>PVHY01000759.1:17709-197346 GCA_004024945.1 Uropsilus gracilis | reverse complement strand
AAAAAAAAAAAAAAGTCAAAGCAATGTAATTTTGCCTCATACTTTGTTTTACTTTTTTGATTTTTTTTGTTCTCTTATAGTATTATTCATTTCTGTGTAAAGGTTGCTTTCTCTCCTCAGGTATAATCTCTGTGTCTTCCACTACCATATCATGGGGCATCATATTTTAATATTACCAACTTATCATTTAGGAAAACTCAAATATATTAAGGAAAATTTGTTTTAAAACTTTATGTATATTTCAGGTTTGCTTCCAATATTCACTTTAAAAATAAACTATGTCTCTTAAAATATCCATACAAATGTTGGAATAAACAGATGCTGTGACAGGATTTTTAATGTTAGTTGACTTGTAGCCACAAAATGAAAACATCGTAAACTATGTCTCTTTACTGTGTTTTATGGAAATATTTGCAATAAAAGAGGTGACATATTGTTGGAGAAAACACCAGCATCAAACTCTTTACTCACCAGGACACTATTTACATATTTGTTTGTTTGTTCATTTGTTTTAGTTAATGTAGTCATTTCCTAGATAAACATATGGTATCTACTTTCTCTCTTCAAACTTTCAGTGTATTTATTATATAGATTTGAACAAGGCCTTCCTGCAGAGTGTTTCTGAGTGCTACATAAAGAAAATCTGAAATTTTCATTGTTATAGCACCTCCTGCTTTTAACAAGATATGTTTAGTGAGATCCAAAATGTGTCTATCACTAGTTTACTTCCAGTAATACTAAAAAAAAAAAAAAAAAATGCTTTTCAAGATCAAATCCAGAACTATTTTGTTACAGTTAAAATCAATTCAATTGGCAATTTGATTGTGGGGTATATGAGAAAGTGTATGATTGATAAATAAATAAATGTCAATCTAACAAAAACTATATTTGAGGACAAAAATCTAAGTAAGTGCTGTATTTTCTATTTTCCTCATAATTACTCCTCTTATATCATTCCATAGATTTGGATTATCTGCTGTTCCATGATACAATTCTTCATCTGTTTGTCTTCCACTCGGATAGACTGTCTTACTAATTCTAGAGCTATCTTGCTCTTTGTAATAATGCCAATGTCTGGATAACAAATGATTGGCTTAATAAAGATATGAGCACATGAATAAAATAAGAAACATTTGAAACTATTTGGTATAAATGAGTATTCAAATGGAGCATAATATCTAATAATAAATTAGTAACAATAAGATATTATGGAAAGAATAAAATATTTAGTGTGACCATATTTTCAGTACTGATTATGTGAAATGAAAGAAACTAAACATTTTTAATAACATGCTTTTAATAACATATTCTGGGGGAAAATAAACAGATCTGATTAATCAATGTTAAGAAGGACAATAAGGATAGTACTAATTAAATTTTATTAATTAGTAACTTGATTTAACCTACCTGGCTTGTACATTTATAATAGGGAAGTCAGTTTTTTTCCCTATAAATGTTAGGGTTTTTTTTTTTCACTAGTTTCTAACATTTTATGTAGCAGAGTCACAAGACAGCTTGGACCCCTTATTTATTTCCTGTCAGATAAACTAAGATGTGAGTTTGTTCTTCCTTCCCATTAAAGAATCAAAGTAGAAATAGAGTGATTTCTAAGATTAGTCACAATCTGATTCCTATACTTAAACTGTACTGAGTAAACTCCATAATCCCTTTGATGGATGATAATGCAACTCTCCTAAGCCCTGTATGTAAAAATTCTGCTGGTTATAATCTGCCATTAAAGAAAAATACTACAGAACTTCTGTTGCCAAAATTTAGACCCATGAAATATTTCATGGAATAATTAAAAGTAATTGGTAAAATGTATTGAGTACAATCCAAGGACACTTTTATTTATAAGCAGATCATATTAAATAAAAATGTGCGAGTTAACAAAATTGCTATTTATTCATAGATTTTAGTGGTAGGTCTATTAATTTTAATTTCTGACATTGCAAGTTATTTGATTTTTAGCAAATTATAAATTAATCTGATATCTCAAAAATAAGCTTGATTATTTAGAAAATAAGAATAACTATAAACACAAAGTTGTGTCAACTCACAAAGTTGTCAAAAAGGATATTTGAGAAAAATATACCTACTAAAGTGCCTCCATCAAGTTAGTGTTTTATAAATAGTATATTAGTACTCATTCACATAAATGTCTGAGTTTTTAACCATTGATATAAATCTCTGAAGTGAAACTTTTAGCCCATATCAGGTAATAATGTTCTATCTCCATAGGTTGTTTTTCATTACTCTCCATAGTCCTTTCTAACAGTTGAATTGGAAAATTTATAAACCTGAAAATAGAATTTAAGAAAATGCTCTTTTCCTCACACCAGGAATTTTCTAACTATTTTAAGTTATTATGGTTTATACAAAAATGATAAGTAATGTTTATCTTAAAAAAAAAGAACAAGATTGGAAGCTCTAACAGTTTACATATTCTAGTAGTTACTAATATGTTCTTGGGTTTTATTTTCCAGAGTCTAAATTATTATTAATTTTTTTATTATTGTTATAATTATATTATTAATAACCAAGTAGTACTGTAATTGTCTCTTCTAGACAGAACACATACAATTTTCATTTTAAAGGAAACAATTGCAGTTTTAAATTTTCAGATGACTTCACTCTTTGTCTCATTTACTTCTACTAGAGAGAAATGTTCAACATTTCTTGGGAAGGAATTGTGGTTGGAGTTTGGGATCAAAGAAGACAAGAGGAGCTATTTTAAGTTTCCAAATTGTTAACACCACTGGGAGGGAAAATAAAGGGAAAGGGACTGGCAGCATCTATGTTTCCTTTTATTTAATTTGAATACTCCAATTATGAGATAGAGAATAATAGTAATTTTATTTCCTATTACAGATTGTACTTCTGAATAGCTATAGAATTATAATTTTCCTAATCAGAGTTCAGTCTTATCATTAAATGGGGACGTTTTTCTTATTGTCTTCTTGATAACACACTTTGATCGCTAGTGTATTTAAGGAATCAAAGGAGCCAATTGCCTTTTCAATAATAGGAGAAAATAGAGGATAACATAACCACACCTATTATAATAAGATGGAAATTGCTTCAATAGTACAGTACAGTTTTTCAACTAAACTGATTTAATTTACTAAAGTAATAGTAACTTAATTTATACATAAGATAAGAGATCTATTTAGTAAACATAAAAATTGTAATGTCACATCAGAGTTGCTTTCTTTTTAAAATAACTAGTTGGATAATAAAGTATTTTTTATCTTTAATAATTTATGATACATTTCAATGAAAGAATTAACATGTGATATAAATGAAAGAATAAAAACAAAAATATAGTATGTATTTCTATTATTAATTTTCCATAAATATTTTACAGTTAATGGCACACAATCTCTCTACATATGTGTCAGTGTTGTTGATTATTAGCTAAACTTTCTCAGGATCTTCATATTCTTGAGTTATGGTTAACATTTGAACGATAAAACTTAGTATTATCATTATTATTGCTGTCAGTATTCTTCCTTTCTAATTCCACGTATTTTCATAGCACCCAGGGTTTTAACTCGAGAATACATGTAAATTTCTCTCTGTTATCTTCAATATCTGAGCACAATTATTCATATACATAAATGTTGATTCTATCAATCTCCCAAGTCCCTTGAAACATCACTAAGTAGCAACAAAAACTTGATGTATGGGATCAAGAGAATTTTCTATAAACTTCTTGTTTCCCAGACTAAACTCTGTCACTTGATTTATTAAAGAATTTATTAAAGAACAGTGGGTTTCTCTGTTGAGAATATAATCTTTTTGAAAATCTACTAGAGGGATTAGGGTATTATGAACATGGGATAACCTGATATTTTCTCTGAAATATCATTTCATAAAATTAAAAATGGTATTTATAGTCTTGTAAATAATATCTAGTACGAGACAGATTATTCATAATTTTAAAATTGATAATAATTTCATAAATAAAATTTGGATGGAAAATGAGATATTGATATAATCTTGCCCCAGAACTTGAGAGATAGGTGTTTCTTTTCTGAACACTTCATAATATTTTAATCCAAATTTTTGAATGTCCATGTTAAGCTCAGTAAATAGAACTATTCCTTTCTACATCAAATTCTAAAGGGAGTACCCATCTTCCAATCACACTTCTGCCTTGTGCTACAAGGAGGAAAGGAGCACCAGTGATTGCTGTATATAGACTATAGAAGGTAGATGACACAGTCAAATGTTTTTGTCAGAAATAGCTTTCACTTAAGTGTTTTTGTGTATATCTTAAGTCTTGTCAGATTAGGTATTGTAATACCATAATTACTCAATGTCTTTTATTCCAGTATGGGAACATAGTTATTAAATTAAGATGTCTTTCCAATGACCCTTCATGCAGAAATAGAAAAAAATACATTTAAAATTTATCTAGACTATCAAGGAATTCTGAATAGCTAGGACAATTTTTAAAAAGAACAACATTGTTCATGTAACCCTTTTTGATTTCAAACCTTATTACAAAACTACAGCAATCAAAACAATGTAATCCTAGTATAAAGACCAATAGATAAACCAGAACTACGGAATCTAAAAAAAGAGCACAGAAAATAATCCTTGCATCGAGAAATAAATCCTCATATACATAATCACATGCTATTTGATAAAACTGCCAAGAGCATTCAACAAAAAAATGACAATCCTTTCAAAAATAGTTTTAAGAAAAATGGATAACCACATGGAAAAGAATGACAATTCATTCTTACCTTGTATCACATATAAAATTATATTAAAAATGTAATAATGTGAAAAATCAAGAGTAAAAATTAAATGAAACAAATGGTACAAATTTCACAACATGTAATTTAGCAGAAAATTACTCTGAAAGCAAAAACAGCAAAGAAAAAAAAATCAAATGCATTGAGTTAAAATTAAAATATTGTCCATTTAAGGACTCTATTAACAGAATGAGAACTCAATTCAAGGAAAGAATGAACATATTTGCAAATCATGTAGCTGATGAAAGGGTTAAGTTAATAAAATTATACACTATATATATGTAAGTATTACAACTCAACAACATAAAACATACTAATTAAAAATGGACAAAAACATTAAATAGACATTTTTAAGACTCAAAAATGGTCACACAAAATGCAATACTATTAATTATTACTATTAATACTATTAATTATTAAGAAAGTGCAACTCAAACTACAATAAGATACTAGTTAATATCCATAAAAATGACATTATAAAAGTAAATACAACAACAAAGAAAAGGTGTTGGCAAGTTGCTAGTGGGAATGTGAAAAGGTGTTTTACTATGAAAAACTTTATAGTTGATCTATAAAAGTTAAAAATAATAAAATTACCATATGATTCAGAAATTCTGGTTATATACCTACCCAAGTTAATTAAAATCAAAGGCTCAAACATATATTTGTACACTTATGTTCTAACAGTATTATTTACAATAGCCAGAGGTGGAGGCAGCCAAAAGCACTTCAATGGATTAATAAATAGTAAAATGTTCCATAAAAAGGAATATAATTCAGCAGCAGGAAAATCTGACACAAGCAACAACACAAAGAAACCTAAATTTTGACTAAAAATTTATCTTAAATGTTGGACTTTCCATGTGATTTTATATTAACAATCTAAATTATTTAATGATACATATTTCACACGTACCCTAGTGAACTTTCAAAATGCTTGCTGATTAAATTCAATAATTGGATGACAAAAACAGACCATTGTTGGAATTAGTTTAGCATATTTTCTATTTGAAGAATATGATGTTACCAGTATAAAAAGTCTTTCTAAACTCCTGCTGCTATAAAACAGTGACCAAATTAGCATCTATCACTTCACTTTAACACATACACAAATAAATGAGCAAACCTGCTTCAGATATTTAAGTAAAGTCATATTTCATGCAATCACACATATGAACATAACTTCTACAATTGCATTTGTTGAGTCATCGTCTTGAATATTCTGTTAAAAATCCAAAAATTGGTCTAGATACATGGATACTGTGTAAAAAGTCAAACAGATTCCATCTTGTCCCTAATTGCTTTGTTGAAATTCTTATAAGAAATTTAGACAGACTGACTCAATTTGTACCAAAAAAAGAAAAAGAAAAAAGGACATCTATTTGTTACAACAAAATATTATTACACTGGTCCTCTGCCTGGAGACTTTAACTCACCAATTAAAGATAGGCAAATGGACAAGAAGGAACCCAAAAAGTCTCACCACAAATAACTTTTAACTTTTATCATTTATCTTCCCTATCCTTTAAAACTTCCCATTATGTTGAACATTATAGAATTTACTTTGAACCTATCCTCAATCATGCACCCAAATCTTGATTTTTATTCTCTAACAAATGTATTTTCAACTTGTATGATAGCCCAATTTTCCTTGGTCAACACAAGAATTTCACACATACATGGAGGACAATTTGCTTTACTCAAATTTTAGGGACTTATATATTATTATATTATTCACATTTAAAAGGTACCTCATGACAATACCCAAATTTAAGCTAATATCTGGATTCCCTGTCTTAGTAAAGTTGACACATGAAATTAAGCATCAAAGTGACACTGAATCAGGGTTAGAACAAGGCATATAAGATATATTTCCTGCTAGCACAAATATATTTCTTTCTAGAAATCACTGTCCCTTTCAGTCAGGAATGTGATTTCATTAAGATAATAGAGGAATGTGTCTTATTTTATCATTTCCAAAGGCAAAATAGGTTCTGAGGACCAAATCCTATTTGTGATCTATTTTTTCAACAAAATTTTATTGGGAAATAATAATATCTATTCATTTAAGCCTTCTGCAGTTGCTTCCATGAGTCAAAGGAAAAGTCCAGAAGTTACCACCCTAATTATAACTCAAAGTCTAAGATAGATATTACATTTTTTTTAAATACATATATAAATCTTTTGATTATCCTTGGTCTAGTGCCAAAATGTCCATGCATTACCTTCCCAGAATTTAAGAGTATGGGACAGGTAAGGTCCATTGAAAAAAAAGTAATACCATTTTATTTGAAGATATTTTCATTATGCTTTCACTCTGTCAAGCTGTGAAAATTACTTCAGTCAGTGCTAGAGTTATGCCCTCAGCAATTCTGGGGTAATTACAGAGTGTGCTTGAATGAAATGGGCACAAGAATGTCTTATTACATTTAGAAATTGCAAGTGAGTTTTCAAAGGACTACTTTTATATTTGAGATGTTACTATTTATCACAAGAGCTTTGCTTTACTAAATATTAAATGTCCAGTGTTAATGCTTTCAAAAATTATAAACTATATCCTTGGAACAAACTATTGAATTATGTAAACTGAGAGGGTTTGAAAGTGTGACCAGATATACTTCTGTGAAATTAAATATCAACTAGTTTTCAAGTCGGAGGGAACTTAGACTTTTTTATTCACAAACTCACCACATCCCACTCTATTTTACATAGAAAATAATGCATTCAATAATTTTGGCTTCAAAGGCTAATGTGCTCATGAAAATTCAATGTTTGTAGCCACTCAAACTAATTGTTCCATTGAACATATAATGAAGAAGCTATAAAGGAATTTCATAGATTTTTCAAAGTGCTGGAGCAATAAATGATCCCTCGCGGTTCCTCTCTCAAACATTATTTTCTGTGCTTCGCAGCTCTGACTAACAAATGAGAAATATTCAGGATGTATTTATGCATTAAAGGAATATGGACATTCCTGGCCAAGGCACAGATGGTGAGAATTAAAGTTCATTCCGAGCGACAAGATTCAATATATGACAGAGAAACTGATAAATGATTTAAAAAGGAAAAGTTAACTGTAGAATGTGAAGTGTTTCTCAGAAACACATGGAGTTGTTACAATATCACTAGGTGAATCTTTAAGTGTGTTTTCATAGATCTCTTTAAAGATAGATTGCATTTATTTTTAATATATAAAATTGTTAAACTGATGGTGCAATTTGGAAAATAATAGATGGACCACTTACACTAGTATGAAACAGGAAAAATAAACAGAATTGCTTACATTAAAATAAAAGGTTTTAGCTGCTAAACTGCTGTTGAAGCCAATATAACTTCCTTCACTAAATCTGCCCCACTCAATTAGAAACATTTAATCTATGTTCAGATAGTCAGCATTTTGTAGCCATATTTAATCTTAGGCACAATTTTTTTTCTTTCTGTATCCTGATTATTGTCAAAATTAATTTGCTAATTCTTCCATGAAATATTATAATATCTACAAGTTAGTTTTAAAGATGTCTTTTAGCATTTGGTTCTTACAGACTACATATTCAGAACATTGTTTTTGCAAAGGAAGAATAAAGATTTTAGTAGGTAGAACTCTAAGATAATCTCTAATAATAATCTGTGAAAACCTTTGTATTTTGTGTGATCAGGTCCACTGAATATAATGGGAGGTCATATCTACAATGAAGTTATGCCATATTCCATAAACAAAATCAAATCTATGTTTTTAAAGCATTAAGAAAAGTAAATTGATCAATAAAATAAGTCAAATTTCCTAACCCAGGAGAAAAGTAGATTAAAAAAATATAATATCCATGACTTATTTTCAGGAAATTATTATTCAGTTCAACTAAATTTTTACTAAATTATTATGAATAACTATGAAGAAATGAAAATAAATTCTAAAATGACATCATCATTGCTCTACTTTAGGCAAACATTGACAAAGAATGTCCTGAGTTTGTTAAAATTGCTTTAGTTTCTTCTGTTCTCATATATTTATGTACTGTTGAATTTTCCCCTTCAAAAAGTGATGCTCAACAATGGACAGACGGGAAAAGGGGAGGGGGGAAGGGGGGGCAAATCCCTGGGATTGCAAAGATGTGAAATTTACATATAAATAAAAAAAATTATTAAAAAAAAGTGATGCTAACATAAAACAGAAACAAAGTTTCATTATAGAATATTACTCACTGTGTCTCTGTCATCAAGTCAACCTAAATTAGATAAACTAAAAGATAAGAAGCAAACTTATTGCATAAAACTTCAAATATTAATGTGTAGTGCATATACATATCAACTTATTATAACTTAATTTTCTTTCATGTCATTTCATATTTTAGAAAATCAAGTCGTGATATAAGTATTTAAAAATTTATTTTCTATATGCTAATTTTTTTAACATAAGATTTTATGATTTTAACATTTTATTATATTGATTCATATGTAATTTAATAGTAAGATTTGGGGTTTGAAGTTTTAATATACATTTTCAGTTCTCATTTTCTGACTCTCAGGTTTTTGTGATTTCATGAGTTTGTGTGTAAATGTATGTGTTTGTGTGTGTCTATGTGACAACAGAATCAATCCATGACAGTTTGATTAGAAAACCAAGTCTTCATGGGTATTTAAGATACATTATCTTAGTCTTTAAGGACACATTAAAAAAAAGTTACATTCATCATTTAAAAAATCTGATTTCTTCTAGCTATGACTGTTTATGAATTTCAGATTCAGGAATAGGGAAGGGTAGGACCTAGATGCTAATGTTCATAGATTGGGTTTTGGTATAAAATATTGGGTAAGAATGATATTTGAAATTGATTACAACTATAATTAAATCTATATGAGTAATAAAATATAGAGAAATATATTTTCTACACTATATTCAAAATATATTCTTGGACATCCTTGGAGTTAAAAGGGTAAGCATCTCCTTTGCCAGTGGGGAGCCAAGGTGGCAAGGAACTCCAGGTAGATACCTGCTCCCAGAGAGTCTGGGAGGGGTGCCCTGGTGGGGTTTTCACCCCATCCACCCGTGGATGGTTGCATGGGGCAGCCATCTGCAGCCTGAATGGACTGAGGCATGGTTTGGCCAAACCCCTACCCCAAGGGGACTTGGGACTGTGCCTGCCCAGACATTTGGGCCCTTTCCCCATACAGGGAAATACAGTCACATGGGTACAGGGCGGAGGGGAGGTGGTGAAGTGTTGGATGCCCCTTTCATTTAACTCTCACTCCAGCTAATCTTCAGGAGGAAGAAGAGCATAAATAAAACAAACCCCATCATAGAATGGGTGAGGGACCAAGTGAAAATCCAACCCACAAATCTGAGCTGGGCACAAGAGATGGAATATCAAGAGAACCTGTGCATGTGAGACTGGAGAAACAACTATAACAGGATGCCTTGAAAGCACACCTACATACTCACCAGGTCTGGAAGAGCCAAGATCTCATTTCTGAGATGCCTTCTAGGAGAGCATGGCACCCCTCCCTGCACCACAGGAGAGGAAGGCCAAGAATGGGAGCAATGGCCCCACAGCAAAGCTGAGCAAAGCACACCAAAGCTCTGCAAACTGAGGCAGAGGAGATGATCTACAATGACCATTCACAGATGCCTGTATCCACAACCTTCTTCAATGACACTGACTAGGGGTAAGATCCCTAAACTAGATGCTAGAACCATAAGGTGAAGCAGCAAAACAACACAGAAGGGATTGGAGAAGACAGCCTGCAAGTAGAAAACATAGACAGACCAAACATAAATATAAATTGGCTGCCCCATGCAAGATTAACACTCAATGAAAGGACACTGCCACAGGAAGGAAAGTAACTAATGGACTAGCAAACAACAAAGAGAGACTTTGAGTGAATGGAGAGGGTGTCAGAGAGAGGTGAAGGTATCTCAAAAACCATTTACTGGGGTTGTTCTTTTAAGAATAAAAATCAATAAAATTAAAAAAAAATAAAAAGGGTGAGTATCTACAGCAACTACTGAGCTGCATGGTAGGTATTCTGTTGAACTCCCACTTAGATTCACACACAGCATTTGCAGGACAGGAACATAACTATGTCTAAAAATATCCAGAGGCATGAAGTTATAAATTTAGAATATTTAATGGATATTTACTTGACTTTTGGAAAAAAGCAGTGAAGATATCAGTAGATTTTAGGATTAACAAGACCCTGGGCACTTGGGGATAAACTATGTAGTAAAATACTTGATGATCCTGACAACCTCAATAAACAAAGTAACTGCTGTAGATTAGACACCAAGGTATGAGTCAAGGAAGTGCTCATTCAGTCCCTAGCCATTACAGATGCACATTTGAGGTAATTCCCTGAAAATTTATGACATATCACTGAAAGCAGATATGCTCAGATGACATTGCAAAATTTGGCAAACTATAATAATAATGACAGCATCCTGCGAAACACAAGAAACAGAAGATTAGAATCATATAGTTTTCTTTCATTCACTGTCAAGGGGTAAAAATACTTGATGTAAAATTTAGGACTGAAAAAAAAAACAATCTGTTGTTGGAAATTTGACCTCATCTGTATTATGAACATATAGCAATTAGAAGCCCCGGAGCAACTTTGGTTCAGGAGTTCTCTTTTGTCTTTCACTTTGACTGTCAGGTTGCATGTAAACGAAGGATAGTCCAGCATCTACAGTTTACAGTTGGTTCTTTCAAAGTGATGCTAAAAGGTAAAAATCAGGAGTCACAATTCTAGAGAGGCCAAAAATTAAATGAAGATTATGAATGCTAAACATGGATCCACCAAGATGGGCACAACAAGATTTAGAAGACTGGACTAGAATTAGAAGCAGGAAACATGAAACTGAGAAATTATAATCTGAGGAAAAAATAGCAGTAATAATACCTAGCGTAAATTGATTCTGCTCTGTCCTAAGTACTTGCTGTGTATGCATTAAATCCTCTATATACAATTTTGGAGTGGATCCTGTTACCATATATTTATATATATATATGTATAGATGTATATTTATCTCTATCTCTCTCTATCTTTCCAGATATCATGGTTAGACTACTATAAAGATTAAAAAAAATGCTCATTTTCAAATACATGAAAAAGGAGCAAATAAAAAGTGGCTTTAAGATATTTACTATAGCTATGCTTGTATAGATATGTTAAGTTCATTTAAAGGGTAAGCAATGGGCCAGTTGGATGTTAGCTGCCAAAAAGTTTTCTGATCACTAATACTGAGCAAACTCAGGCAGACCAGAAGACTTCAGAGACTCCCACATAGGGGAAGAGAGCCTCCAGTGTGTCCTCTAAATCAGAGTTCCTAAGACTAACTCTTACCCAAGTTACTTAGGTGCCCTCTGAATAAAGAGATACTCTTCTAATCAAATATGTCATCAATTGTGACTTAAAAATATATTTAATATTTTAATACTGCATTTTATTTAAAATTTAGAATGAACTTAGCCTACTCTGATACTGTCCCATTCTTCAATACATTTTCACTTTGCTTAAAGTAAACTTCACACCTTTCAACTAAACTCCAGAAATGTGTGTGATGTAAGAAATAAACTACATTGTTTTGTCCATTTTCTAATCCAGTGATCATTAAAAGTAGACATATTCACTGAAGTCCTCTTTTCATTTATAGTTGTCTATCTCAAAAAATTGTCACTGATTGAGATAAAGTGTAAATTCAGCTTGGGGGAGGAGAGTATTCAATATTTATTTTAGTTTTAGGTTTATATATAATAAATAAAAAATGGCTCCTGAAATATAAAGGAGCCATTTTTTTTGTTTTGTTTTCTGGAGGGAACATTATCTCCAGACAGGAAAGGGATTTTAACATAGCAGTATCCCTCTTCAGCAGGAGAAACAGAGGCTTTTCCCTTTTTCTCTAGATCCTGGATATTGAGAGAGGTACTTGTCCTGGGTTCAGTCATAGATAGACTCATGGGAATTGATGTTAAACAGACTTGATTTAAACCCTGATGTTATTTTTAAAATATACTGAGTTTTAGTCCATTTGTTCTCACATTAATCCATTGTCCTTGTTTGAGGAATAATCAGTTTTCCTTGCCATTTTCAAACATACAATCTTCCTCTACAAAGGAGCTGGATGAGATATTTTTATTTTATTCAAATATGTTTTATATATTTAAGTTTTAATATTGTTTGTTTTTATTGAGGTAGCATTGGTGTATTACACTGTATTATGATTTAAGGGTATAGTTCACACCCCTTCAGTTTTATATTACCATACCACACTTGCTAGTGAGGCAACAATAATCCTGCACCAAAGTCTGTTAGGACTCCTGCCCTCTTTACTTCCCACCCCACCTTCCTCTTTTGGTAGCCTTAAAACTACAGTCAAATTTACTAATAAAATATTTTTAAATGTAATTAAGGTCTTATTAAGATTCTTCCTTAAAAGCATTAGTGTCTTCTTACTCACTCTTGAACTCTATAGCAACTTGATATAATTGGAGCCCACCCCCAGCTTTTCTTCCCTATATTAAAGATTTATTCTCCTATGACTATCATTTTTTTGTATATCTTTTGCACTGTATCACCCATGCTACCTTCCTTTGCTGTTCCCTACACTATACAATCATATGTTTGAGTCAATGCACTTTACATTTTCTGCCTTTACTGTTCATTCCCAGATGCCTGTATTACTCTCTCCTCATTTCTGTTAGGTTTTGCCACAAGTCTTATGGAATAAATAACCATCCATCCATCACTCTCTAAAACACTTATCTGCTTATTTTTTCTCGATAGTAGCACTTGATATTATATTGTGTCTATTTACTTGTTTAAACATAGTCTGCCTTCTCCCACTAGAATATAAACTCCCTGAAAACATTGATTTTGGTATATTCACTAATGTATCCCCTGTGTCTAGAACAGATCCTGTAGACATTCATAAGCACTTATTGAATGAGAAAATAGCTCAAGCAGATACAACTTTAATTGTGTGCTTGCCTGCATCCTGAGAACTGTACATATATCAATTTATTTTGTTCTAATAGTGAGGATTATGCTATATATGTATATATGTGTGTATGAGTATGCATGCATGTGTATCACTATTCCTAATAGAAATAAAAATGCCAATATACAAGATAAGAAATGTGGTAATAAGCACGTATTGGGCTGAGCCAGGATTGTGATCCAAATTTTAATTTGTCACAATGCAATAAATGGCTGGCTGGCTGGTTGGCTGACTGGTTGGCTGGCGGGCTGGTTGGCTAGTTGGCTGACTGGTTGGTTGGTGGACTGGCTTGCTGGCTGGCTGACTGGCTGAATGGCTGGCTGGATAGATGAAAACAGTTTCCCATGACAGTTACATAAAGTTATATACCTTGCTAAGTCTCAAATTCCTTGCTTGTAAAATGGGCATGCTTATATATGTGACTTATCTCCTAATGTTTTGTGCCAGCTATTAAAATTATGAACCATTGAAGCACTATTAATATTAGCACATTGATTTACAAATAAAAGCTAACTTTTCATCTTTACTAAGTAATATTAGTCCAATTGAAGCATGATTTCTGGAGCCAAAATGCCAAGGTAAAAGTCCAAGTTTGAAAAAGGTGTTGGGTAGAGCTCATTTACCACTGAACCAGGAAATCTCTAGTCTTATCTCTGTGGATACTAACATATTTGATTTTGAATATTGGCTGAAATAGATGCAGTGGATTTTATGATGTGCCATTTCAAGTCCCCAATTTTCTTGGTTATATCAGAAGCTGCTTTGTTTTCTGATGGCTTTCCTCTGTCTTAAATAATTAAACTGGCTGACTTGACTAGCTGACTAGAGTACATAAAAAGGCCCAGTGGAAATGCTGCCCTGAGTTATGCTGAAGCCAATATTATGAATACAGGCACTGAACCAGACAAAGCACAACTGTGTATGTGCAAGTACCCTGGTGAATATTTTGCCTAGCTGTTTCTCACATCCCCAGTGCTTGCTAGCCTCCCTCTCTCATATGTAATTTCAAATTAAAAAAAAATGTTTTTAAGAGTAAGCACAATGAAGTTTAAGTAATATCCAAATTATTACATCTTTGCAAATGCTAATCTCCTGAGCATTGCAGAGCAAGGTCTATTGTTTCTTTGGGTCTCAGCTTCTTTTCCACCAAATAGGAATACTAAGAATACAGCAAATACATCAATTATCAGATTTTAGCTTAATTATGTACATTAATTAGTTGGAAAAGTATGTGATACATAGTGAGAAATAAATTGGTATTTATTATTTTTATGCATTTTGATAGCCTAAAAGGCCATATTTACAAAATTGTTTGAATATATGAAGATAATAAATATCATTCAAAGATATGCTCTCAGTTCTAATTTTGAAAAAGGGACATTTGAATGTCATCACATAATTGGGTATTTTTGTTGAAAGTTAAAAATATGGTGAAGTTTCATATATGTATGAGTACAATCCTAGACTTATCTGCAACAATACCCTATACCTAGAAGAAATGGGCAACGTGGAAAAAAAAAAAAAAAAACTACTTGTGAAAATGTCAATTGTGTAATGAATTTCTCTGGAAGCAATATCTTGTTTAAATGTAATATAAGTTAGGAGTTTCAAAATAGCAAGTTGTTGAACTCTCCTAAAGTATCTTTCATTCAAATCATGTCCAAGTTACTCATCAACTGGGTTTAGGAAAGTGGATTAACTTTCCTGTAGCTCAATTGTCTTCTTTTTTTACTTTCAACATCAGTTGATTAGCAAATTTATTCCTTCTGCAATTTCAATTCCCTCTTGCAGTATAACCTAACACTTTCACAAATCCAGATTCAGAGTTATATTATTTCAGGACAATTCATTCAAATTTAATGAAAGGCCAGTTATAACACCAAATATTAACTTTTGTCATATTGGAAATACTGATAGGACCTGGAAGAACCTCAGAAGTGATATAAGCCAATGTCATAATTTTACAAATAAAATGCTAGAAAGGAAGGGTGATTTACAAATAAAAAGCCTAGTATCACTGTGATAGACTAATGGATCCCCCCCAAATTACTATCTTTTACTCCCTGGAGTTTGTCTAATTGTTTGGTTGAAGCCAAGGGTAGAATTTGATTCTTTCCAACAGCAGCCATGAATTCTTTTCTACACTCATGGAAGGTCAGAGGTTCCACTAGGAATTCACACACTTGTCCAGTCTTTCTTGAAAAGACCTAATGGAGATCTATCTATGAAAGAGAAAGTTTGCTAATGGAAGCAAATCCCACTTTTGCCTGGGGCTACAAGCTATTCTGCATTGCTGCTTGGAATGATGCTCACAATTCTTTAAAACATCTGATTTATTTTTTATTGGTTTAATAACATTCATGTCTTCCTCTTATTTTCTGCCATCCATAAAAGAGTCCCTACATCCCTTCTCATTTATCTATAATCTTTAGCTCCATAATTTTTCCATTCTTTTTTTCATTTATAGAACAAAGATTTTTTTCTTTCCACCTTTCTACATTTGAAGTGGAAAGAAATTTTCATTCTTTTAAAAATTTATTTGAAAATATGGTCATAGTTGTGAATATACATCATTATCTTTGCTTTTTTAAAAACAAAATATAGAGATTTTTTTAATTTTTATTTTTCCAAGAACTTTTGATCTTTCAAATTAAGCACACAAATCTATGCTTTCCACAGAAAGAGCAGAATTGGAGATTTTACCTCTAATCATTATAATTTCTTATATGAATGATGTTCTAATAGCTATAAATTACCTGTCTATCAATGGATTCTCCCCAGATAAACTGTAGAAGCTTGCTTAGAAATTTGGGGAGAATAAACTGGTTGCTTGTATTTACAATTAATTCTTTCCCTTCAGGTCTATATATATGTAATAGGACACATGGTTGATGCTCTGCTTCTCCATGTTACCAATATGACAGGGTTAGAGTACCTATGTGGAGATTATTTTCTTGACTATATTGTTAGCATCTAGATGGATAAAATTTATAAATTCTTAAAAGCTGTAAAAGAGGCCCATTTGGATTCCTGAGATTTCAGTTTTTAAAAATAAGGATCATTATTATCTTACACTTAACCAATCACTGTTTTTGAAATTCTTCACGTTGTATTAGCCTCATCAGGGAAGGAAAAAGTATTTATGGAGTGACATTTAGAGAAACGAATAAATAACTTTTGCCTGACTGTTAAAGGTGAGCACAAGGTACAGCAGAAGAGGATTATCTATTTTAGGTTTTAATGGAGTCTAGTTAGTAACTTCACCTTAAAACTTAAATTTTGAGTAGAATTTGGAATAATGACCTCTAGTGCTATTTGAACTTCATTCCTGGGCTATGTATTTTGAATTTGGTCATGATTACTGTTAGTGAAGATTAAGAATACAGTTGAGTGGCTGTGTTTATAAAGAGGGGTATAGGCAAAAGTAGTTGAGTTTTAGTAAGATGTTGGTTTCTTCAGGAATGTCAGCGACAAGTACACAAAAGTGAATGGGTTTAAGTGAGCATAAGAAAAACATGAAAGAAAAGAGGGATGAGTGAATTTTATGGCAACTAAAAGAAAAACTCACACAATTCACGGGGTTATAGGGTCCTTAGTAAGGGGGCACAGATTATGGGAGCATTTTAATGAAAACTGCAAAGGTGATAGTTGACCTCTCTAGTCATTATCTAGGTGACCAAAATAACATTCATAGCCCCAAGCCACTGGTTTAGAATCAGGCAATATAAGTTAGTATGCTTTTGCTAGCTACAATACAGGTGCAGGATTTTCTAGGGATGTTTAGCTGAAGCAAAGATTTGATTGCAAGAAAATGGATATTTCCAGTCTTTTTAAGCATTTATGTTCAGAACAATTTCTACTGCAGTTAAAATGCAAAGCATCTGATTTTGCTTGTTCTATAGAGCACAAGGGAATTTTCAACTTTAAATTGTTAGAGCTAGGCTTATGTAGACATGACTAAATACACTGAATCAAATTCCAACTGCATTAAGGGCCGTAGAGGATTCTGTGGAGGGATATAGAGATTTGTCCACAAGTTCAAGAGTGAAAAATATTCTATAAAATATCAAAGTGAATTTTAAGGTGAGATTATTATAAGGAATGGATATATGTGTACTTTTTGTGCCAGAGGGATCATTACTATACAAATTTAACATTGAAAATAGTAGGAAAGGCATTTTGAGGAGTACATATCTGAAGTTTGATTCATACCAATTCACCCCACACATGTTTCTTTTTCTGGCATATGTTTCTGTAATATTGCAGCTCAATTTAGTAATTTGACTATAATTTTCCCACTGAAACAATTGTAGGGACCTTGCCTAAGAGCCAGACAACGTCTGGCTACTAGATGTAGCAAATGTGTTGTGAAAAAACTGAGTTCTTGTTGGGACTTTTCCTAATTGAGTGTTAATGAATTCATCATGGATTCCAGACAACTGGCACAAATGGGGTTGTGGTCCGAACTGCCTTGTATTCCTGGATTTTTACAAAAACCAAAAACCTACTTCTGTATCCACTCCTTCACTCTAAATTAACAGAATTCCCCCTTGGACTTCAATAAACTAAGTATTATGTTCTCTAACAACTTTGTTTAGGGATCAGGATAGATTTGCTTCCCAAATTTGATACTTGTGTAGCTAGAACTCATGGTCTTAATATTTTAGCCTCCAAAATATAAATAATCCTATTAAATAAATGTATAAAAATTGTTTTTTTGCATCACACTATTTTGTATACTTGATTGTTTATAACTTAGGGAACTAAACTACTGAAAACAAGGGAAAATAATGATGTGTTTTGAAAGGACAAGAAGAAAACAAAGTATATGCATATATTATCATTCTATAGTTATTTCTAGAAAGTCAAAACTGTAATAATACAAAGAAGTTGAAGGGCTCAGATTAGTTAAACTGGAATAATGGAAATATATGATTTTGATTGTAGTTAAGACTATACACATTTGAAAAGCACCATATAATACACTTTAACAAAAATATAACTACATTGCAGGATTTGAATGGAACCAATGTAATTTTAGAAACTGACAGAATTTAATCAATAATCATACAAAACAACACCAACTGCAGTAGCAGAAGAAAACATAAGTTTTGAGAAATAATCTATGTGGAACTCAATAGAAAAATGCATTGGTGAAAATAGTTTGTGATTTTAATTTAACCTAAGATTTTGGTTTTTGGACTTTGAAATGAGAAAGAGAAGGAGACTCTATCTTGAACTTAAATGATCTAAGCATAATTATTTCAAAGTTCAAGCAGATTAATACTTAATTTTAATTTCTGAGAAATCAGAAAGCACTTAATAATCAAGTTTCATCAAAATATTAACATTTAATATGGATTTTGTTTATAGAACTATCTGACTCATAGTAATTGAAGAGTGATTTTTGTTTCTTTATTTTTTAATATGCATTGTACTCTGCAAGAGTTAGATAATATTGGCATAATCTGCCCATGGAAATTTATATAGATTTGGATTGAAATCACTTGTACACTAACATATTTCAAGTTCCAAGAATAGACTTAAGAAAAAAAATCTCATTAATGTATTTACTGATTAAGTTTAATGGAGGAAAAGCATTGTATTACATCACCAAGAAAGAAATTGAGGCAGTTTCTTGCTTTTCTAAGAAAGAAAACAACTAAGAAGTACCCAGAAAAAAATCCACTGAGGAAATTATACAATATGAAGATTTAAACATAACCTGTATCTCAGAATCCAACGTAGGATACCATGGAGATTCACAAATTATTGGACAAAAGGTGGGTGTGAGGAATACATGGAGAGTGTTATCTGGTTCAGGGGCACAGATAGAGATTTTCCTGTAGTAATGAGTCCTGGAGAGGTGAGAATATAGACTGTGGATACATACATCCTAGGTTCAAAAGAAGACCGTAAAGAAGGTGGAGGGGTGCTTCACAAAGACCAGGGCCCCAACAAGGCAGACAGCTAAGAATGTGCTCTATTTTCCTTCCCTAACTCCTTATGAATGTATGTACAATCTGATATTCACTGAGAGTGGTAGCCAAATTTCAGATCTGGAAACCCAGGGAAAAGAGTTATAAATGGTATCAAATCACAAGTCAGTCTACTCCTCTACCATATATGCCTAAAGTAACTGGTTCATTCAATATCTCACCCCAATCTGGCTATCACAATGACTGCTCATACCAATCTACCATCCTTGAGAAATCCCACTGGAACCAAGGTAAAATAAATTAAAGCCACAGTGTCATCTACTGGAAATAAAAGGCGGGGGTGGGGGGGGGGTCGGGGGGGGAGGAGAGTTCATCTCTCTCAGTTGCTGATTCATTTTTTTTTTTTTTTTTAATGAGGGGAGGAATTTTAAGTAGCAAAACATGCAAATGAACAGGGTAACATGGAAATTTGAGGAAATGTGACATCACAAATAGAGAACAATTCTGCAGTCCAACTTTAAAGCTATAGAATATAATGTCTTCCTGTCACAGAGAGAATTCAAAATTGTAGTAACAGAGGTAGAAAAGAAAAAAAAAAGTACCTCACAATATAAAGTCAAAGTGCAATAAGAATATTCAGAAAACCTAATCAAAAGATAATAAAAAATAGAGAAACAAATTAGTGATATCACAAATAAAATTAACAGAGGTCAAAAATGAAACTTTAAATAAGAAAATAGGATTTAGGGTGTGAAACTCCCAGTAAGTGAAATCAAGTGCTATAGAAAACTATTAAAACAATAAAAGAAATGGAGAATGAATTGATGAGCTTGAAGATAGTAACGTACAATAAATCATGTGAAAGAAATGTTTTAATAATGAAAATGAACACTGTAAAATTATGTAATACTAGTGAGAAGGCAACATGGAAGGAGGGAAGAAACCAGAAGAGAGAACTTATTTGAAGAAATAGCATTAGCTTCATAGAACAAGCATGAAACATTTATCTCCTTTTCAATTTCAAATCAAAGATTTTGTGAAAGAAAAGTAATATTTTTGAAACGTTGAAAGAAGTTACTAGTGACAGCATCTGATCACAGTCCTTTGTTTTGGGGGAGTCTTTTGGTTACTGTTTCAATTATACTCCTAATAATGGAACTGTTCAGGTTTTCAATATCTACCTGATTCAGTCTTCAAATGTATATTTCTAGGAATTTGTCCACTTTTCCTAAATTGTTCAATTTGTTATCATATCTTCACCCATGATAGCCTATTATGATCCTTTGTAATTCTGTAGTATCTGTTGAAACTTCTTTCATGGTTCTGACTCTACATTTTTTCCCCTCTTTGTAAGAAGATTGAATATTTGTTTTCTTTCTTTTTTTTTTTTTTTTTTTTGGTTAACATTTTCATGGCAACTCTCTTAGCTTTGTAATCTTTTGAATTGTCTTTTGATGCCTATTTTTTGAAATTTTGTCCTATTTTTTTTTTTATTCTTCTGCTTTACTTTCTTTTCCCTTTTCATCCCTTTAGAAGTAATCTTAGATTATTTACTTGCAATTTTTTGTTACCTGAAGCAGGCCTGGGTTGCTATAAATTTCCCTGTTAGAACAGCTTTTGCTACACCTTACAATTCAATTTCATCTTAGAGATTTTAATTTTCATTCATCTTCAACTATTTTTAAAAATACTATTATTGTTAACAATTGATATAATACTTGTTCAGTAGATATAGCTAATTTTCCTTAAATTAATTTCTCATTTTTGAATGACTTCAAGTTTCACATTACTGTTACTCAAAATAAATACTGATGCCACTTCAGTATTCATAAATTACTGAGATTTTTAATGCCTTTCAAAATATGGTCTTTCCTTTAGAATATTCTGTGAACACTTGAAAATAGTGTACATTTCTATTGCTTAGAAATGGGATGTTTCTTATTATGTCCATTTCATTTTGTTATTAAGGCCATTGTTTTCTTTTTAGCTTTCTGTGTGAGTTAAGCTATATTTCTTGACTATCAACTACATAAACCAAGGAAGAAGTAGTGAAGTGACACTCTTCATAAAAATTAAACGAAAAATTAAGCCTTCTTTTTTCACCATATCACAGGTGGAACAGAGAAATAAATTCTACCTCGTGGGGAAAAGTTACCAAGTCACAGAAACACATGAATGATTGAGAATTTGAATCAATCATGTAAATGATCATTATCATTTAATTTTTCTGTAATGTATTTTTTGTGCATGGGTGTTCCTTTATTTTAGTTAGATTTTCTTTTATTTTAGTTAGATTTTTCTTTCCTTTATTTTAGTTAGATTATGGATATCTCCTGTTTCATTGCCCTTGGGTTTTTTGTTTGCTTGTTTTTATTTGTTTGGGTAAAATAGTGTGTCATTATTATGTTACCTTTATCCTCTTTATCCGTTATGATCTTATATAATCTGGTTGACTTTCGTCAATCTTTTCTTTCACATGATGTATAAATTTAAATGTGTACTCCGTGGATATCTTCCTATAATGTTCTTTTTTCATTTTCTCCTTCAATTTTACTTCATGATGTCAAATTCTGTTATATCTCCTTAATTTGCTTTTTTATTCCCCTCCCCCCTTCTCCTTAATTTGTTCTCTTTGTTTGCTTGGTTTAATTTTGGTCCCATATCACTATGTTTTTAAAAACATATAGTTCTTGGATTTTTTTTTGATAAAGAACAATATAAATGATAATCTATTTTCCAATTTATTCTCTTATTACTTTCTGATATCTGTATGTCCTTTTTACTGGATCTTGCGTGCATATGCCTTTTTTTTAGTTTGTTTTTATGATGTCAATTCTAACCAAACCATGTTTGTAATATTAAGTATTGTTCTAACACTTATTACAGTAGAATTGAAAAATATTTTGCAATAGTGGAATGATTTTCTTTAAGATTATTTTCAGAATTCAAATTTCACTAGTTATTTAAGCAAAATTCTGCTTCATGTTTGTCATTAATGCTTTTAAAATATTTGTGTATATTGCTAACCCTACTTCTTTTCCTCTTCTATAAAAGTACAGAGTACTGCTATATTTTGCTCCCCTGTAAAGTTAGACATGTCTCACTCATTTGTAATGGTTAATGGGGTATGTCTATACATACTGCACAGAAACATCAAAAAAATAATTGTACTTTTACATTTACTTTCAACCTTATCTAGTTGTTGTAAATACATATATGGGAATAATTTTGCTCCACAACATTGAGGGACTCAATGAGATGAATTTCTTTGTTCATCCCCCACATTAAATATGTATATAAATAAAGATATACTGTAAAGATGTTTAACTGATGGACATTTTATTGTTTGAAGTCAGAACTTGTTCTGAATGATGTGATGCACAATAAAATTTCTGAATGCTGTTTGGGTGCAACATTACAACCTAAATTTCCTGGGTAATTCAGGAGTTGTAATCTATAACTAAATTTCATTTGGATGTCAATGATAAGTACTCTTCTTTATGTTGAGAATGATTCAGAAATGTATATACTTCTCAAGATTTCGAATGTTTTTAAAAACATTTAGTTCATTTCTACAGATGCTTCTTGATCTTTTGTAAAGAATTAGTTGAAATCTATTTTCAGATATTAAAATCATTTAAAAATTTCATTAAATTTAAATAAAGCTGATGTTTGCTTTGGCAGCACATTTAGTAAAACTGGAACAATACAAAGAAGATTAGCATGGCCCCTGTGAAAGGAGGACATGAAAATTCATGAAGTGTTCCATATTTTTATGGAAACAACCCAAATATCCCAAAGCGGACAAATGGATGAAAAAAAAATGTGGTATATATACACAATGGAATATTACTCATCAATTAAAAATGACAGATTTGATGAATTTGAGATAACATGGATGCACCTAGAAGAAATTATATTAGCAGAAACAAGTCAGAAAGAAAAAGAGAGATCCCAAATGGTTTCACTAACATATGGAATATAGGAAAAAATAAAAAAAGTCCAGGAGGAAAAGTCAAAATAAAATTAAAGTACACAATGAGGGTGGGGGGATGGGTGGGGTGGTCAGGGAAGGGAGATGGTGAGTGAACACTAAAATATACAAATATATGAAATATCTATACATATTTCACATCTTCATATATATGAATAGATGTAAATAAACTATTTAAAATTAATAATAAATAACAAATACATAAAATTAAAAAAAGATAATTTGAGGTTCTTGTAAGTTCAGCGAGAAAAATAAAACAGAACACTGTGATTAAGAGTGACTGAGGTAACTGCATTATATAGAGGTCCAAAGTAGATTACTCTCAAGGTATGGCTGTTGATGTGACTGAGGTAATAAAAGTGGTTTTGTGACGAACTTCCCGAGAGACAAAATGACTAGACAAAGACCTTACTGTTGGGAGCCATGTAAGCTTGTTCCAAGGACAAGCAGGAAGCCTGTGTGACTGAACACAAAGTAAAGAGTGGGAGAGTGTTATAAGAAAAGGGCAGCATTGTTGGTCTGTTTTGTTATTAGCTGCCTTCTGAGTGTCTAGAATAGTGCTCAGAACACACACAAAAAAGTCTAATGAGTAAATGAAGATAGAGGTTCTGTAGTAATAAAATGATAAAATTAAAAATATAAATAAATAAAGCTGGGCATAATGAAAAAACACAATTATTAATCGATAAAAATAAATAATACTTTAATTGATAGTTACTTAGTTTGAGTGATTATGTGCAATTTATTTGGCATATATATGTATATATAGAGATAAGTATGGAGGTAGATAACTAGATAGAAATTTATATATGACTAAATTGTTTGAGTTGGCAATGCACACACAGAGACTACATTGCTGAATACAGATGAAAAGCTCTGCCCTTTTATAGTTCATATTTGTAGTAAAAATGTCATAAATCAGTAAATAAATACGAGCAAACTTGAAGAAGACTGAAAATATTGTAATTTTAATTTTTATTATCAAAAATATAACACCAAAAGGTAACATTTGGATAGAGGTCTGAGGGAAATGATTGAATAAACCACTATAATAATTTCATATATAAAGAGGCATCTCACTTTTTGAAAAAGTGAGATGACATAGTTTGACTTATATCAGTATTACTTGCCTTCCTCCGAAGTACTGTTTAAACATACTTTCAAGAATGTATTTATGACCACCAAAAATAAAAATATTTTCAAGGGCAGCTAATCCCTTTCTTCATTAAATACTTGAATACCTCATCACATATTTTAATCAATAGTCAAAACTTGCTGGAGACTAAATATTTACAAGAGACAGCCTATTTTTAATTATTAATTTTCCTTGGCTCACTAATCACTACACTTTAATAAAGCAAGTCATCAGAAAATATTGAATTGATCCATACCATCCCCTAGAATGTTCTTTGTAGATTGAGAGCATAATGATATGCTCTCAATTTCATTAAGAATATAGGAAAATGATCCATTTTGAATCAGATATATGATGTTTGTGCAAAATAGCTAAATGATGTGAAAATGGTCTTCAAGAGGGGTAAAAACCACAAACTCATGACCGTGATGTACATATTAGAGAGTTAGAGGAAAAGCATAAGTAAAACAGGCAGGAATACAATGAGGAATCATGTATAGGGAATTGAAATTTTAGTTGAGAATCAAGAAAGACCTCATTGAGCATCTTTTAAATGAAAACCTGACAAATAATAACCTGAGAGCAGGTTATGAAGAGATAAGTGGGCGGAGAAATTCAGGCAAAGAAAAATAATGATACTAAATAAAGACTTTCTAAAAGTGTTGCGAAAACTTTAAAGAGGCTAGAGTTGGAGGAAAAGGAGGTAAGAGATACAGTAGGTCTAAGCATGATTGTATGTTTAACAACAGAAAGTCATAAATGAACTTGTAAGGTTTTGACTTTTTATTGTAAATGAAACTCATTTATGGTCTTGGCAGAAGATTGACATAACCTGTCAATATAACATCATTGTGACCACTATGTGAAATATCAGCAGAGTATCTAAGATGTTTTTAAAGGTATAAACATAGAACGTTGTATAACTTTAAATTTGTGTATCAAATATTGACTTGATATATTTATATTTTGCAGTAAAATTATCATCACATTAATGAAAATCTCCATCATGTGCCATAATCATTTTTTTCCTTTTCTTTTGATGAGAATTTTTGAGATCTAGTTTCTCAGCATCTTTGAAGCATATAATAC
Source organism: Uropsilus gracilis (assembly GCA_004024945.1). NCBI lineage: Eukaryota > Metazoa > Chordata > Mammalia > Eulipotyphla > Talpidae > Uropsilus > Uropsilus gracilis. Next base: position 171,431 of record PVHY01000759.1, on the reverse strand, counting down.
AAAATTATTAACTATAATCACAATGCTGTTGTGTATTGGAACCCCAGAACATATTCATCTTCTAACTGCAGTTTGTAGCCTTTGACCAGCATCTAAAATTAAACAAATAAATGCCTGGCACTGACAACTGAATCACAAATAGAATTTTGATTGATGTCATCTGATAATTTTCTTCTGTATTCAGAAAAACATCTGACAGTCTGTTTGAAACCAAAGCCAATATTTCAGAAGTTGCATGCTGGTGATCTAAAGGACAGATTTAGCATGTAGATTTATTTTGTTTGGCACATAGCTGTTTTGAGCCAACATTTAAAAACTAGAAGAATTCACTTAAAGTATGGTTTTGCAGATTATCTTGAAATGTCAGACATTCTGGCAATTACAGACTCTGGTAAGTGTTAAACTAATTTACATAAGGCCATGGACTTTCTGATTTACCACAATCCCTGCCAGACCATATTACAATTCTAAGAACCAAAGCTGAGATAGGTTGTATTACAGCAGTAATCCTTCCCCCCCCCCCAAATCTTTCTCTCAAATGTCATAAAGTAAAAGCTAATTGAATAAAGTGGGAAGACTCAAATAAAATGAACTACCTTGATTTTTATTTGCACAATCTATGACTATTTGAGGTTGTAAATCTTGCAGATGTTTTACAAAACTTAATATCTTTTATTGTGAAATAATTAAAACAGCACACATATCTGAATTATGGTTCTATATTAGGAAAATAATGTCATTGCTAGCAAAAGCCAACTACATTGTCCTTTAAATTCTGAAACTGGTAATAAGGAAAATTCTTATGGGTGTGATGTTCTTTACATTTTTTCTAAAATTATTTACTTTATAAATCTGTCTTAAGGCAGAGCTATATATATATATATATATATATAATTAAATACTATATATACACACAATGGAATACTAATTAACTATTAAAAAGATTAATTCTTGCTATTTGCAACAATTTGGATGAAAGGAAGCGATTATACTAAGCGAAATAGGTCAGGAGAAAAACAAATACTAGATAACTTCATTCACATGTACAATATAAAGGAGAAGACAAATAAGCACAGACCCTAGACATCTGATCTTAGAGCTGATATTAGAATAAGTAGAGTGAAGTTGGGAGGCAGTCCAATGGACTGTGGTGTATGATTGTAGGTGTTTACATCATGCATGGTCTATAAAAAAACCAAAAATAATATTGGGATTCAGGTTATAAAACTGAATGTACAAGATGAATCCCTTAAAATACCTAATTCACAGCTCTTGGTTTTATATTTGACTATTGGGAAATTATTGTTTCCTATGCCTAATTTTCCTCTATAGCAGATTAATGATATTAGTATTATCTCTTTGTATATCTTCATGTGAAATGAGATAAAGTACTAAATTGATTTGCAAAGACACTGAATTTATTCAATGCAGACTATTCTTGTTATTATTACTACAAAAGTACAGGAAATGCAAAGGATATTAATCAGTTGAATTTATCTGCTGAAACTTGTCTACCCTGTCCATAATTCTCAAGTTGAAACCCTAAACCCCAGAACTTTAAAATGTTCCCTTACTTGGAAATAGAATAATTGTGGATATAATTTGCTGACATAAAGTCATACTGGCTAGGGAGGACATCTAGTTCAATATGGTTGTGGCCATAATTTAAAGGATACATTTACAGACAGATTTAGAAACAGGGAGAACTTCATAGACGTCATGTCATGCTATTGACTGTGCTGAACAAGACTTTGACGGGTTAACATGGCAAGCTGACCATACACCGTATTTTTTAAGTGAATTGGTTAAGTAGTGCTGAGTGCTGTAATGAGTAAAGTTTTTCTTCTAATAAACTTGAAGAAAATATTTAATAAGTAGTTGAGCAAATCTTTCAATTATTTACTTTTTAAATTTTTCTTAATCTTAAAAAAGCAACACAATTATTTTATATTAGTCAATCATAAGATATAATGTAGCTCTCTATTTTTGGAATTGTTTTAAGACATTCTTAAAACTATTTGGAAGGGTCTCTTATGGATTTTTACAAACAAAGCTCTGCTTTGTTTATTTTCTTTGGAGAATCTCCAGCCAAGAGCTGACTGCATAGCCTTCTATATTGTCTTTGGTTAGTCTGAAATCAATATCGTAAAGGTTACATTGGTTGGCCCCCATTTTAACATTACTTTAAAGCAAAGATAGGTACTGAGAAATAGAATTGAAGATTAAGGTCTCCTCACCAAACATCTTGCAAGAAAAAGTTTTATTCAATCTCACTCCAGATACTTCAGTTATTACATAGAGTAAATGAGACTGAAATTTCAAGTTTCAGAGAGCCAGTTTATATATTCTTCCCTCCAGTGTTATCTCAGCTGCCGAACTGAACAAATTCATGTCATGCACAATGAAAATGATTATGAAATTAATTTGAATTATTTAATAAAAACAAAATGATTGATTCTGGGATTATGAGCAGTCAACATGGGAGACAGAAATGAAGATGAGGTCAAAAAGACAAAGAAAATAAGGAAATTCAGAGTCCTGAAAACTCGTTTTTAACCAATGTGCTGATAAAAGATGGTGCTATTCCTCTTTGTAAGTCTTCATTTGCTGAACTTTAATTCTCTCAAATGCAAAGTTAAATACATAGTATTGAAAATGGTGTAATGCAGTTACATAGAATGATAACATTACCTGACCTCCAAAAAGGTTATCTGGTTTAGGAGAATTTGAAAGCTCTAGAAGTACATCTGTTGTATACTATGCTGAGACATAATTCACAGGGGCTAGAACATCAATTATAATTAGACATTGAATTTTAGAGCATCCCTACTCTGACACTGTACTGCAACATTTGCTTTCATAATGAAAATGCTATACCTGCAAGAAGATACATTTTTATTATTAAAATAATATTACATATTATTTTATTTTACGTATTACTGTCAGATTATATTACTATTTGCATATTCACTATGAGAAACCAACTAGTTTTAAAACAAAGAACCGATCAACAGTGTTTAGCATCTGCTGGTGTCTGATTACTTATTAATTCAGTGGACATGGCTGACTGGTATGTAACTTACAAAGTCCTTTAGTCAGACTTGTTGTCATGCTAGCCAGTGCTCAGAGTTCAGATTACTGTGTTTTTGCATCTAACATTGAGCAAACTGCTTCCACTTATTTTATTTGTTTTTATCCCCTCATTACCCACAAACCTCTAAGATTAGAAGCTCAATGCCTTATTACACATTATATCACTGGAACATCTCCTTTCCCAAAAGGGAAGTATTTTGTTCTTAATAGTCAGTTGTTAAAATGCATCCTCAGGGCTCCATAGTATTAAATATCTCATGGAAAACTCTAAGGCTCTATTATGTGCATGATATACTCCTAAGAAAAAACTATAGTAGGGAGATGATTATTAGTTATTGAGGCTTCAGATATTATTCTTATAAACATTTCCAGTAGAAAACAAAGATTCTATACATTTTGAGAAAAAGTATACAGTGCATTAACACATGTTAAATCAAAGTTTTGCTGTACACTAATTAACCAGAGAATTTTATGATAGACTTAAATGGACTCATTTATTTATATCATTGTAGCAAGAAAAAGAAATTATTTCTTATCTATGATGTCAAGGATATGTGGTATCATAGATACTCAATTTTTTGGGCTAATACTATTGTGCATATCCTTTCTTTAATCCAAAACCATAAAAACTGATAAAAATCATGCTTAAGCAAATTTAATAGATAATGTGTTAGTCTTAAATTGTCCTCATTATCATCTTTCCAAATAAATGCTAAATTCTAGATATTAGAGTTGTGATAATTATAATATTGAATGAAAGAAAAGTAAAGGAAATACATGTTCCAGTGATAAGCATTAAAGTTTTAAAACCATGGTTCTATCAGTTCCTTTCTTAAGGAGGCCAGTGAAAGTAATTTTATTCATTCATAAAATAGTACTGAACATTACTAATGGGTCAAATGCAATAGGTTACATGATACATCATAGTCCTTAAGAATCAGAGTCTAACAGGCAATGTAACCTTGTAAACATATCACCTGTTTAGAACCCCTCTTACTGTTCTGAATAGTGATAGAAAGATTCTTGGTTTCAGAGGAGGGGCAAGTGGATAACACTTAGTTCAGCCTGGAAAGTAAGGGTGAAGGAAGCAAATAATGAAAACATAGGCTGAGAAAGAAAAGTTAAGTTTTACAGTCAAGCAGATTAGATCACTCAAATCCAGTGACATAAATTGCAAGATTGCTTAATTTTGTTTATTTGAAAATATGGCATAATTGAAAGAAATTAGCTGAATGCAATGGATCAATATCATACTAGGGACATAGAGGAAGAAATTGTTTGCTTCAGATCTTGTAATAACTCAGAAAATATAAATTCTATGATTTTTATTGTAAAAATAATCATATTTTAAAATTTGTGTTATCTGACAATGGAGATAGACAAGGCAAAAATGACTCCAGTCCCTTATCTCAGACTTTAGTCCCTTGATAACTTCTCAGTGTCTACACAGTAAAAAAAGTTACTGAGTGTGCCATTAATATAAAATGTATTTGTTACCAAGATAAGATATGTAAGTATAAAAGACAATTGAGAAAATGTCCTATTAGCAAAACTGAGGGACAGGGATTACAATGTGGCTTTAAGGTTTAAATGCATACTTGATCTATAGCTTTCCATTATTTACCTATAAATGGTTTGTGTTAATTTTAATTTTTTTTATGAACTATAATAGTCACCTTGTGCTGGGTAATTTTTTAGTCATTTATGTACTGCAGTGTGTCAAACGTCACAGATCAAGTTCCAGTCTTTTTGAACTTTTGCTCTATTAGATTTTAAGTTTTTTACTGATCTCAGTTTAGTTACCTGCAGTAGGGAATTATTCATTTTGGATCAATCAACCGAATTTAGGGGAGGAGTGTGGGTTATAAAGATAAGACTGTAAAATGAAATCATTGCAAATTCATATTTGCTATTTTGTGTTCATGTGTGTTGAATCTCCATCATGCATTTACATTTTGGTATATTCATTAATCTATTAAAAGATTTAATTAAACATGATAATTCTTAATTTTTTCTTGAACATTGAAAACTAACCATACTTGTCCATGTGATTTTAGGGAATCTCTGGACTGTGTAAAGGGTATCTGTACCTTTAGGGTTGGGGAAGGGTAAAGAATGTCTAATTCAAAGTGTAAGTACAAATTTTATTTGTTTGTACTATAACTTATGTTACTTTTAAGTACTTCAATTTCTTAGAGCAGTTTTAAATTCATAGAAAAATCAAAGGGATACTAGAGTTTTCCCCTATATTACCTGTACTTCCCATGCATATTTCTCCCATCAACATTATTATAATATATTGATTTTTGCTTTCCTATGACATGCAATAGTTTCCTTGTGCTAGGGAATTTTTTAGCTAAAACTAAACTATCCCTGGGTGATATATTGCTACAATTGATAATTTATTTACATTGACACACTGTGATTACCCACAGTCTATAGTTTGCATTGTGGTTCAGTCTTGGTGTCCTGCATTCTATGAGTCTAGACAAATGTATAATACAATATAACCACCATTAGAATATTATGTGTATATAGTATTTTCACTGCCCTGAAAGTCCTGTGGAACATAGCTGTTTTTCCGTAGAGTAAATAATCCCTAAAACTAATCCCTGCAGTCATTGTTCTTTTTATTGTCTCTATAAATTAACATTTTCCTGAATAGCATATGGTTGCAATCAAATAACCTTTTCAGACTGACTTTGATTTCCCCCACTAACAATATGCATCCGAGTTTCTGCTTTTATTTGATTTATTTTTATTATTTAAATTTCAACCTTAGTAAATGGTTATTGAGATACCTCCCCATCCCTCTGACTTCCCCTCCATTCATTCAGATCCCTCTCTCTTTATTCTTTGTTAATCTGTGTTAAATCAATTACTCTCTTTCTTTCCTGATGCAGTGTCTTTTCAGTGGGTGAGGGACTATGTTCTTGAGACAAGGCAAACCTTGCTGGTAGGTTTTCAATGTTAACCTTGCATTGGGCAGCCAGTCTATATGTTGTGGTCTGTTCATGTTTTCTTGTTGCTGGCTGTCATCTCCACTCCTTTTTCTGTGTTGTTTTGCTGTGTCAACTTATGGTTCTGGCTTCTGGTTCAGGAGACCTCACCCCCAGCCTGTGACAGTGAAGAATTTTTTCTGTGGATACAGGTGTCTGTGAATGGCCATTGCAGATCATCTCTTCTGCTTCAGTTTGTAGCTTTTCTGTGGGGCTAATGCCGCAACTCTGTGGCCTTCCTCTGTAGTGTAGTGGGGAGGGTCACCCTGCTCTCTTAGATGGCATTTCACAAATGAGATTTTGGCTCTTCCAGACCCAGTGAGCGAGCTCGTAGGTGTGGATTCATGATATCTGGTATCCATAGTTATTTTTCCAGTTCCACATGCACTGGTTCTCTCTATAATCCATCTCTTCTTTCCTGCTCAGTTGTGTGGGCTGGACATTTACCTGCTCCCTCACCCATTCTATGATGATGTCCATATTAGCTCTGCTCTTCTTTTTCCTCTGAAGATTAGCTGGAGTGAGAGTGAAATGGAAGGGACATCCTACACTCCTCCCCTCCCTGCCCCCCTTTCTGCCCTCCCCACCCCACCAGTACCTCTGAGTGTGGGGGTGGGGTCCAGATGGTCAGGCAGGTGCAGTCTCAAGCCCCTTTGGGATAGGGGCTTAGCTGAACCATGCATTGGCCCACTCAGGCTGCAGATTGCCTTCTCAAGCAACCATCCACTAGTCAGCAGGGCTAAAACCCCACTTGGACCCCCCTCCCAGACTCTCTGGTGCAGGGGTCTTACCCAGGGTTCCTTGCTGCCTTTGAGTTTCCTCTTTTTATTGTTTGACAGTTCATTTCTTTGTAGGAACGAATAATATACCAATCCCTACATATACCAGAGTTTATTTTTGTTTTGTTTTTAATCTAATTGCCTATAGAAGGTATTTTGGTTCCTTTCAAGTTTTGCCAATTATTATGAATAAAATTACTATGAACATATGTGTGAATAAGTTTTCAACCTCCTTAGGTAATATTAAGCATGACTGGTAAAACTAATGGTAAGAATGTCCTTAGTTTTGTGTCAGACTGTGGATTTGTTTCCCAAAGTACTTGGACTATTTTTTATTCCCACCAGTAATGAATGAGAATTTCTGTTCCAAATGAATAATAACATTTGTGTTGTCAGATTCCAGATTTTGACTATTCTAATAGTTGTGTAGTGTCTAATTGTAGCTTTAATTTCCATTTTTGGGGACATATTATGTGGATCATATTTTGATAATCTTGTTTTACATTTGTGAATCAGATGAAATATCTGTTGAGATCTTTGACTAATTCACTTATCAGGTTGCCTGTCTTCTTATTAAATTTTAAATGCTCATTGTATATTTTGATAACAGCCCTTTATCATATTTGTCTTTTACAAATGTTTCTCTCAGTTTATGGCTTGTTTTTAATTTTCTTGACATTGTCTTTGTCAGAGAATAATATTTTTATTCTAATGAACTCCAAATTATAAATTATTTATATAATGACATATATAAAAGTCATCTTCATACCCAAGGCCATTTAGATTTCTGCTGTTTTCTACGAGTAATTTTATAACCTTACACATTATTTTATTAACCTTTTAAGTCTTGCATAGTTTTTAATGGCATAATCGCCTTTTGTTTCTAACACTATTAACTTATATTTTTCTAATACATTCTGATCCCCTTCATCAGTTTTATTCATCTTTGCAAAGAATCAACTTTTCATTTCATTAATTTTCTCTATTAAGTCCTTGTTTTCAAATTCATAGATTTCTGATCAAATATAACTTATTTTCATCTACTTACCTTGTATTAATTTTGTTCTTTTTCTGGTTTCTTAAATTGGAAAGTTAGGTCAGTTATTTTAGCAGTTTTTTAATATGTACATTTAATATATTTCCATCATAAATTCACTGTATTTATATTTTACAGTTATAAGTATTTTAATTTCTACTCTCAATTATGCATTCTGTATGAAAGCATGGTCCAAAAAAGTTTATAAAACATGCTTTTATTGTGGCTTTAGGTACTACTAAGATGACTAATGCTCCATTACCGTAAGAGTAAGAACATTTGAGTTAAGAAACAAATTGTGAAGCAAATTGTTTTCTTAGTGAACAATTGAGGTTGAAGATATAATTTGGGATAGTTTCTTTAGGAAATAAGAGTTTCAAAAACTTCCTGTTTCTCTAATACTGTTTTAAAACTGAAGTGCAAGGTCTAATTGTGCAACTAGCTATAAAAATTGGAAGACACATTTACTGCATAAGTAAGTTCAGATACAAAAATGTACACAGGCATTTTGCACATTATGTAGTTACAATGTTCGGATGTTGGGGCATATATGGTAGCAGATGGAAATGGTTCAATAATATATTGAAAATCTTGAGACTGAATCTTCTTGTGAAAATATATTTGTTAAGAAAACTTTAAAGAAAATTTATTGCATGTAAATTTTTTCATTAACCTGAAAACGTGTTTGTTTTCTCTTCATGCATATGCTAGCAATATATTTTAGCAATGGACACACTACCAGTTATTATTAAATACTTAAACAAGCTAGAAGAATGCCTACTTTATATCCTAGTTATATTAATTGATATAAAAATAGGAATTCCTCATATAGACACAGCTTTATAATATATAAAGAACTCATTGGAATATGTACCTTATTAGAAGAAAAGAAAGCCACACCTTTTAGAGTATATATATGTGTCCAAGAAGTAAAAAACATTCAAAGGATATGTTGAATTTTTCCTTTAAAATTTAGATAATTTCATTGAGGTTGTATTGGTTTATTGTACTGAATATGACTAGTCTTCATTATCACCAATAAAAAAGACTAGTAACAATTGCTTGTGAACATGTGAAGAGAAAACGAGCCTCAAATACTCATGATAGGACTGCTTAATTCCCTATTGAAAAAAAAGAAGAAAAGAAAATTGGGATTGATGTGATGCAAATATTACTATTTTCTTTGCAATTATGTGTCAATTCCTAAAACCCTGCATTTGCACAATATATTATCTTTTCAGATATAGTTATCCACAGATATTCACAAAGTCTTACATCATTCATGTTGTAGATTTCCTTGAAGATTAACTGTCCAACAATTCATGGGGAACATGAAATATTTATAAATTTAACATTAAAATGTTACCATTCTTTTTCAAGAAAATGTCAATATACTCTTTACTACTAATAGATTTCTATTTTGAATAGTACTTATTATTCATGGCACAATATTCACAACCTTTTCTTCATGATTTTATTTTTGTCAAAAAATTAACTTGATTGTTTAAATTTTAATCTTGTTATCTCAGCTTTCCATTCATGTGTTTGTGCATATGTAGAGAAAAAAATATATATATATATATATAAAATTTTAAGGTTACAATTTATTCAATAATATATTACAAGTATTTTGCATGAAATAGATTATTTTATCAACTATGTTCTATCATTTTTTGAGATTTTTAGAAACCACCAGTTAGAGAAAAGTAATATGATATACAAAAATATTTTTGTGATTTAAAGTATTAAAGTTTACTCAATGTCAATCTTTTCTGCTAGTGAAAATAATTAGTATGTCAAAACATGATAACTAATACATTATAATTTTAATGCAAGAAAAAGAAGAGTATGCTTAAAAATTTATAAAGTAGTTAATGTTTACAAAGAATATATGCATGTAGAAATGCACTTCTAAACAAAGTCACATATATAGGATAAATTCAGTTGTAGTAAATCTGCTTACAAATAATTATGAAAAAAATATTATAAATAAATAAATTTTGAATATGTTGTTATTCAGAATATAAATCAATGGATAACACATGAGTAACATGGTAACCATTGCTGCAGGGGATTTTTTAACTAAGAAAGCTAAACTTTTATAAATTTGATGTAGAAGAGTCATAAATTCTGCTAAATGATTGATATGACTTGTTTAATTCACCTTTAGAACTCTAAATCATACTGTTCTTTTCTTTTTCACGTAAAAGACATGTGGAAACTACTCTGACACTACTTCCCTGGTGTTTTATATTTTTACTTCAATTAAATATTTACTCAACTTATTAAATATCATTCTTCCCTATTTTTTCTGATATAGATAAGTATCTTTTCAATAATATTTCAGACATGAAAATAACAGACTGAACATTTATTTAAATTTTACCAAAAGATGGTTTAAATGAATTAAAAATCAACATGGAAATTTTAATATAGAAGTTAAGATAGTATGTGTTCCATCCTTTATGTATCTGAAAAAAGTTTCTATTCATTCAGACATCCATGGTACTTTGAAGTTACATGTTCTCTAGTAGGAAATGTGATATAAGATATCTATGGCATACCAATGACTTAGTCCTCAGTTACTCTGTGTTTTCAAATATAAATGAGTTATAAATCCTTTTTTGTGTTGTCTCTCATATACTTTCATATGACAGCATAAATCTTGTCCAACTATCTAGACTGCTTCTTATTTAGAATGTAGTTTCAAGAAACCAAAATATATAACTCATAAGAAAAAAAAATAGGGTCTTAATGTAGAATATCCAAATGTAGAATAATGTAGAATATCCCCCAAAAGGAGCTTATTTCATATGGGATAAATACTCTTCCTTATAGAAATCAATTATACTATGTTGGGAATTTGTTGAGTTTACATTACACATGCTGAATTATTAGGAAAAAACAGTAGCCCATAAGACAATATAAATTCCCATGGTTCCAGATAACAATACCTCTTGGATGTGTTGTTTAATTTTACCTTTGCAAAAATACAACTCTCTGTGGGGGAATAAATACAAATATAACAAAGAAAGAATCCTAGTTCCATGGTTGTTGACTATCTGAAAACACTACCTGATTCCACTTAGAATCTAGTTTTCATAATATTAACTCATTAAATTCACAAACAAGGATTCTATGTTTTCACTATTGGCTTCTGTTTAGATTAACCAAAATGAAAACCTATACAGTACTTTAATTTAGTATGACACTAGGAGACCTCCTGTGAACTCTTTTATACATTGTATTTCCTCCTGAAACAAGAAATTGGAAACTGAAGTCTTCATATGTATACATAAGTAAACCCAGTTTTGCTCAGCTAAAATTCAATTAGTGTAATGCAAAAGGAGTTAATAATCACTTAGTGCAAAGACCCAGCAAGTTTTACTTTTTTGGGTGTTTCTTCAATTAAAAAAAAACAACAACAAAAACTCATGAGTGAAGAATATCATTACTTTTCAATAAACAACACTTAATTCTTAAGTTTTAAGAATACTAAATATTAAATTAGCTGAAATTTACATTTTTTTAAAATTCCCAAGCAAAATAATATTTAGCTATATTGTTTATCAGACACTTTGCAATAGGATTAAATTACAATATTAATAAATTGCAATGTCTGATGTCTGAACAATAACAATGTAACATTCCTTCCATTTCATAAACAGACACCATCAAAAAAATGTTGGAAGAGGATTAAAATTCAGCAGTTTAGAATATTGTTTTGTAGCCATCCCAATCCAGCTAGTTTCATCATTGGTTCTAGCACCTAAAGAATGTTGGAACCTTTGGCATTATATTCACAGGATTTTTAATAGTGGGCTGGGGAGAACAGTAGCAGGGAAACAGCAATCTGAGTCTTCCCCCTGAAAATCCCTCTTTCCCTGACAATCATTGGGCTAGGTGTGAACAAATCAAAGGAAGGGCACAAGTACCACAGTTGCTGGCAATAGAAGCTAATGGGGAAAGGGTATGAAAAACCCTGATAACTCATTTGTTCTACAAGTAACATGGGAATAAATATTCCAAATTCTTTAGACATATGCTAATTTTTCTGAAATCAAATACTGCTGATCTTAAAAGGTTTAGAAGTAATATTTTTACGCTCTGATTATGACTACTTCCTCTCTCTAGGGAGAGAAGTAACTTCAGCAATGCTAGACTTGCAGACCTCCCCTCAGTAATGCCTGTATTTAATCCAAAGGCACCTGAATGGGTATTTTTATAGTTAAGCGTCTTTAATTTCCATGCTTTCAGGTTCACTTTTTAGTACTTTGATCACTTTAAATGTATTAATATAGCAGTAAATGATCTGATCACTTTGATAAGAAGTAGCAGAAAATGTGGAATAAAAGCAAAAATGTCCAAATTTGAACATACAACTTTTATTTCACATATGAAAAGAAAAAGCACCCTGAACTTATTTATTTTAATTTTCTTATAAAGGAAAGGGGAACATCACCAATTAATGTTTGCACTCTTTTGAGAATTAAATGTTAGCTCATGTGAAACACTCCATAAAACTGTGCACATTCCTAAAAATTATAATTTACATGACACAAAGTTTTCATGATTATTTTTGCCATGTTTTTCCTGCTTATTTATGTTGTTATACATTGTCAATGTGCATGTTTTCTTTTTTCTATGATTTGTGAGCTATTTTTAATATCAAATCCCAGACAGCAATCATATGGTAGAAATCATCTGCCATCTTATTTTGAGTGACTTAATCTCCTCAGCAGAATTTTACATTTCTATGCTATATACTCCAGGAGAGTTGTTTCTGGCAATTATATAACCTGCACTGCCTGGTGAAACTATATCTTAAATTTATATCCCCCACCAGCAGTATATGTCCTGATGATTTCCATGAACAACTGTATTTTTCTACATAACACATAGAATGAAACAAAGATGGGTCCTTGTCATTTTACATGATGGATGATGTTTATTCTATCATGTAATTTCTTATGAAAGATGGAGTCATTTCAGAATTTTATATTTAAGACAGGGTCTCAAGTCTCTGTATTTTATGTACATTCAAGATGTGGTATCCTTTCTCCCAGAACTTTAAATATAAACGTCTTGACTGAAAGGATTGATAAATTCCCCATGTGCCACTGAGTATCACTGTAAGTTAACTTCTCTAGTTTCATGCTTGTCTTAATGTTTTAGCCTTGGTGTATTTGCTTACTTTTCAAATTTCAGCTATATTTTCCAGCTATATTTACATATCAGCTAATATATATATTTAGACATATATTTTCAAGATCTCAACATTTGTAGTGAGAAACCTGCTTTATTTACAAGTAATAGGGATGATGGGTGAATTTATCCTTTAGAGCAGTGTTTCACATTTGATGTAAGTAGTAATAGGTCAAGTACAAAGTAATCTGACCAATTCAGAAGCTATGGAGTCAAAGGAAAGTGATAGTTTCTACAGCCAAAATAGCATAGGAAAAACACTGAAGGAATAAGGGAGGCTCCTGAGAGGGAGATAGCAAATTCTAAAGGGGTTAGCTAGATACACCCTAGACTAAGGGAAATAAAAGATTAACCCAACTTTTTGGACAAGGTCAACAACAACAAAGAAATCGAGGGGCTGGAAAGCAAGACATAATTCTAGGCACAGTGGCATTAAGCAACCACATAGAGACTGATGGGGCATAAGAACAAAGAGGGAAAGAAGTTGTATATTCCAAGATACAGATCCACTAGAGTCTTTGCCCCTCACTGGTTCTGCGGGCCTGGGGGTCCCACTTTATTTCTGGCTTTTTTCTCCTTAATAAACTTTTCTTCATATCTGCTCATCTAAATAAACGGTGTTTGTTCTTAATGTTTTGGGCTTTCAGTATTTGCTTTTTTGTTTCACTTGCTTATGCCAGAGTCAACGACAATGTTCCTGCTGCACCTCCTCAGACAGCAAACTGTGGTTGTCAATTGGTCAGACCTCAGCATTGCAGCTGAAAGTCTGAGGTTGAGCCTCGATTGGGGAATTAGACCTGAAATTCCAAATACATGGTAACACTAGTATAGTAGTTAATAAGACAAAATGATTATTGGAAAATTTTATTATGTAAACGTGCTCAAATTAGATACACATTTTAAAGTGGGACCTGTGGAAGTCACTGGAAGATTATATGACAGAAGAATTAATTGAAATAATTAATTAATTATGACAGAAGAATTAATTGAAAATGAAAGGTATTTCTTAGAGTTTGATCTGAAGAACCAAGAGGATAGAAGTATATTTCAATTATTTAGATAAAAATGAGAGTATCACAAAATCTATTAGAGTGAGGATAAAGATTCACTGTAAAATTGCTGAAACCGTCAATTTTATGACAAAACCATGTATTATATAGCACAGAGAAGACTTATATAAGATTTCTCAAAACATAAGGAAATTTATATGAGGTGTCTTCAGTTGATGAAGGTTCCAATAATAAAGATACTTGAAACGGCAGAGTAGAAGATTTGCAGAGAGTGTTGACACTCATTTTTTAAGCATAAAGATGCTTACGGACAACCACATAGATGTTTTCAGATCAATACTTTTAAAAAGAATTGCATCCCCAGGGTGAAGATAGAGATTTTGAAGGAAAATTTACAAGGTTCTAAAATATAATAACATATAAACTTCCTGGGATTTAGTGAATAATTTTGCAAAAATCAGTAATACTTATGAGAAAAATAAAGTTTCACCACAAGAGCAATGTTATTCCAAGTATCTCATATTCTGGATTTTTTTACCTCTAATTTAGTTTTCTTTAAAAAAGTCTTCAATTGTTTTCAGTAATGAATTCCATTAATGTGTATTTAAATTTTAAAACTTGACTTCAAACAAAATTCTCCTGTGGCAAATAAACTGATTAAAATTAAGACCCAGAAAATTTTCATTTTTGTTGCTGTTGAGATGCTTACGTTCAATTTCTTGTATTATGTAACTTTGCTTCCAGGCTGAAGTCTGCAAATAACTACAGTACCATAACTGAACTTTGGCCAAAAAGCAGGAATTTATTTTAATGATCCCCATATTTTCGAATTCTTCACTTGAAGTATAAGGCATTCTCTAGGGAGCAGAATCAATAAACCTTGAAGAATGCATATGGAACATTATTTAAACTAGGAGCTGAAGGGAAGCTAGCAGATGCTAAGGAGCACTGAGGGTGAACTGCAGAAATCTGCTAGGGACAACAAGCACATAAATGAAACATGTATCCACGGAATGATAACTGTAGTATAATGAGAAGACTAAAAGCAAAAGAACATGGAAACTGGTTACTTGACAGAACAGTAAGGATCTCATGTAAGTGCAAGTCCACAAAACTGGTTTATTCATTCATTCAACAAATGACTGACATTCCTCTTGGCACTTTGCTTACTTCTGGGGGTATAGAGTTGAATGTGATTTTGGAGGTAGTATTGGTCATTATGCTATCATTTATATACTCACAGTGGCATTCAGCAAAGCCATGGGAAGCTTTGAGAACTTTTGATTCAAATCAGCAGGTTAAAAAAAAGGTGCCCTGCTAGGTGTTTATAAACTTTAAGGATATATCACATAATGGAAAGGAAAACCTTCAAAGCATGTACAAGGGCTTGAAGACAAGAGACAATGAGTGTTCTTGAAATTTGACTATTCTGATGTGTTCTATTACATAAATAGAATGATGCAAAAAAAATGAGACTGAAATAGTTTTAAAAAGACTAAGAGTATGAGAAACTTTATGAACTATTCCTAGGAGTCTAAATCTTAATTGAAAGTGATGGGTAGGCATTGAATTCTTTCAAGCAGAAGATTAAAAGAAATAGATACCCTCTCTGGTAGTGGGTGGAAGAAGTCATGGAGGGATATGAAATCCATTCTAGACTTCATAAATTGCCCTGGTGTTAAGTGTCAATAAATTGCACAGTAGGGAATATTTTCAGATATTAAGCATTAAAATAAGTCAATTATTAAGCATCTTTGAAGTTCTTTGAAATTCATGAACAAGTGATTTATATCAAGATGTTATTTCAAAGAAAATATTTTCGCAAATAAACAGAATAGCAAGGCATATTTGTTTCTCATTAACATTTAAAAAATAGCTAATTTTGGTTTAAATATTGTATATGTTTAAAAATTCAGGTTTACAACTCTTCAAATATACATTATCATGTCATGTTTACTCGCAAAGAACCAATCCCTGAGCACAGTTCATTGAATCGCCAATCCTACTAGACCATTGCCTCTGGTTATTTCAGATTTGTTGTGGAATTTCGAGGATTTTTTTTAATTCCCTCTTTTTTGTTTCACTTCTTTACATTACACATGAGTTATCACCATATATTTTTCTTTAGACTTCTGGCCTATTTCATAAAGTATAATCCCTTTATTCTAAGCTCTCAAAATAGCAAAATTTCATTTTTTTCATTCCTACGATGTATTAATCACATTTAATGACACATTTCTTTATCCATTCATCCTTTGATAGTTATTTAGGCTATTTCCAATCATTTGCTATTGTAAAAAATCCTAAGTGAACATAAGAATGGATAGAAATGGAATTGCTAGATCATGGTATATCTATATTTACTGTTTTGAGAAATCTCCATAATGTTGTCTACGGAGACTGTACCAATTTAGATTCCTATTAACAGTGATAGGGATTTTTTTTCTCCATCTCCTTCTCAATTCTTGTTTATAAAAAGGGTATTCCCTATGCATGAGGCTATAACTTATTGGGGTTTTAATTTGCATTTGCTTATTAATTAGTGATGATGAGTATTTTATCATTTGTCTGTTATCCATCTGTTTATCTTCTTTGCAGAAATGTGTATTTAGAGCTTCTGACCATAATTTTTACTTGTGTCATTTGTTTTCTTGGCATTCAGTTGTATAAGTTGCTTATACATTTTAAATATTTAACCCTTGTTAGAATTCTGATATACATTATCTTCTATTCAGTGGTGTATCTCCTATTAATGAGTATTACTTTCACTGTACAAATTTTTAAGTTGACATAGTCCTATTTTTAAATTTTTGTTTCCTTTGCTATTTGTGTTAGGTTACCAATGGAGTTAAGATATCCCCAAAGTATCTCTAAGATAAGTGACATAGAATGTTTTACGTGCATCCTTTTGTGTGTATTTTATGGTTTCAAATTTTATATCGAAGCCCTTAATCCATTTTTAATTAATGTCTGTATATAATGATTTAGTTACACCTCTTAGTATGTGACTGTAAAGATAACACAACACTATCTGTTGAAGATATTTTGCTGTCTCCAACGTAGGTGCTTGACTACTTTGTTGTAGATTAACGGTCTATATTGGCTTATTTTCTGGACTTGTACTTATATATTTTCCATATCTTTGTGTTTACATTATTCTAACACCAGGCTATTTTAATTATTAAAACTCTATATTATCGTTTGAAGTCCAAGAAAGTTATAGACATTCCCTTATTATCAGGATTGTTTTGGTGACACAGTGTATTTTTCAGTCCTATAGAAGTTTTATTATTTTTTTTCTATTTCCACAAAGAATCCTATTGAAACTTCCTGGGGAATTTCATTGAATCTGTACATTGCTTAAAGTAAAATGGCCATTTTGACATTGTTGATTAACTCTTTTATTCCATAATCTTGAAATTATCTTTTCACTTTTTTGTGTATTCTTTTTTATGAATTATATTTATTGATAAAAGTTAGTGTACATCATTGTACCTGGTTTGGGGGTTACAGATTTAAACTTCTACAAATATATGCTTTCCAACCATTCCAACAAGAGTGCCTCAGTAGTTCTCTGTCATGTTCTAATTGGACCTCCTTCCTTTCCTACTTCCAACTAATCTATCTTTTCAGCTACTTTCAAAATCTAATTTCTGATTCTATAATTCCTTTACTCTTCTAACTCTATTTTTATGATTAATATAAGTAATTACCACTGTTTTAGATTCATATTACAGAACTCTACTCAGAAAAAAAAATCTTTCATTTAGATACAACATAGTTGAAATATAGAAGCATTGTGCAAGTAACAGAAATCAAGCAAAATATTTTAAAAGGTAAAATTCATTAGTATTAATATTGGAGTATACAAAACTATATATAGAGAAAAAGATCAGTGGTTATTAATGCTGGAATCTAGTGGTACATTGGCAATAAAGTGTCAGGAGAAAACTATGTGGGTTATGAAAGTGTTCCATATAACTTCTAAGATCATTTTTGCATTTGTGTTTTCTTTAACAAAATCAAATCATTAGAGATTTATGAATGGTGGATAATATGTGTATGTGGTTAGTCAAATCGACCCAAGTAATCTTGAAGAAATCCTTATCTCTGCTACTGATGACTTTTATTCAGCAATAGTGTGAGTGCAGATGAAAACACATTAAGAGCTCATACTACATTAGGGTACTCCTTAGATCCAATGACTAATATCCTTTTAAGGCATTAGGGGAAGGCATAGTATACAGTGATCATACCATGTGTAAGAGAAAGATGCTGAAATCAAGTACCTGAAAGTGTGAAAAATTGGTGAACCACCAGATACTAAAATTGAAACATGAAACAAATTCATTATCAGAAACTTCAGGAGGACCCAACCTTGCTGATATTTTGATTTCAACTCCCAGTCACCAAAGCAATGAAATAATAAATTATTCTAAGTCACAGTTTGCTGAAATTTGCTACAGCAATCCTGGGAAACTAATACATTATGTTTTGTTAAAAGTTTCAAAAGTAAATATTTTGAGAAGCATATAAGAATATATTATGAACAATGTATGTTAATAGAATGATGCCAACATCAGTCATATTGTTTTAGAAAATAATAGTTTAAATAGCTGATAAACAATAACTTGGAGAAAATAAATTAGGTGACACATCACCAAGTATCTTTAATTTATTTTAAAATTGTAATATACAAAAATAATCTTGATTTCTAAATTATATGCACGGTCACTTATTAACACAATCTAAGTAGGGTTCAAATGTCTTAACATTTTTGTTTTGTTAATAATGCCATGCAGGTTGAAAAGTTGGCAATGATCCTACTTGATGTAGGCTCTAACATATTCAACAGCACCCTCCATAAGACACACATCACCATACTCCACTGTACTTCCTCCCCATCTTGCTCTTGCTCTTACCTCTTTCTGTGCTCCCCTGAAACCTGATGAATATTGATCCAAAAATTCTCAATAAAACACTAGTCACTTGAACCTAAAAGCATAATCAAAATAATGATCAAATAATGTTTATTCCAGGGATTCAAGCATGGTTAAACATACAATAAATGCGATGCAGTACACTAAAAGAATGAAATATAAAATTTAAATGATCATCTTAATAGATGCATAAAATCATTTAACAAAATACAGCACTCTTATGTAAAACTTCAACATTTGGGTTTCCAAGAAACATGCCTCAAGATAATAAAGGCTTATATAGCAGTCTAACCATCATACTGAAGAATGAAAATTTAAAAAGTATTTCCTTTAACTTCAGGTACAAGACAAAGGCCCTTTCACCACTCTTATTCAGCATACTAGTGAATATCCTGACTAGAGCAATAAGGCAAATGAAATAAGCCCATTCAGCTAAGTAAAATAAAAAGTGAAATTATATGTATTTGCAGAGTACATTAGCAAATGTGACATAAAATAATGAATGATTTCATACTTTGAAAATGGTAGAGACTTAAGCAAAACTGTTGGATCAAAGATTCAGTAAAGGTATAGAGTATAAAATGAACAGAAATCAGTTGTTTTGCTACATACTAACTAAAATAGCTATAAAAATAACTACTCATTTACAATACAATAAAAATAACAAAAGAATTGTGGTTAAATTTAGTGAAATAAGTAAAAAACTGTATAGTGAAAATTATAATCTTTCATGAAAAAACTAAAGAAAACAAATTTAAAAATTACCTCAGATTTATGAGTCAAAAAATTACTAAAATCTCCACAAATAAAAAGAATTAGTTCTATTTCACTTCCATTTCATATCCCTTTTTAAAAATATTACCTACAATAACAAAGCAATGTTAATGGCAATAATAATAAATGATACCCTTTATATGGGAAATCATATATTCTCAGGATAGCTGAATAATGTGGAAGTCCTGATAACACAGCTCTTTGTGTCATCAAAGTTGAGATTCAGGTAACAGATCATAATTTGTAAAATAGAAAAATCTGACCACAAATAAACAGTGATACAAAAAGTGGTAACTAATAAAAGGGTAGGAAGAAACTTGCCAGAACCTAGGACTTGTTATGACATTTGCAGAGATGACTTGAGGGGTGTTTGACAAGATTAAGAAGACTATCCAGAGATGAGCAGTTGAAAATTGAAATTCTGGAAGAATCTCTGATAAGGGAATTTAGGAGGAAACACAACACACTGAAAATGTCTTTTCAGTCTGCCCTTAAGTCATATTCACTGGCACTGGGAAATTGCCTGCCATACCCCTCCCTTTCTCCTCAAACTCTCCTCCTCATATAGGGAGGTGGTGGGAGTTAGAGAAATTGTATGGGGAACTAAAACAAAACTGTAACTCTTTTAATATTTCACTTAGAGTATAAGCAAGAAATATCTAGCCTAAAACTTATCAATATTGTATTTGAAGGAACAAAGCCTCACACAAGTAAAGGAAACAAACCTGTGAATATTCCTGAGATCCTGGTAAAGAAGGATATTTTGGTGTTTTAGGGCTCAGACTCTCATTTTTTATTCATCCATAAAGTTCACACATGCAGCTACAGAACTTTTCAACTGCATCCTAACCACCAAAACAAACAAAAAAAAATCATTAAAGCTTAAATTTGTTTCTTTGTTGTTGCTTCAGACTTTTACCTTAAAAAGTTTATAGGAATAGTGATTTAGTCTTAAGGGTAAGAGTCAAACATAATCCCACACTACATAGAAAAAACTCTGGACAAAGTTCTTTTTTCAGTTTGTCAAATATTCCTGATGACATCTTGCTTAGGGATAACTAACATGAGTAGAGAGATACTCTAAATTTCTCTGATCCATTGGCCAACCTCTGCATTCATTTAAAAATGAAATTTGTGTTTCCTCAACTACTCTAACTGCTTTTTTACTTGCCTGTTAACTTCTTTGATAAGATGAATTTCAGACCTTGATATGCAGAAGCAAGGGATCTGAAATAGGAGAGACAGCATACTAATGTTTTAGCAAAAAGCAACATATTTCCAAAGGAAAGAACTTGGTGTTTCCCATGAAGCATAGTTAACAACCTGTGCAAGTTTGTGGGTGAGGTGCTCATTTACAAGAGTGGAAAAGATGGGTCAGGTATTGACAACCAGAATTACCAAATTTCTGAACTAAACAAGCCAGAAGTATATATGGATTAGTAGCAATGATGAAAATGTATAGAAAAAGATAAAGAGACTAATTAGAGGAAAATTATTTCTGAAGTCAGAACACCATACTGTGCAAAACTATCTTTTCTGGTTGCTGCATAATGAATTTTAAATCAATAGTTCTAGTGTACACTTATATAGAAAATTTTCAGTAAATGTATTTTACTTTTTAACATGAGGATAAAGCTATTGTAGCAGAAAATTGCAAATGATTCAGAAATCGGAAAGAGCAGATGAGAAATTCTAAAAACCTGACAAAAATAGGGGAGTAGGATTTTGGTGAGGGAGGTGAAAAATAAGTTTTGTGAGAGAAATACTAATTTTTCAGCACGTGTAGCACTCATGCTTGTGGAGCTTGACAAAATTTTTTTCTAAATCTTTGCTTTTCCTATTTACCACTATGCTGACACCCAAATAATTTTTTTTCTAAATCAAATGGAAAGCCTAGGAAGTGAGACTCAAATGGAAACTCTAGGAAGTGAGACTCTTCCTTTATATTTTCATTTGTGTCCTCCACAAAGAACCTCACTCCGCAACAATAGTCTCTGTTCTTTTACTTTCCCAGACACCTACCCAGTATTTATTTTCACCCTTTTCCCCATGTCCCTTATATGCATGATACTAAATGCTCTTCAAGCAAGTGTGAGCAAGGGAGAAATTTTTTAAGAATGGGAAGTTAGGCCTTTTCCCTTACCCATTAAACAATTAAGTTTCTTACTGTTTTATAAGCTGTGTTTCATCTGTGTATATGTATGTATGCATGTGTGTAGGTTAGGTAATTAGACATGTGTACACATTATATTTATATTAATGTTCTATGGTTATATCTGTATAACCAATACAAGTTCACTGTCAGATTGTAAAAAAGTCTGCCAAATAAATTTTCTACACAGTATCTAGAGACCAATTTCTGTCTCTTTTGAAAGTATGTCAGTCACATAAATCATTTATTTTTATTATCTTGACCAAATGGCCTATTGGGACTATTAAGTTTATTCACAGCATTCTGCTCTTCTATCTCAAAGATCTGACTAATTGGCATCATTTTTCCCTCATAGGACAATAGTTTATTTTGTGGGGAATCATGGTACTTCACAGACATCCTCATTTAGTATGCTTCAGTCTATTTATCTTAGAAACTAAGGGTTCAAAGTAGTCAGGATGACTAATTCTTTCGTGGTTTAACCAGTGACAACATGTGTTTGGGATCTTGCTCAAAATGATCCTTTTGTCTCTAGCCATGTCTTTGTACACAAAAGATCCAACTGGGAATAAAGCCTTCAGTTCACCTACAAATAATATTGCTATGTGGCCACAGTTTCAGACAATTTCCTAAATAAATGCCAGCTATATGTTGGCAATCAAAATAGAGTGGGTACCCATCCAAATTTGTATTCTCTTGAATATGCATAACCTCTTAATCACTGAAAAGATTGCCAATGTTGAAAATTTGGAATCAAAAATGGTATTAAAAATCCAACAAAATGAATTTTCATAAAAAAAATAATGCCAACATCACCTTTAGATTGAATATTAGAGTATAAGACAAGAGAGAGTTTCACAATGATGACAGAAAAGTTATGCGGGGAGAGAAGAAAATGGAGGGAGGAAAAGTGCGTACTTAGAAAAGTTTTTGATTGGGATACATTATTTTGCATATATTATATGCAATCAACATTATAAGAACACAATTTCAATAAGCTGAAGGGAAATTCAATAAAATTTGAGGGAAAAAAGTCAATGGAGCAATTACCAGACCAGAACTAAAGACTATTTTTGTTTGTTTATTTATTTATTTATTTTATTATTATGGTATTATCTACTGAGCTAGTGTTGGTTTAGAAAAATGTGTGTGATTTAGAGGTAGAAACTCACACTTTTTCAGATGTGTTGTAGTCCAACACTGGTATTGCTGAATGAAAGGATTTGGCAGGGTTCCCCTCTCTCTAGACTCTCTAGGTTACAAATCATTTCTTGCCTCCAATAGCTTTCAGTGCTGTCTATATTCTGTTTCTGCCTCCATGGTCACATTATCTTCATTTCCATTGCAACCGTTCTCTTCCATGGGTGTATGTGATGGCTCTACCAAGAGAATCCAGGATAAACTCTCTATCTCAAAATCCTTAATGCAGTCACAGCTACAAAGATATGTTTTACATACAAGGTAACATTTAGAGTTTCCAGTGATGAGGAATCTAATCCTCAGGATTTGGGGTGATTATTCAGCCTACCACAGCATGACAGCTGTGTGAGATAACAAAGAGACTAAGCTAAATGGGTATTTAAAGGAGGTTTACTTACGGGCAAACAAGCAATTCAGTTGGATAAGAACCTGGTGATATTTTATAAATGACCTTGAAATCCAGAGTAATTTATAATTGATACTATCATAGATTTCTGAATCTATTTTGTCCAAAGATTCATTTCTATGATAACATATCATTCTGTATTTTCCCCTAGATGTTTCTAACTGTCTAATTTTAGTACTTTCTTACAAAACACAGTGTATTAATATTCTTCAAAAATTAATAACTGTGATACTGATCCTTTATAGGAATTTATTGCCAGATGATATTGTTCGAAAGTATTCAATAATCAATGTGAAATATTAAAATATATGTCAATGATATGATCAATGTGCTTGATACAAAATATAATTACTTCTAATTTATTACTTCTCAAATATTTTTAAAGACAGCATTTATGGATTAGTTACTGTCTACTCTAATTGCTAATAGCATAAAGAATTGGACAAAGGGGAAATGTAAATTTTAGGCTGACCATATACACTTAAATATAAGATTTATTTTCTTAATGTAAATTTGTTTTGAGGATTTAGATTTCTCTTGGAGGGGGAAAATATTATCCTATTAATATACATCAGATTACATTGAAGATTACAGTTTAAACCTAAAACACTTGACCTAATTAATGAAATTAAAGTTGAATTTGAGAAGAGAAAGTCACTTTTTGTTTCAGTTTGTAATATGTACTATATTACTCCTGAGTGACCATATGTTGCTCCACAGGTATAAAATAAAAAAGAAACTTGAGAAAGTGCTTTATTGCTTCTTCATTTTATGCATGGCAAAATTCCAGAAAGTGTTCATAGTTACTGTTGATTCTCAATAAATAAATAAATAAATAGATTTGACAATGTTACTCTTGATTTTGCCATTAAACTGCATGACTTCATCTATGAAGCTGTGATTTTTAAATAATGCTTTTGCTTAGATACAGTTAGATTCAAATAAAATTATAGAGGTTCATAAAATGTTTTAAACTAATAAAATTATCCCGAGTCTATTTCTTGTTCTTTGTAGTAAATAATTCATGAGGTCCTTTATTTTACAGTCACCAAACATATCAATAAATGCCACATGGGTACTCAAGGAGATGCATTTTTTGGAGAGGGGGGTACAAATCTCAATTTTGAAAGACACAACGCTTGAATACCAAAACCCTGAAGGTTAAAATCTAGGTAATTTGAAATCCCAAAGACCACAATCCTCAAAGACCAAAATCCCAAAAAATAGAACACTGGAGAAGAAAATATTCAAAAATTCTTTCAGAAACATGTTTGACCTTTTGAAACAGGATGTTCTCTCAGAGATGTTTAAGAAAAGAAACACTTGCTGCACTTGTACAAAGACAGCACTGGCATGAACGATCTTATAGGCACAAAGATGCCATGATTTGGAAAGCTAGTGATCTACTTGTTTTCATAGAGAAGTGAGTGAGATTTAGTTCTCATGACACCAGTAATAGGAAGCTTCTTGGTTCATTGATGTTGGCTCATACCTTGAGCGGCTCCCAGTCTCTCTGCAATGGAACTGTTCTCTGATCTCTCCTGATCTGTCACGAGTAGTTAGAAAGAGTAATAGAAAACACAAAGAAAAACCCTCAAGATAGGTATCTATCAGTTCAAAGAATGATCTGTATTAAAAACTAGAACACCACGGATGAGCAATTTGTCCCTCCCTCTTCTAGGATAGTCTTTTTCATTTCAGGATTTCAACAGATTCTGATGTTCAGGATTATGTCTTTCAGTATTATGATTTAAACCATTTTTTTAAGTATGTGATTTTTTAGGGCAGGAAAAAATACTTTTTATTTCTTAGACTGCTCTAATAATAAGCCTTTAATAGGACAGATGCAAATGTAATTACAGATGTTCTACATGCTAAGATAGGGGACTGAAGGCAAGTCAGGCAATTGAATTGTGTGTGTCAAAACAGAAAAAGGGCAAGCTTAACAGACTAGGACTTCAAATGGAGGAGGGGAATCCAAAGGGCTATTAAGAGGAGTGGATTTTTTTTTTTTTTTTGTAATTAAGTGTTGGATCCATTGTACAGACAGATCTTTCAATCTTTCATATATAAAATAATTTCTGGTATGAGCTCTTTCTGGATCCCATCTTTATTAAATTATTTTGATAAGTACAGGAGAAAATAAAAGTTCTTCTAGATGCTGTTGCGATATCTTGAATGTCTTTAGCTCAAACAGTTCACATGGCAGAACGGTATATTTTGGGACAAAGTATTCTGTTCCCTATTTTTTAAAAATATGTATTGTATATTGATTTTTAATTTTGGCTTCATACAACATAGTTTTACAAAAGTAGCTAAAAATCAATTGCAGTAACACAGTTTGCAGTAAATGTTTTTCATATCAGTTTTGCTAATGTAAGACTAGTTACTGAACTGTATTTAAAAAATTCAGTATATGTTACCAATTGGTTTTAACAGAAAAACATTCCAGTTTCATTACATTAATCCTAAAAGCAAATTTCTCTTTACTAATACATAGATCAGAAAAAGAAACCCATCCATATGAAAATCAGAACATTCTTTAGTATTTTGCTCCTATCAGAGAAAAGAAAATATTGATAGTTTAGGATTATTTTTTGTAACTTGAAAAATTCAACTATCCATCATTATATTTTCTTTCATGCTTGAATTGTATTTAAACTCCCACAAAACAAAAACAATTAATTGCATAATGCAGATGTCAGGACATGGAAACTATCCCCCACTCCAGAGTTCTTCTTGAACTAGATGAATAACCAAAAGCAGATGGGTTACTGACGAAAAAATGATTTTAATAATTTGTGTAGGGGGATAGTGATAATGATGCAGATTCCACCAATAGAGAGTTGTATAAATCCCTAATAAGGGACTAAAGGTACTAGACAATGGGACCCAGAAATGCGAAGGAAAGAGGAGGGAGATTCCACAGAAAAAGGAAGGGATGAGAGCCGGGCACGGTGGCTCGTGCCTGTAAGCTTCAGCCTATGAAGCGGCTGAGGCTAGGGATCGCGGTTCGAGTCCCACTGAGGCAACACAGTGAGACCTAATCCCAAAAAATAGCTGGGTGTGGTGGTGTTTGCCGGTAATCCCAGCTACCTGGGAAACTGAGGCTGGGGATTGCTTAAGTCTGTGGTACCCCAGTCAACATGAACCTGCGGGGGGCGGGGGGGGGGAGAAGGGATGATTTCATTTTAGTCTCAGAATATAAATGTGAATCTCAGAGAGAACATGTTTATAGATAGACCTACAACTCAATGATAACAGTCGTGGTTACATTCTTCTCTATCATCAAAGGGGAGAAGCTGCTTCTACAGATAGGGAAAGGAAATAGCTTAGGACGTGAGGATAGCTTAGGACTCTGGTCAGGGAAGGAGCTCAAGGACTTGGGGAATTGCAAGAGCATCTCTTTGGATTTGAATGTGTTGTTGTAGTTCCATATACCAAGGTGGCACATATATTGGAAAGGCCTCTTGTGGACATCTTGGGAAAAGTCTCTTTGATCACTCTTGGGGAGACCAAGCTTACACAAGTAGAAGACACTTTATGTAAAAATAGTCTGCGGAGAAAAATATGATATCACAACATCTTTTAAGTTAAAAAAAATATTGCCTGCAATGACTGGATCATGTGCTCAGCTGGCAGCAGAAATCAAACACTGAATGCTAATTATCTGAACCAGGGTAACAATTATTAAATTCTTTGGAAAACACACACTGGGATGATGGGAGGCAATTCTCAAATCCATCACCCAGAAGAGAGTCTACAGGTCTTTTATAGGGAGGTTTACATGCCAAAAAGCAGGAAAGCTGAGGAAGTCATTTGGGAAGGACATCTATTTTAGTTTTTCAGGGAGAAGGAGGTCTGTACTCAGCATTTATGGTGTATTTGTGGATTCACTGCAACCATGATCAAGGACTAGTCCTGAGTTTTGTCTTCTGTGTAACATTTTGCTGATTTACTGAAGAGCAAATCAGTCTTTATGTGGCAATTGTGCAGTTTTTGGTCTGCATGCAGGAAGGTAGGTTAATGGATGCCCAGAAAGTTGGTAGTAATCTGAGGCTTATTTCAGTTCTATAGCTTAACCCTTCATGACTTAGATCAGTGTTAGGAAATCCAACCGTTTTAGAAACTGAATTCCTGTTGAAACATGTATAGATCATATGATTTTAAGTAATTATCCTTTTAGAGTCTCAATTCTTATATAAAGTATGGAGATATATGTCCAATTGCTATTTTGAACATTATGATTTAGTTAATATAGCTACTCATTTAATGCTTCTTTTGACGCAGTAAATGTAATGCACATGTTCTAAAACACGAATATATACCCTGATTTACAGATGTGGTGATTGAAACATGTAAAGGGTAAGTTACTTGACCAATTATGCAAATATATGGAAGAATTAAGATAAAGATTTAAGCAGTTTTGCTAAATACCACTAAAGCAAACTGTAATCCTGGAGATCTTATAGTTACCAGGTAAACTATTTCTGGTAGTGTTTTGGAACATACTGTATATTCAATAAATGAACTAATTTTAAAATTATTAGATTCTGTTCCCAAGCATATAGTTACTTTAATATAGTCAGTAAGCCCTCTATGTCTTAATTTCCTCATTAGTATGTTCAAAATAATGAATCTTTGAGTCCAAAATTTTCTGATGGTGCCATTTTATTATGGAATATAATAAAATGTATTTATTAATTTGTTATTAAAATCAGTGGTCTATATGGCCTCATAGTACCATCATGCCATTTTAATAAAATTTAGTTTTTCTACTTTATTATGCTTACATAATAAAATGTGTGAAAAGTAACTATATTTATTTTTTCTCAATTAGTAAAATTCCATTTTAAGTGCTCTTTTTTTTATTTCCATTGAGATAATATTGGATTACAACACTGTACATTATCTATAAGCATTGTGCCTCTTAGTTGTGTGTTACTCATCACCAAGTTACTAAAAGTCTCCTATCATAGTGCATTGTGCCTTCTCCCCACTTTACCTTGCCTTTTCCACCCCCCAATCCTACCAGTCCCCTCAGATTCCTAGGGTTTATTATTGGTTTATTTTTGTTAAACTCTGCATCTCTATATTCCAAATATAACTGACTTCATTCAGTGTTTGTTTTTGCGACTTATTTTGCTTGGCATAACTCCCTACAGTTCCACCTATGTTGTTCAAAAGTCAAGTGTTTCTCAATAGCTGACTGGCATTCCATTGTGATTATATATATATATATATATATATATATATATATATATATATATATATATATATATCTGTGTGTATGTGTGTATGTATGTATGTATGTGTATACCATACCTCCCTAGTACACTCAACTTTCTTGTCACATAGATTGCTTTTATAACTTGGCTGTGTAACTAGTAATGCAATGAACATAGGAGTACATGTATCTCATTGTATTACTGATTTTGCCTTTTTGCTTTGTGTGTGTGTGTGTGTGTGTGTGCAATTACCTAGGAGTGCAATTATCTAGGAGTGATTTATCTATTTTTAAAATTTGAAAAATCTTCATATTGTTTTCTATAGGGGCAAGAACCAGATTTCATACCCATCAACAGTGTACAAGTCTTCCTTTTACCACTGTTCTCATCAATGCTTGTTGTTCCTGGTCTTTTAGACTTCCCTGATATATATAACGATGAGCATTTTTTATATTTCCCTGATATATTTCCCTGATAATATATTTCCTGATTATATATTTCTTTGATATTATATAACAATGAGCATTTTTTCATGTGCTGTTGATCATCTGTATATCTTCTTTGCTGGAGTGCTTACTTAGCTCTTTAACCCATTTCTTCTTTTTTTTTTTCTTGAAGTATGATATGAATTCTTTATATGTGCTTTTTCTGATGTATGGTGGGCAAATATTTACTACCATTGAGTCGGGTGTATTGTGTACAGGGGCTTTTAGTTTGAGGTTGTCTCATTTTCTTATATTCTCTTTGTTTTACATGATGTTTAAAAGGAGTTCACTTCTTTTTCAATAAATTAAATAATGTCAGTTTGCCTCTACCTATATATGTTCATCCAATATGCAAGCATATTTTGTTAGGTTGTTTATAGTTCAGGAATAAAATGAAATAATTAGAGGAAAGTTATATGAAATAACTTCGCTTTCCATAGAACACACCATTCAGCACAATCTGTACCCGAGTAACTCAAAATTTTGATAATTAATTCAAGAAAACTAATGCAGAGGTTATCATCTGCCATATGAATAACTTGACCTTTATATGTTTTGTGTCTGAAAGAGTACATTATGATACGTGGAATGAATTTCAACTGTTTGAATGTCACTCCAAAATTCAGTCAAAATAGTTTAGTGGGAATTTTTTAAAAGTCTCCCAATCTAATTATAGCTAAATTTAGCAACTTTCATTAGGATTTACTCTGTCAGGAGCTATTTAAACCATAGAGGAAAAAACACAGCACCTAGTCTTCAGATTTTCATAGCTGTACATGAATCAACACATATACAAAATGGAGTTAGCTGTCTGCATGTAGAATGTGTGCATGTGTTTCTGTGTGTGTATATGTGCGTGTGTACATGTGATTGGGTTTTAAAAGTCTCCCAATCTAATTATAGCTAAATTTAGCAACTTTCATTAGGATTTACTCTGTCAGGAGCTATTTAAACCATAGAGGAAAAAACACAGCACCTAGTCTTCAGATTTTCATAGCTTTACATGAATCAACACATATACAAAATGGAGTTAGCTGTCTGCATGTAGAATGTGTGCATGTGTTTCTGTGTGTGTATATGTGCGTGTGTACATGTGATTGGAGGTATTGATTAAGAAAACAAAGAAAATCAGAGGTTATAAATCACTTACAGGTCCAAATAGCTAAAGATGAAGATAAATGTGATCGCTGGGGTATGTTACACAGAATGTCATGAGCAGCGAACACAGAAGAATGAAATCATACTTAGTATATTGGAATAACAGCATTACTTTTAGAAAGTTGAAAAAGATTTAAAAATTAATATTTTGAAAGTACTTTCAACCCCTCTAGAATTAAGACCACATTAAAAAATATATGAAAGGGGAACTCAATGCACAACAACAAAGAATTCTCCATAATCAAAGACTTTTGATCATATAAACTTTTTAAAAACAGTTCTGAGTCAAACCAAAGTCATGTCTCCAACACAATTATATGTTTTAAATACAGATTGGGGAGAAAAAGCCTATAAGTGATTGGGAACAATTTGCAAGAGTTTATAAATGATGATGGCAATATATATGTATATCTAAAACATTTTTAAAATGCTTTCAAAATGCAGTGCATTTTAGAAAACGGAAAAAACGTTTCATCTTGGAAAAGAAAGCCTATAATAGGATCACAATATAAATAGGACCAATATTTATAATGACAAAATATGCTTCTTTGGCATAAGGATTGTTTTGATTTTTTTTTTTTTTTTTTTATGAAACAGCTGATGAAGGAAAAGCTCTATAAACTTAGGTGCTACCTTTTTTGTAAGAGATATTTACATTTACATATAAAAAGTTCCATTTGTAAGTGTATTTGCCTCTCTGTGCCAAAAAGTGGAAAATGATCAAATCTCTAGAAATTCTTATTAGTGATAGGGGCAGACTCACATCTGCATAACAACAACAACTACATTCTGCTTACTGTGTTTTGTCTGACCCCTTCTCAGCCCCACCTTTACCCTACTCCTTTGTTTCAGTTGCTGGATGGTGTTACATAAGAAGTATCTCAAGCTACTTCATGGAAGTTTTCTCAGTTTCCCCGGATTTCTCACACATACAAGGGAAGTTTTCATGTTATCAAATTCTGTTTGTTCTCTACTAACTAGCTTTTGTTAGAGTGGGTCTCAACCTAGTCATAGAAGCATAGAAGCAAATTATATTTCCTTCACCAGAGTGCTAGTAAAATAATAAACTTCTTTTATATGTATTTTAAAGATATAAATGTGTTCTAAGTTTCTCTGGCTTGTTTGTGGTGACAGTTGTTTTTGAAGTAATGGATAGACTTGTTAGACCAGACATTAATTTTTATTTTGAAGATTTACATGCATGCTACTATAAAACCCACAGAGAAGTGATTCAAAGTAAACATAAGCTGATTATTTTCTAATATACTGGGATAGTAATCTATCCAAGATAATATAATATGCTGTATTATGGAACCACAGACATAGGCCATTGGATTTTTGTTTTTTGTTTGTTTGTTTATTTCATCTTTACCATCCCTTACCACAACTTTCAGTTAAGTTGTACTCAGTTTTCCATAGCTATACTTGCACTCTTCCAAGAAAGGTGGTAGAAAAGGGAAACCATGGGAGGCTGCTCTTGAAAAAGTAAGACCTGAAATTTCTATTCTTTGTCCTTCTTATGGTTAGCATTCCATTGCTTAGTATTCTATAGAGCCACACTTAGTTTTACAAGGAAAACTGAAGATTGCAATATTCTAATCAGCTGTGATGTGTCAAGTTATATTTGTCTTTTCTACAGAAAAACTGAGAGACAGATACTGAATTAAAGCTAAGCTTCCCATGACAGTTCTCATACTTTGTCAGTGGTGGTTTTCCCTGATAATTCAAAGCCTCTCATACCCAGGAGCCAGTTTGTTTTACTTTATAGTTAGGTGACATCTTGAGCTTTTGCCAGTCATTCAGAACCATACTATTCTGAAAATATTTACTGTTCATTTTAGCTGAGGAGAAATGGTGTTGGTATTTCAATTGGAGAGGAAAGAGTGTTAGTTTGACCTTTATTGTATTATCTATTCCAGGACAATGTAAGTTATAATAACATGTGAAATAACCTTTACATTCATTTTGTACTCTGACAGAAAGTTTTAGGTTTGATCCATCTTCCCCCTTCCCTCCATCATTATTTTAGAGATCCTCAAAATACAAGTAGGGTGACATACAATTAAATTTTGATGGAGTCTCCAGATATTTCCTGCTTGCTCAATTGGTATTCATTGATTTTGTTGTACCAACTTCTTAAATATGAGCCCAAAATAGCAGTGTTAAAACAATGAGGGAACTAAAGGGAAGTATCATATGATTGTCACAAGACAACCATCATGTAGATTTTCCAAAAGACTTACATAAGTAAGGCGCAGAAAACTAAAGTGTAATCCCACCTAAGAAGTGGTTGTTGCATCTTTTTATAACCTATTCCAGACTTTGGCAGTACAGAGTGTCTCACTTTTCTATCCCCTTCATTTCTGATCGATTACTTCATATTTCTTAAATAATCTCACCTCCTTCAACTTTAATAAACAAATACATACCTACATACCTACATACATACATACATACATACATACATACATACATACATACATACATAAATGGAGTGGTTGCTTTGTAAATATGTTTTTATTTCAGATTTTATTTAGTATCTCTTAAAATCTTAAACTAAAAACCTAATTCTGAAAATGAAAAATTATTATTAACAAAATAAATGGAAATTGATATCCACATAGCATTTTGTTAGCATTTTGTGGTGTTTGATCATACTTTAGGTACAAACTGAAATTGTGGTCTTGCTATTTGATAGAGTAGTTAAAATCACACTTTAAAAAATTAAATGTTTCATATCACTTTGCTATAAGTCAATGGATTGCTACTTCTTTGACTAAAATCCAGTGTTCCTCTTTGTTTCTAAGCACTGTATACTCTTAAGTCTTTTCATTTCCTGACTGCATCTTTTATTTTAGATTAGTTAACTTCAGTCACTTGATTTTGTAACTATTTCTCAAATATAACAACTGTTTTTTTTTTTTTTTTTAACATTTTACCTTAGAATTGGTGCAATTGTTGCCTCTACCTAGAATATTTCCACTACCCACAAGATTTGCTTCCTCACTTCAAGGTCTCTCTTCCAATGTTGCCAACTCAGAAATGCATTGAATGAATAATATGTTTGAAATAATAATATGTTTCAGTATCTCTCTGCCTATTTGGGCTGTTTTGTTTCCCCTCCTTAGCACTCAGGCCTTCAATCCATCATTTGCTCATCATTATCTTTTGTACCACTAGAATGTAATTCTCATGAATACAAGTACTTTCTATATTCATGTTCATTGCTGAATTAATGATTTGTTGACACATACCTAATACACATTGAATTAAAAAATACAATAAGGAGGTAGAATTCATATTATAAAGGACTGGGGATTGTTGTTTAAAATTTCCCTTGATATTCAAAACAAAGAGTGGATTTCTATAAAATCATGACTTTACTCAACCACCTAAAATGTTCACCTTTTTCTTGGGTTTACATTACTCCATAGAATGCTTTCATCTTTTATTTTTTTCATTTACTCTAACAGTGATGTTGTAATTCATTACATTTGTATTCTTTTCAAATATATGAAACTGATAAAAGTGAAAGTTTTTTTTAATCTAAGATCATTACTTTTACAAACAAACAAAAATAGATCCTTGTGAAGGTCAGAGCTAAGAAAGTATTATATTAAATGGAGTTCCTGTAAAGAGAAAAGGCAAGAACAATACATGCAATGTGGGACAATGCCCCACTAATTAGAAAAAAGACTTTTTCTCCTGAATACTCACTATTCAGTCTCATTCATTTTGATCAGTAAAGCATTATCGAAGCACATATAAATTATAGAAAGTTAGCATTTCGGAGTGTTATGCTTTTTGACAGCTGTACACTTTTACTAACATGAGCGAAGGAAAATAGAACTATTTCTATAGCAATAGAATTGATAGGAATATCAATTGCAGTTTCCCTAGGGACACAGTAGCAGAAAATTGCAAGATATCATTTCAGTAAGGATAAAAGTAATTCCAGAATGTGGAGAAGTCAGACAACCTCCTGATTCATTTACCAAAGAGCCTGCAGCTCCCATATCAAGTCAGTTGAAACAATAATATATATTTGCAAAGTAAATTAATCTGTATCCAGAGCATTTTAATAAATAAAAGGTCAAAAGTACATAGTACAGAGCATTTAGTTCTTGCCAAATACTGTGAGATTTCATTATAAAAAGACAAAATACTAACACAAAGGAAAAATATATATACAAAAAGCTGTTGAAGAAAATCTGGTCTTTTTCATTTTATATACATTTCTTTGAATTAAATTTGAATCATACAATGTTCACAATGTAAATTGCAGCAAGTAATTACCAATCAAAATGTAAACCTAATGTTTTCATTTTGATTAGTAGAGAAAATAATAAAAAAGATTAAAAAATGCTTAGAACCAGAAAAATCAGATGTTTATTTTTACTAAATTAGAATAGGGAGTTAGAGGAATTAGGGTAGAGGAAAAAATCCTTCTAAGAACAGCAAATAGGATTTCCTCATTTCTGTGTTTCATCTGTCTCCAAGTTGGGGACAATAATCGTACAGTTCCTGAAAGATCACTGAATCATCTAACAAAAATATTTATTCTGAAACATTGTTTGCATGGTTTTAGTTATTTTGATTAAAAATATAGATTCTATATATAGATTAGTGTAACACCAGTTATATCAACAATAACTGAAAAAAAAGTTAGAATACGAATAACCTGGGAAACTCTGACATCTTTTATCCTGAATTTATAAAATTAAGAAATCATGAATTGGTTAAAACAATTAGTTTTAGGGTAGTATCTTATCTAATTTGTACTGGACATCTCACCCAGGAGGCTGGAGTCTCACATCCATCATATTCTAAACTCAATCATTGGCCATTTTTCTTTTTTTTTAACATGATTTATTTCAGTCAGTATTGTCCACAAGTTTGGAATTCTCAATATTCACCATTACATCCACCAAAACATGCAAGTTTTTTTTTCAATTTTTCTATTATTATTTGCTACTGATTACATATATATGCTAATAGATGTAGATATATACTTACATCATTGTATACCACAAACTTTTCTTTTTTGTCACCTGTGAACTGTCATCTCTAAAATTTCCCCCCCATATCTATAACTAGTACCACTGTACCATTGTAAGTACTCATTATTTCTCATCTGAAGTATTAGAATAATCCACAAAATATATCTGCCTCTGTTTTGTTACTCTGAAACCAATGTCTTCCATCAGAATAGCATATAAAATATAATATTTGCCAATATCATTCCAAGAGATCTTTCAACATTGCCTTGTTATAAAATCATAGCCCTTTGATATATATATATATATATATATATATATATATCAAAGGGCTATGATATATATATATATATATCACTTAGGTCATTCTGAGAATTGGGTCTGTACTATCTCTCCTGTAAGCTTATCAGCCCTCCACATCTCATTAACTAAAAGGGTTATGACTCTATAAATGCACCACACTGTCTGGCCTCCTTGACTTCATGCAAATGGTTACGTGCGTATCCTGTATGAAAATGTCATGTTTTGATCAATAAGTCAATTTTAAATAACAGTAACAGTGGAAAACAGCACTGCATCTCTTTAACACAGACCTTATTACAAGAGATATGCTTATGCAAATGCATTTAAGTCTAGCAAAAGAGTAGGGAATGTATTAGTATCAACCCATCATACATAAAAGAAAATTGAGGCACACATATTACAATTAACTTATTCAGCTAGTGAGTGGGGGACTGGAACCTAAACTCAGGAAGTCTGCTTCAAGATTTTAAGCTGTTAAACATTTAAATTTGACATGTTTTTAAGTTGAAAGAGGCAAATATATTTAAAAAGATATCATAGAGGTAAAGAAGGTAAAAAAAAAAAGTAGGACACCCTGGAGGATCCAAAGAGGGTTAAAGTACCCTAACTTGGTTATTTTTACTCATCATTCTAAAACCAAAATTCCAGTGTAGAATAAGAAGAAAAAGTATGCCCACCTCACAAATCCTTTTTTTGGAATATAATTTGAAAATGTATGTCTTTAAGAAAAACACTAGACTGATAAATTTTGTCTATTTTACCATTGTTCTGAGCAATTTTCGTAGACATCAAATTAAGATTGAATTGTTTAATTATGAGAATATTTCAATATGGATGTCACTATGCTCAAAATATGTTTTCTTTCTTTCTTTTTTTTTTTTTTTTTTTGCATTTACTTCTTAAAAATCCTTCTTCATTTTGAAAAATTCAGCCTAACAAAATACTTTCAAATCAGGGAAAGCGATAATTTAGACTTGTTAGAGTTTAATGAGTCCCAGGAAAATTGCAGGAGTGTTTTGTTTTTTAATCATGGTTCTTATACATAAGGCTTTGTTAAAAAAAGAAACATACACACACACAAAGAATCTCAAACATTTATCTGGAAAAAAGTGAATATTAATTATTGTTAGAATTATTTTTTAAAGTAAGTCTGTTTCAAGCCCATCTTATTCATGCTGACAGGTCTCCAGAAATTTTCTCTTTAAATGTTCTTTTGCCCATTTACATACTTTGTAAAAATTTTTGAAAATGATTTGTATTAACATGTAAAAAGTCTCAGCTTCACAAAAGTGTCCATGCATGTGTGTACACACACACACACATATACACACAGAGAGAGTTACACAAGAGTTAGACATCCTTCACCTCCAGCTAAGAGAACTGATTGTTTTGGTTAGTGTATGTCAGCAGTTTTTTGGTGGAAGGCTTCAATAACTTCAGACACCTGCCTTTGTATTGAAAGCAATTTACTAAAGATCACCTATTTACAGGTAGTACAGCAGTCTCCTATCCAAACCCTTATTCTTCATTCTTCTTTTTTGTCTCATTACAGCAGAGAAATCATAATGATTAATATCACAGTTGAATATATTTATATATGTAGATAGATGATGATGATGATGATGATAGATAGATAGATAGATAGATAGATAGATAGATAGATACAGATAGATAGATAGATAGATAGATAGATAGATAGATAGATAGATAGATAGATAGATAGATAGATAGATAGATAGATAGATAGATAGATAGATAGATAGGGCATTGATTAAAGGAATTGTTTATTGTTCATGTGTATTTTTTGTTCTTTTACTCCAACTATACCAGATATTTCTAGATCTTTACTAAACAGCTTTTGAATCTCTATGATTGAATCTCTGATTATGTTATATCACATGTGATCTTTCTCTTCATGTACTAATCTCTTTTCTTGCTCTTTCTTTCAAATTTTTCCTCTCTTTTTGCACATATATACACACATGAGAAAATGTAACATGCAATATGAAAAAAAAAAGTATCTTATCTGTGCTTTCATACTATCATAGTGCCAAAATAAGAACCCATAGAATTACATGGATTTATGCTTGAATTTTTAATTTTTTAACAGAAAATGCATTATATCATCTTTCTTTTGCTATTCAATCACTCGCTCAAGGTATATAACTCTTATACCACTTGCCAGCTGAAAAAATCTCAAGTGGCAATCTTTTTGTATTTTGGGCCCTATCATTTTGATTCATATTGGAAATCATCATTTATTCAAAATTTAATTTTATTTTATGATCACTCTAAACAATAAAATAATACAACTCATATACAACCTCAAAATCATATTTTTTCAGTAAAGATAAATTTTAAGAATTACATATAAGGTGTATATGTTTATATAAATCACAAATTTATGTATTCATATATTATTTTAGGTGCAATTTCATATATGAATACTTATATTATTTATAAATATATAGTATAGAATATATGTATAGACAGAAGATATGTAAATGTATAATATCATAATATAAAAATAGTCAATGTATAGACTTATAATTACATATTTGTACATTTTCTAGTACAACACTGGCAAAACCATGTTTCAGTGCATGCTTGTATTAGGGGTGAAAAATCAGGCTGCAAATTATTATCAAATTCAAAGGAAAACCCTTCCCAAATTAAAAAAAAAAAACGTTTTCTCAGAAGACCACTTTCCATTTATTTTGAGACAGGAAGTAAGATCAAGTAGCTCATTTTAAATTGGTCAACCAAGCTTCCATGGAAAATATACTTGCAAAAAAGTACATTCTATAACAGTGGATTATATGTAATTAATTAGTAATCATATATTGTAGAAACAACTTTTTTCAAAAGAATATATGTCTCCTTAGAAAGTTCATTGTTTGAAGGAACAAAACTTTAGTTTTCTATTAGGTAAATGTGTTTTTCATAAAGTTTCTATATACCATTTTAGAAACAAGTGCTTACTTTTTTCCTCAGAATAAATTATCAATGA
The DNA here is from genome assembly GCA_004024945.1 of Uropsilus gracilis. NCBI lineage: Eukaryota > Metazoa > Chordata > Mammalia > Eulipotyphla > Talpidae > Uropsilus > Uropsilus gracilis. The sequence continues at coordinate 132,656 of PVHY01000759.1, read as the reverse complement.
CATTGAAAAACCCCAAATGTTACCCAAGGCTGTCCAAGGCAACACTAAGACTATAAACCTTCAAGCATGGTATGCCATGTGCCAGGAACACAGTCCCCCCAGAGACAATTGGACACAGCCACAGTAAAGGAAGAGATGAATGGACTCAACGTAAATCAAAAAAGAGTAATGAGAGAAGAGTCTGAGTGAATGGAAGGGGCATGAGGGGGGGTTTGGGGGCAAGGAAGGCATCCCAGCAACCATTTACCTATGTAAGACATTAAAAGAATGAATAAAACAAAAAAAAAAAAAAATGGCTACAATAAACATTTCAAGAGAAAAAAAAATAAATTAAAAAAATAAGAAGTGGCTTCCTGTGAGACTGAGGCTAGGGAATACTTGAGTGTAGGGGGTTCAGAACTACCCTAGGGCAACATAGTGAGACATTGCCTCAAAAAAAAAAAAAAATAATTATAAATGACTATATGGAGAACTTTGAAAAATAAAATAAAATGATTTTAATATGAAGTAACAACTAGACTGAAAGGATTTGTAAATTTTGTAAGTGATTTTAAAGTAATTCAAATTTCATTCGGTGTTTTAAAGTGTTTTTTTTTTCAAATTCCATTCACCATTTTAAGTGTTTATTTTCAGTTAAATATTATGAGTTGTTTTATTTCACTTACACTGAATATAACTTGTAGATGAAATTAAATCTTTTATTACACTTATTCTTTACAGATATTAAGATTTTAGGTTTGAGAACTATAAATTCCAAAGACATTCAGCTGGAATGGACATTCCAAATTTCTAAAAGTGTGCAGTTTGAACACATTTAAATTTTATTTATATTAAGTCAAACAAATTTGATAAAAAGATAAAGTAGTCTAAATACACAGTTAACTGATATGAAGTGATGTTTTATTTGTAAAGTGTTTCAATGTTCAAATATTAAAATTCACCTATTTTCTTGAGATAAGAAATTTAATTTTTTAAATCCAAACAAAACACAGTTAACATTACCTCAGTATGGGTTTGTTTTTCCCTTAATTTTTTGTACTTAAACAATATATATCTACTAACTAATCTATTAGTTATTAGTATTGATGTCAGATTTTATATCATTTTTCTTTTTTATCCAAGATCATGTGCTTTACTATTTATAGACTAAAAGAATTAGTTATTTTAGAGGCAATTTACCTAACATATACACTTATACTGGCATCATTATTACTCCATAAACTGAAAAGTGTTTTCTTCAATTCAGCTTTTCATTAAATCAAAATAACACATACAATATTCTCTCTCTAAGGAGAATTGGCCATATAATTTCAAAAAAGAAGTTTCAAAACAAAATAAAAATTTAACATCCTGTATCTAAGTTTTGGTTATAACCATATTTTTCTTAATACAAAAAATCATTCAATTTCATTTGCCAAATTTAGATGATCTCCATAACAATCCTCATCTTGATAAAAAACAAACTTTTACCCAAATCACATAAATGATTTTATGAAATATCAAAGTAGCTAGATAGCATCTGGCTGAATTTCATTGAGATTTCCATACATCATTTTCTTCTACTGACTTGTTCACCCATTTTAATGAAAATATTGTAATTTCTGAAATTGTTACAATCAGGCTTATAATTATTGTGATGAAATACATCCTGGTGGCTTAGTAGAAAAGAATGGGAAAAATATCAAGGAGAATAATCACTAATCACTGATAAGAAGGCTATCAACACTAAATATATAACAAGTAAGTTTCTAAATGATCAAGATATTCTAACCTACAATTTAAAAATATATTTAGATATTTCTCCTAGGCATTCAACCAAGTTTATTAAAAATGTCACCAATTTATAAATATAACTTATGTCATACTCTTTTTCCATCTAAGTGAAGACAAATATTTTCCACAACACTTACTTTAACAAAAATACATATTAATCAAATTATTTGCCTGGAATTAAAATTCTTCACAGAAATTGAAAATCAAAGAAATGAAAAAAAATGTATTACACTAAAGCTACAATTAAAGTTTTCAAAAATACTAGCACCATTTAAATACTTAAATATCCCAGTTATTTCATTTTTCTTTTTGGGATGTGAAAAAAAGTCATACAATTATTTACTCTTTTGCTTTTCTGCTAGAGATGGTTTTTTTTGTTGTTAATAACAGTTCATATATTGAAATTTAATACTTGATACAGACATATTTCACCTATAATACATACACTTTTTGACCAAATAATAATAATGTATCTGTGCCCATTTTATATTCACATTAAAAATAATTTTGACTATTCTTTCAGCTTTAAACATTCTAGACATAAATTTCTTAAAGACATTTTCAGGTATGCTACGGCGGATTTAGGAAAAATATAAAGACTATATCTGTTCATTAAGCTAAAAAAAACTATTCATTTTAAAAACTATTCCTTTTATATCATAAAATAATCAATTGAATTTAAATTGTATATTACCTTGATTACATTGCTAGTTGAGATCCGGCTACCTTATTGTTATTATGCACTGAAACCACCTAACTTATGATGATTCTACTGGATACAATTTATAACAAGAGTCCTTGTGTTATGTGTCTGCTCCCCGCCCCCCCCCCCCACCATATTTTTGCACCAGTTGGTAATTGCTGGTTTAGGACTGTTGTTGACTTTGTTTGTTTGAAGCACACAAATGCTTAGAAATATCAAATATTTCATCATATTATAGAGATGTAGAAAAAAGCAAAATTGGTAATCATTAAGGCAGTCTGAGCAAGAGGCAGGGCTGCAAGATTGAGAAAGATTTGTCTAAATAAAAAGGATATGTTTGAACATAGATCTTACAGTGAATGGTTTGCTTCTTAAATAGAGCGTTGTACACATTTGTATGTGAAAGGTATATTTGGATAAGTATGGATTAGTGTATTTTTCAAGACTGAAAGCTAGAAGAGATTTTAGTGTGATAGCCAAATCATAAAAAAAGAAACACAGAAGCGGGAATCTTTGGTATTAGCTTGCAAATATTCATGCAAAATAAAGGAAGTTAGATGTAACTGTTAATTAAGAAACTAAATTTAATTAATATATCTGAATAAACAGAATATTTTAGTTGTTATACTTCTTGACTGATGGAAAAATATTAAAATACAAGCTGAGCATTCTTTTTAACAGGCAGGTCTTTCTCTGTTAAATTTTTAGTAAACACTAAATTACCTTCAGGGAAAAATATACAAGTGGAAACAAGAAACTAGTAATTATGTATAGTAGATGAAAAATCACTAAGTTGATGATCAAATCTGTATTCATTTATATAATTTGTCGATCTTTTTCTCTCAAATGATCAAATTATTATATCCATCTCATCTAATAGCAAATATATACAGAGTAGAATTATTCTGCCAACTTCATAACAAAAACTCTTATGGATTATATTTGTTTTCTGCATATAACACTTTTGCAAAAAACACATTTTTTACAATTTTTGCTTCTCTCTTCACTCAACTAAAATTTCTCAAGTCTTACATTAAATGAAAAATGTTTACTGATTTATGTTGTTCATTCAAGCTGCCATTCCAAAGCATAAAATAGTTAATATTTAAATGTCAGTGCTATATTTTTCACAGTTTTGGCATCTAAAAGATGAAAATCTGAGATATTTCTCAGCCAACCAACAATATTAGGTTTTGCTAAAATTCCTCTTCCAGATTTTTGCCAATTTCTTACTGTGTGAATAGTCACCTTATTGATGGAGAGTAACTATGAAAGAGAATGAATATATTGATTTTAAAATCTCTGTTATTTTAAAAATTATGAATTCCACAGCTGAAAGAAACTTTGTGTGAAGTCGAATGCATATTTGTGAATGAGAAAATATATATCACATGATTGAACCATTTTGAAATCTTGCATATTTGTGATCATTTTTAAGCTGTTTTAAGATTTATTTCAATCATGGTTTACCAATGACTTCAAAAAAAGAAAAAGACAAATTTTCATGTTTACATCAAAACATCACAATGTCCACAACTCTCAAAGGGAAATCATCATATACAAGCATTTAAGCTTGAGATATTTATATTTGTTTTGGTTTGTTTTCAGTGCTGAGATATTTCTGCTAGTTGTGTGTTGCTGAATTTTGACTTTCATTGCCTATAAAAATATTTAAAAATTTGCCCCAAAATTTAAAATTGCAAGAAGAACTTCAAGGTAAAAGGTTTAATTAAGTTAACAGTATTGTATTTTTCTTGTGACCAAATATAAATAAATAAAAATAAAAAATGAAAACAACATTGTTGCCTGAGCAAGGGAGAAATGGATTTTTAGATTAAAGTTCACATAAACTTTATGTGAATATTTTAGACAATGTTTTACAAGAAATAAATACTATATTTATTTTTTAGGAACAGAGGGGAATATGGTTATGGTTCTTGGGTGATTTGTAATGGGAGTACTATGGGGACCACACCCGAGGGAGAAGCCTCAGGAAATGAGCAATGATGTAAGAAAATTTTTTAAAAAAGAAAAAAAATAAAAGAATTGCATGGGACAAAGTGGTGTCCATAAGGAATGTGACTGTGAACATTTTAACTTAAACTTTTTAATTTAATTTTATTAGATTAATTTTCCTCCGACATATGAGCCACATTTCTAATGTTCCATAGGCACATATGACAATTGCAAATGAAAATAGCCCATATTTGATATAATTTGATCTAAGCTTAACAGATGTTATTAGCATGGGAACAAAGAGTTTTTCTAGCTATTAGATATAATCAAAAACAGTAAAAAGTATGTAGAATTTTGTTTTAATTAAAATATTATAGACCAGAGAAAAATATAGAGAAATATTTTTTGCATGTATAACACAACATGCAATTCTAATAAATATTTAAGGTTAATAATAAAAAATTAAAGTCTTGGTACTATGTAGAATATATGTTTATGAAAAATATTAAAGAAATAATATGAAAGATATTTATGTCTAGAAATTGTTTGACACATGAAAAATTGGATTCGTATTAACTTCAATGTTCCAAAAATTAATAAAAATATATTTTGTTTTTATATAATGCAAAATATTTTTCTTTCATAAACAATAATTTTAGTTTTAATTATAGATCTTATAAAACAGAATTTTGCAACATTTTATATTTCAAGTGATAAATATCAATAATCATAGTATTATTTTCTTTCTTACATAGGTGCCAGAAAGGCATTATACACTTCTTTCATCCTATCTTTCACCCATGGAGCCCACTCAGCAAGCCATATGTTTTTGTTGGTAGTTCTGAATTTGAGCACACTCATATCATTGGGTTTGATTTTGAAGCAGGTTATTGCATGTGAACTTATTTATCGTGAGTGTCTGAAATAGTGTATGATTGACTGTTCCTTATCAGTCCTTTGCAATAACAATGTTTTAGCTAAGTGTTTGATTGATGTTAATTAGCGGAATATTCCAGATTATTGTTCCCAGGGAGATGCTACAACTTGAGAGAAGACCAATAATTTACTGACCTCAAAATTTATTTAAAATTTGTGGGTTTGTGGTTGAAATAAACTGGATAGAAAGAGCCCTGAGTTCTGTAATCAGATTCATCCAGAAGTATACTTTCAATTTATTCATTTAGAAAATACTCACTAAATTTTGTGCCACTTTTCTTCCGTTTTAGTACATGGCATCCCAGACTTCATTGTTTCTTAAAATTAAACTTCAAATAGCTTAAAGGATGCACTCTGTCATAACTAAGGTTATACTTCTTCACTAGATAATGTAGAGAGCAACGATTCCAAAGACTGGATTTCCCAGGGAAATTAATTTTGAGTTTGCTAAAGATTAAAATTCAAATGTCCAGAATCATATGGTATGAAGGGTAATATTTAGACAGGAAGATGTTGCTATCATATATACATTTTTAAGCTTCCTAAGAATAAGACTGAGCAAAAGGTTTTAGCTTATTTTGGAACACAACCATATAGCTGGATCTAAAGGGATTTAGATTAGTGTATATTAGACAAGTGGAAAAGTTATTGAAGATCTCTGGGGGAAGTGGAGTAAACAGTTCCTATCAAATTAAGTATTAGACATGGTTGATGACTAAATATAACCCATGGACACAACATGGTTTCGTTTTTTTCTGCCACGGTATTTCCTTTCCATGTAGAAAAGTCACCTTACTACTGACTTCTCAGGCATCATTACTCTGGTGTTCTTCCAGAGCTAGAACTGCCTTCTTGTTTCAAAATTACTATTCTTTACCACTAAGGAAAACTTGTTTCTTCTGGGCCCTATTTCCCTCAGGTCATCTCCTGATTGCTAAGTCGGTGGTCCATTAATTTGACAAATGAAGACTTCACAATGCTAACTCAAATTCATTTAAGCTTTTGGGCAACTAAACCAAGTTAATAACAGATCCCATGGGGATTATAAAGAGGAGGTATGAATCTAATTTTCCAATGGCTAAACTAACTGGATTGGCTGCCATTTCTTTCTTCTCTCAAACAGTAGATAAAGAGTCTAGAGGGAATGGAACCATTATTTATTTTTTTTTTTTAAAGGGCAAACTATCCTACTGCTTCTTCTCTTTAAAGTTAATATAGAGCACTGTAATGTAGGAGTCTATAGCTCGGTGGTAGACATCAGGTTGGACAAATGTCTTGCTCATAGGAATTGCTTATTAAACGAGGTTGTTGCTACATATTTATAATTTAATGTTGGTCTTTTTTTCCATCAATGATCATATCCAGTGATCATTCTTACAAAGAAGAATGACTGATAGTTTAAATGACTGTGCACTGTTTGTAGTGAAAAATAGACATTTGTAGATTTAAGTAGTAAATGGTATAAAGGTATGCATATGTGTTCAATACCAACATGGGTAAAAATTTAAATGCCTAGAATTTTCATAAGTGATCCATAAACTCAATATATGTCTCTAAATTACCAGTGCATTATCTCTTACTAGTGTCACAAGTCACTCTAATAAAGACAGCTAAAATCATGAGCGTTGCCATAGCAAAGACAATAATCGGATGTTATTAATATTGCTTAGCTTAGGTATTAAAAAGAAAATGTCTATAGACATTTGACTAAAGCCTTTTGAAAAGAATCCTTTCTCATGAAATTACTCATAATAACCTGTCACAGAGTCTAGAACCACTGTTCAAATTCTCTGCTATATGCTCAGTGATGATTTATTTGACTTATCATTGCTGTGATTACTTTATATCAAGATATATAAACACATAAGACAATACTTTATTCTAAAGCAGTAAGTAGCAGTCATGCTTTTTTCTTGTCCTTTAGCCCTGAATCCAATATTATTAGACATATTATATGAAAAATCAAAAGATAATTTTTACTTTGAATTAACATTTTTATGAAATCATCACATCATTTAATCATATCCTTTTGAACATGTTAACCACATTGCAATTCATTATTAAAGGTGAGAATCAATAATTCAAATGAAATCTTGAAACCAATAAAAATAAATAATTAGGAAAATGCATTTCAAGTAGTTGGATTTTAAAGAAAGTATAGGTAGTTTATTACTTCATTATGAGTTCCAATTTCTAATCAACAACAAATATATCTAGATCTAAAACAAATATGTTTTCTCATGTTAAACCATAGCCTGGCGCATTGCTGAAATTTCAAATTGCACATTGTTTAAGAATCTCTCTTCAGCAACCCTATTTCTTCTTCCAAAAGGAAATATATTCTTGCAGAAATATAATCACTAGGCCACACCACTGGATGCTTAATCATCAAGAAAGTGAATTTTCTTGTATTAGAAGACTGCACTGATCAGCAGCAGTTATCTTTATTCTTTTTCATGTCCAGATTATGCCTCATGCTTCATTGGATAGAGGAACTTGGGACTATCCATAGGCTTTTCTATAATGCTAAATGATGCATTGCTTTTAACAAATATATTAAGGCTTTAGTTCTCCAATCTGCTAGGGTCAGCAGTATTTTACTTTTATAAATATCTGTATTTTTAACTTGCTGTAAAATACAAACCAGAAATACAGTGCCAATGGAATACACTCACAAAACTTACCTTTTTAAATTCACCTTCTCCAGTGCTTCTCTTAAAACATTCATAATTAATTTGTAAAAATGGAGTAAGCTTTTAAAATAAAGTATCTGAATGGTCTGCTAGGTAAGGATAAATTTGGTTTTGAAGTGTGCTATGACATTTTAGCAGATAGAGGAAATATTATGGTTAAACTTTCATTTTGAGGTGCTTTTTTATTTCCTTCTGTTCATGAAACTAAATAATGGATTCTTCATTTTGTTTATACATAATTATTCAGAGAGAAAGACAATATCCTAAATATTACCCTGTTTGATGTAAACATTTCATTTGAAGTTACTCTCTGACACTCCAGTGTAAAAAAAAAATAAAGTTCCATGAACTTTCTCTTGGTGAACAAGAGAACATGTTTATTGAATACAACACAAAATAAGTGTGCAGGCTGTAAAAAAAAAGACATATCAAATTACAAAAAATAGGTACATAAATTAGGTAAAAAGACATGTCAAATTACAAAAATTGCATAAATTGATTGCTGATGTGAATTAACAATTTAGTTTAAGAAATATAGATTATTTAAATGAATATTAGCCAAAAATTTCATATAAAGGTATGTGCCATAAAAATATTTAGAACCAGCAACAACAAACTATAGTCTGTGGATCATATCAACCTACCGTTTTTTCCTTAAAATTTTATTGAAACATAATCTTTGACCATTCCTTTGTATTTCCTGTAGCTGTTTCAGTACTACAACTGAACAGTTTAATGATTATGACAGAGACAATATGACTCACAAATCATAAAATATTCCTGTCTGCCCTTTACAGGGCAAATTTTCACATCCCATTGCAGAGCAGTGTAGTTTAACGTTAGAGATGTTTTCCATTCAGTTCTGTTAACTGCACTCACATATTGCAACTGAGCTTTGGCAATGCGGCTTGTGTGAATCAGGACCTTAACTGTTAAGTTTATTTACAAAATTGTTTTTATTTAATTTCAAATTTAACAAATGTTTGTGGTTTCATGGCTTTATTATTCAGAACAGATCTACAGGGGAACATTTTGTACAAGGAACAGCATAATATTACTGGAACCACTCAATCGTATTTCTACAGTAGAGAGAATCCAGGGTGGCTGGAATGAAGGACACAAGGACATGGATGTAGAGATAATGAGATTTGAAGGGTAGACAGATGAATGTTACACAATGCTAGAGACAATAAAGCATTTTGTTTTTATTTCAAAGTCATAGGTAATCACTAGACTTTTAGGAATGATTGGGGCATTACCACATTTTTATGAAAAGCTTTCCTAGTTTTTTGGACATTAAAAAATAGTAGGTTGTTCCAAATTATATAATGAAAAATTTAATGTTATCTTGGGTTCAGAGAGTTTTCCTGAGGATATGCATGTTACATTAGAATTAGATATGCAGAAAGCAGATAAGGAAACAGTCCTTCAGATAAAATAAGAAATATGTGATCACTGACTCCAAGGTAGAAAGAGACATGCAGATTCAAAATATGTACCATCAACCTGGTAGAAATATAGGACAAACTACAGAGAATGAATGACTAAGAAGAATGACTGAGAAGAGTTACAAACATAAAATACACATTCAATTAAAAATTTTGTAGAATAAATATATGTGCTATTTTAGTACTTTCATACCATTCACCTCTTAAAATAATAGCATTTCAGATAGATTTGAAGCAAATAGATTTGAAGAAATAATGGATTCTTAATTTTTGTTTTTACATAATTATCCAGAGAGAAAAACAATATCCTAAATATTACCCTGTTTCTAGAAACTTAAATTTAAATATGTAGCTCATTTCTATTGTGTATAGATTTCTATTAGGATGTTGATCTAAGTCAGTTGCAATTATGGTAAATGGTGCCAGTTAAGAAATTAAAAGTTTTACAAATTTGGCACTCAGTTGACAAGATCATAAATATAAAACACTTCTGATTTTTAATAATGTATCTGAAATATTTACTCTGACATTTTTTAAGAGATGGTTTTCATTTTCAGACTAGTTCTGACTTAACTAGAGCATTTGTAAGTCATTATTGCTGAGAGGAAATAATGATTTTACTTCATTTCCATATATTCCACCCTTTCTGAACTAAGTTGTAAATAGCTTTCTTTATCACTGGGTAAGGTATGTGTACATACATATTTGAGCGTCCCTTTTCTAAGATTATTAATTCATAGATGTGGGAGTGTATCATTTCTGTTACTTTCATTTGCCCGTTTGATGTATTCTGTATCAAGACCATTGTTGAGTGATCTTATCCCAAGGATGCCTATGTTCTGCACACCATTCAGCCTGGTTTTGTAACATCACTGTCACCTCTATTGCCACTTTTGGAAGCAGGTATGTCTTACGCCACTGACTTAAACAGCATTTTTTGTCAGTTCTTTTTGTTTTTAAATTTGCCTTTGTGCAAGTTTAGGGGTGGGAGAGAAAAAAAAATTCCAGATTTTATCATAACTTTCTAACTTGACTTCACCATCACAAATAGATCAAAGTTGACCCCTTTCTCTGATTGCCATCTTATGTTTGAGGGTTTGGAGTCCAGTACATCTGCTTCTTCTGGTTTTATTCTTTCCTTCCATTCCACTTTGGTCAACAGAGATTTATTGCATATTTATGGAAAGTTTGTTCATTTTATATATTTAACAACATCGTAACATTTTAGTTATACCTTTTCTGTTATACACAATGCCAAATTTTACAGAGAAACAGTTTCTTGTTAAAACCAATTTATAGTACCACTAGGTCCCAGCCTCTTCAATTAGGTAATGTGTACTCACCCAGAAAAGTGCTTTATATTTCAATTATGGATTTCCTAACAATTTTCTCATGACTGATTTTTAGTAAAGTTCAAATGTCTTGGGAAATTTCCAGCAGGGGGATTCTATATTAACATTAATGAGAAATAATGAACTTCTAATAATCCCTGTTCATTTAAAAGACTAATACATAACTATTTTATATTTTCATATGCTTGTTCCTTATGTGTGCCTGGAAAGAATCCAGATAGAATGTTAAGATGTCTGAGATGCCTCTTATTTTCCTCATTTTTCCATTATCACAGACTGTTTTCAATTCATAATATAGATGTGAGACTTATATAGTTTGTTGAAAATCTACTCTTTTTACAACTAGCAGCAGTGAAAAATGAAGGGTGTAAGTAAATTGTAAATCAATAGAATTAGAATAGAGACTGTATATTTTAGTTTATTCATCTTTCTAAGAGTGTTTGTGCTGTTTTCACTTTTTGACTTTTGTGAATGATATTGCTCTGAATATTGGGGACAATATTCACACATCTGTTCCAGTCACCACCAGCAATTTTTTTGGCATTTATAAGAAAAATTGGAATTGCTAGAACTTTAAGAAATTATATTTCTAATATTTTAAAGGAGACCACATTGTTTCTGACAGCAGTTATACAATTTACATTCCTACCAACAATATAGATGTTTTAAATCACCCCACTTTCTTGTCAATATCTGTCTCCTTTTCTAAGAAGTAGTGTCTCATTGTGGCAGGCATTTTTTTTTATATTGAACATTATTTGAACTTGATCTCTGCCCTATTATATACAGATTAAAACCAATCATCAGCATAATGATTAAAATAGCAGCTAGTCTTGTTAAATATAGCCTACAATGGTTGAGCTTATACTTGGATCCCAAGACTTTAACCTATGTCTTGTCTTCATTTTCCCACTGGTTATGTGTTTATATTCTCATATTGTCCCCAAGAAATGTATGTGATTTTATTATATTAAAATAGTTTATCTTTTGTAGATAAATTTTAATGTCTGATATTAAGGCAAATTTATTTTTAGATATTAATTTCTATAGCAAGATTATTGTCAATTCAAGTTTATAAATAATTTGATCAACCAATAGTACTAACTGTGCAATCATAACCATGTTTATTGAGTGTTTATTATTTTTCCTGGCTTTATTCTAAACATTTATTAATTAACTTAGTATAATCAATCCTATAAGGTAGATACTATGGTTATCCTCATTTTCAAATTAGAAAAGTGAGGAACAGAGAATTTATTCTAACTACAGATTACTATTGGATTTTAAAGAAATTAGTATTCCAAAGTCTAAATCTTTTTACTGTTTTGTGTTATCACTTCAGTTGGACTAAATATGAATCATCTGATATCTTCTCTGAAGTTATCTTTTCTAATGACCATTAATTAGCAAGTATTCATTATTAATTATTTAATTACTAATACAACATTTAGTTTTGGAGATATTGGCTGGGCTATGATAGAGAATAGTTTTAAAAAAGACATTCTCCAAAGAGAAAATACAAATGGCCAGCAGGCATATAAATTGCTCAAAATCACTAGAAATAAGAGAAATGCAAATCGAAACCACAATGAGATGCCATATACAGTCAACTAATCTTTGACAAAGAAATGAAAAACCTACATTGTAACAAAGATAACCTCTTCAATTAATGGTGCTGGAAAAATTGAACTAAGACATGCCAAAAAATGGACCAAGACAACTCCCTCACACCATGTAAAAAAACCAATTCAAAATGGATAAAAGACTTAGATGTCAGACCTGAAACCATAACATACATAGAGGAAAACTTGGACAAAGCCCTCCATGACTTATAATTCAGAAATCCCTTTCTGGACACATCTACAGATGGAAAAAAAAATGAAGGAAAACATAAACAGACGAGAGACAACATCAAACGAAAAAACTTCTGTACAGCAAAAGAGACAACAGAAAACAAAAAGTAGAAGAAGAAGCCCAACTGAATAGGAAAAAAATTTTGCCCTCCACAAGAGTGATAAGGATTTAATAATGCAGATCCATAAGGAACTTACACAACTAAACAAAAACAAAACAAGAAGCCCAATCAAAAACTGAGAAGAACTAAAAAGACACTTCTCCAGAGAAGAATTACAAATGGCTAACAAGCACATGAAAATTGCTAAATGTCACTAGCAATAAGGAAATGCAAATCAAAACCACAATGAGATACCACCTTAGACCAGTAAGAATTGTCCACATCCAAGGAACAGGCAACAAGTGCTGGCGAGTGTGTGGAGAGAAAGAAACACTCTTACCACTCTTACACTGCTGGTGGGAATGTAAACTGGTTCAACCACTATGGAAAACTGGTTCAACCACTATGGAAAGAAACACTCTTACCACTCTTACACTGCTGGTGGGAATGTAAACTGGTTCAACCACTATGGAAAACTGTATGGAGGACCCTCAAATTAATGAAAATGGAACTACCACTTGACCCAGCAATTGCTCTCTTGGGAATCTACCCAAAGGAGACCTCAGTGTGGGTACAAAGGGAAGCTTGTGCTTGGATGTTTACTGCAGCACTATTTGTAATTGCAAGGACTTGTCATCAACCTAAATGCCCCCAAACAGATGACTGGATGAAAAAGATGAGGTATATCTACATTGTGAAATATTACTCATCAATTAAAAAAGTGACAAATTTGATGATTTTATAACATGGATATACTTAAAAGAAGTCATATTAGCAGAAACAAGTCAAAAAGAACAAAAGACAGAAACCATTAATTTCACTAATATATGGGATATAGGGAAACAATAAACAAAAGCCATGAGGAAAAGTCAAAACAAGCAAACTACAAAACTGAAGCACACAACTTGGGTCAGGGGGGGAAGAGGGGGAATGGTGGGGAGGGTGGGGGGTGAATACCTGAAATTACAAAGATGTGAAATTTATATATAAATATTTTTAAAGAAAATAGTTCTAAAACATGGAAACTTAGAATATGAAATATGAAGGTATAAAGTGACTTGTATCTTTCGTTAGAAAAGGGTCACAAAGACAATGATTGCCATTAATCTCTTAAAAAGATTTTACCACCCCTCTTATCATCTGATGATCTTGTCATCTGCTATTTATGCAGCTTAGCAATTAACTTAGTTACGGTATCATATTTAGTGCCTCTCAGTTTCAAATGTACTACATTTTTCTTCAGTGAAATTCACAACCTCTTCAAAAACGCTTTGGTATTTATCTTTCCAAGGGTACTCTCCCTTAATCTTGAGAAACTACATAGACTTTCTTTATTTATTACAATTTTTCTTTTATTGTAGTTAATCTTATTTAAGTGTTTATTGTTCAACCTACTGTGTAGGTTCCATCCTGTTGGGACCAAGACTGCTAAAGTTACAGTTGTTAGCAATATAGGGACCTATTTTAGAAGTCCCTTGAATGTTCCTGTTACCCATAGGTTGTAATGCATGCATGATCCCAAATTTTATCCAGTGGTAATTAGACAATCTCTACTTTTACTGTATGTGTAATAATTTATCTTATAGTTGAAAATATTACATTTTGCCACATAATTCAATGTTCTAGGGTCAGAGGTTAAAAGATAAATTACAGAACAATAAGTGCATTATGTACTAATACATGATTTTGCAATAATGAGAAAACTTGGCTGTATCTTACCCAGGGGATGCTTACAGTAGTACAATAAATTTTTTACCAGTAATATTACAAGCTAATGAGTGGGGGAATGAATTTCATATGTTTGTATTATCAGCATATTGTCATTAGTAGAGAGTGCAGGAAAAGGTATTTAGGGGGGAAAAAGAACAATCTTTACTAAAGACTTAAATGAACACAGTTTTAATGAGTGGTTTGATAGCACTGTGTATTACCTTCAGGGAATGCTTTCAGCTTCATTAGAATGTATAGAATTGTAGATTGAATAATAAGAGGCTTTTCACATCATGTGTTTCGATGATGGCAGTGACTTTCTCTGTCACTCATTTACATTTCATAGAATTATGCTTTGAAAGATGAAAATAACTGATTCCAGATATTCATGTTTTTTTTTCAGTTTCACTAAAATGCTGATAAATTATTACTGATTAACAATATATTTGTATCTAATCCACCTTAGAGCTGTAAATCATCGTGGTGTGTAGCATGCTTTAACTTCAACTGGGAAACTAGGTCAGTTCTTGCTATCACAGACAAACTCCTTTGACCATAGTGTTAGATAACTAAAACTAGGGAACATACAGGTGAGAACATTAGTAAAAAAATGAAACATGATTGAATATCTTGCAGACTAATAAATGCTCTATCAGGAAAGTTATTATCATCACAGAATTCCAAGAGAATAGTAGAAATTTAGCTCTATTATTCTTATAAGAAAACTTAGGATAAAAGGCAAATGATTCCTAGAAAATTCAGAAAAATTCAGCTGTTCTGAACTACTTGATGGAAAGTACAGCATTTCAACTTCAGAACAGTGCATAAAATGTGGAGTTTTCTGGAGGCAATGGGACCACTCTCTGGAGGTTTTGGGGATATGAGAATATTGGAATGACCAATTGAAACCCAATGTGTCCATAAAGTTTGAGGTCTTGAGGTGAGGAGGAAGGACTAAAAGTAAAATCCAAACTGAACATAATAGGAACAATGGAAGCAAGAAAAAAACAGTTACGGGAATAAACCACTTTTTTTTAACATGACCAAAAAAAAAAATAATAATAATACAAGTACCTTGAGATGATGAAAGTAAGCAAACTGGATTCACATTTCTAAGAATTCACACTCATAAGGAAATGTACCTACAAATGTAAGTGTGTTGTGGAGCTAAACAGAGTCATCCAAAAATGCCTAATTGCTCATTAAGAGGGTAATTTATTAGATCTACACTATTACTTTCACATAGCCAAATACTGTAGAAATGCAATTTCAATCTCTTTTAAAGGATAAAGTTCATATATAATTTCTACTGTAAAGTGGGTTGCAAGGTTTACTAATACTTTAAAATCAATATGACCAGAAGTCTGCATAATTAATATAATGTAAAGAATATGTACTGCTATAACAAAAATACCATAGTCTGGGTGGTTTCTAAATACCGAATATTTACTTCTTAGATAGAGTTAGGGAGACTAGGGAGTCCTAGAACTGGTGTTGGCACATCCAATGTATTAATCCCATTTGTGAGGGTGTCACACTCATTATACAATCACCTCTCAGAGGTCATTGCTGTGACTATCATATGATGAATCAGATTTCAATACATGAATTTGAGGGGATGCAAATATTAAATTTATGGCTAGATGCAGGGAAATGGAAATATGAAGTATATATTGTGTTAACATACAGTTATTCTTATTTGCTTATGTAATACAAAAATTATTGGAATGATAATCCATAACATTGGGGAAAATATATAGAGAAAGGAAAGGGGAAATAATGAAGAGTGATGTGGAATGAAAAGGAGCAGGATGAAAACCAGACTTTTTGAGTTTACAGGTTTTAGAGTTTTGACTGTGGAACCAAGAACATATTTTATATTGAAAACATTATCTTCAAACAAAGTAAACAAAAACAAATCAACTCAATGTTATTTTAAGGTGCTATGACAGAAAAACTCAACAAGTAACTGAAATACAATCACTTAACTGTGTATCTTCATTTGATTTAAAGATAAACTAGATTCAAAAAACTTTCTCAGAAATCATTCTCATAGCAATAGTTCTATGATTATTATTCTGAGAAGGTTCTATGAGCATTTTGAGAAAAATAAATGAATAGTTACAGTGGCTTTATTGTAAGCTAGAATTTTTATTGAGCTAAAAGGGAAATAATAGTTATGAGGCCAATGATACAAAGAAAATGACTGGTAATACTGATTTTTCCCTGAACCTAGTAGAATGAATCTGGAAGGCAGTTATGCTCACTACTACACCACCAACACATAGTAGAATGAATCTGTATGTATGTGTTTGTGTGTGTGTGTATGTAATATAGCATTGCTATCTTTGTATTTATGTCTCTGTCTGAATCTATTTCTCTATATCTCTGTGAATTCTTATATTTGGTAAGGTGTGTAATTATTAGATAAATATCATTTTGTAACTTCTTATGAATTAATGAATCTAACTTATGGATATCAGTGTTTCGTAAAACTACACATACACAAAATCACACACATACACAAACACAGATCACACACATACACAAAATCATTATTTGCCTCTTGATGAAAATACCCAACTTAGCCCATGAGTACTTTTCACCACAAAAATTAACACTAATCTTTATTGAGGCCCTACATCTAACTGTTAATCTGTGAGATGTACAGGGAATACATGGACATATTAGGCAGGATGGGGCAGGATGGGGATATAGCTAATAAATTCCAGACTATGAAAATATCTACAGAAAAAAATAGCAGTTTATCACTATAAATTGAAAGACAAATTTTTAATGGACAGCAACTTCATATAATACAAATATAAGGGAATGATTAATCAATCAAATAAGGCTAGAAATAGATTGCCAAAATTTGTGGTATGTATGTTGAAATACTCTTGAGTGATAAAACATGGTATCTAATTTTGCATCAAATAATCTGGGGAAAAGAGATGTTCATTTCATGGGATTGTATTTGAAGTAAAACTGGCATAGTTTAAAAAATGCATTTTACAACATTATACTGAGTATGCCAACATTCACTATTACCTTCTCTTTTATACATGGTTGAATTTTAATAAAATGTTTACGCACACACATACACACACAGAGCAAATCTGACTTCCAAAAATAGAAAAATGAAGCTCTTGGTGAACTACTCGTCCACAAAAATGACAGAAACTGTGGAAAACAGTTAAAATAAACAACTTCAGAGTTCTAGAAATTAATCAAATTCATAGAAAGAATTGAAAGGAGTCCTTTAAGGAAAATTACTAAATTTTGATAGGATGACAAAATCTATCATTTTAATCTATTATTCCCAGTAGCCTCCCTCTTTAGCTCTTTGTCACAGTAGTCATCAAAATTAGCAGACTTGCAGTCAAATGAGAGGATTAATCTCTTTCAGTGCTCTGTTCAAAGCCCCCTTCCCAGTGCACCGTCAATATTTTGTACAACTAACAACAACCTGGAAAATCTCCATTTCCTAGGTGTTACAGCTATTTCATTTGAGTCAGTGATCAGCTCACTGTAAAAGGCACTCTTTCCAGGACATTGCCAGATGATAGTAATCTGCTGACAAGTTCAAAGAATCTGTAGAAAATGGAATCCAAATGAAGAAATAAAAAGTAAGGTGAAGAAATAAAGAATATTAAAAATGAAGGTCAGTACAGGCACGTGTGAATATTACCGCATTTGGATCCCTTCCCTAATGTTATAGACTGAACATAATACACTTGATATTGGGTTGATGAGATCACTACTGTTTATTTTTAATCTGTTCTACTATTGAATTAAAAAAAATAACTGCATGAAGCATTACTTATGAAACATATTGATAACATATAGAAAGATATAAATGAGGCAGGCACAGTGGAATGTGCCTTTAATCACAGCCTATGAAGCATGAGGCCAAGGCTAGGAATCCTTTGAGTCCACGGTTCGAGACCCACCCTGGGCAACATAGCCAGACCTGGTCTCAAAAAATAGCTGGACGCAGTGGCATATACCTACCTACCTACCTAGGGGGCTGAGGCAGGAGATTTCTTGAGTCTGTGGTACCCCAGGTGATGTGAATCTGTGGTTCCCTGAGCAACAAAGCAAGACCTAGTCTAAAATAGTAATAATAATGATAATAATCATAATAATATAGATATAAATGTATGGCAATTATAGCACAATGGAAAGAGAGGCATATAAGTATGTTGGATCAAAGTTTCTGTATATTACTAGTATTAGTCTAGAATTAAAATATACTGTTGATTTTAATTTATATGCTTAATTGTAATATCCAGCATAACTGTTTTTGTCTTTTATGGCTATTCTTTAACAACATATCATAACTAGATGCCTTATAAACACTGCATTTGTTATTCACGGTCTAGAACCTAGGAAGTCCAAAATCACCATTTGGTGAAAATCTGTTTTTCTTGTTTATAAGTGACCTTTTTTCTTGCTGTGTCCTCACATGTGAAAGAAGCCAAGAGGTATGTCTTTTGATTTTTTATTTTTATAAGGACTTTCAATTCCACTAATGCATCCTCCATTTTCTTGAACATTCAATTTCTTGCCATATTGTGGATTTTCTCAATTATATTTTTCAAGGGAACCAGCATTCAGTCTAGTCTCTTGTTACTACAAAGATTGCTTCCCATAGCCCCTGCTTGTTCACTATATTCCTCATTCCAACCCACCTGTGGCCCACTGTGATGAGGTGTTCACCTCTTCCAGTGTGTATACGTGACTTATGAGCTCCTGTTGGTCTGTTCCATGCAGTATTAAGTGCTGTTATTTCAACACTTAATTTTCAACATATTGCCCACATAACATTAGGGCAGAAAATTCTCCCTCACAAATAGAGTAAAGTGACCCAAAAGACATGCACAGATGAACTGACCCAACTGTTGAAAATACTCACATGATAAGAGCATACCATTTTCAAGGGAGGTCTACCCCCACTATGTCTCTTGGCAGTCTCCTTGGTCAAGCCGCTCGTCATTGCCTACTTCCATTCTCTTTCTCCCTCCTACCTATCCTTGAATCCCTTGGGAACTGAGCACATAGGCCAGAGAGCAAATGAACAAGTGTAGCAAACTAGTTGCTACAATAGGCAGCCTTCTTTTGTATTAAATTGCTTCAAAGCCTTCTTTTGTATTAAATTGCTATAAAAAGACGGTTGCACAGATAAAGTTCACTTCATGCATGGTTTCTGTGTGTAGTAATTCTTTTGGCTTCTGGCTGGTTCCTGAAGCTGCCGCCCCCCCAACCCCCATTTGATTTATCCTGCACACGGTGTGGTTCATGAGAGGCCCACAAGCCTGGTTGTGGTTTCACCAGAAACCCACAATATCCTTTACCTAATCTCCATCTATTGTTTTTGAATTCGTTTTTAAACAAATATAATCGTAATAATATAAAATAAGCCTGATACTTGACCTATTTTTCGTCTTTTCCACTTTCTCTAATACTCTTCCTAGCTTTTTTCTAATTTGATTATTTCTGTCTTTTAATTCATTTTCTTCTTTTAACTAAAATTGCAGTAGAATTAAGTTATATGTAAAGCAACATTGTATACATTGAATTTAGTGAAATTGTCCTTTGACTGTTCTATTTAGAATGATGAGTAGAACAAAGGAAAACAATTTTAAAAATTACAAAGTCTTTTAGCGATAACTGGCTGGCTCCATCATAAGCTATAATTCAGAGTGGGCAATGACATTTTACATATTACATTTCCAAATATATTGTATGCACACTTGTTTTGTTCATTAGTTTAATTATTTATTGGCTTTTTACTATTTATTTATTTATTTATTATAAAAGATGATATTTGAACGACCCGGACTTTTGAGTCTGTAGTTATGGCACTCAATAACAAGTGGGAAACATTTGCATTCACCACTAAACATACATATCTCATATTGAGTTTCCTCTATTTGGTTATTAGTTTAGATTTACACTGTTTTGCAACTGCAGAGAGTACAGAAATGCATTAATAACATTAAGGATTCTGGCAAGTCAGTGAACTAGATAAAGCAAGGAAAGAGCTGGACATTGGGGTCAGCTCTTCATGTCCTCATTCCTACCTTAGACATGAACTTAGCCCCAGAAAAAATGAGGTTATTATGTATGGTATATTGATAATTACCCCAGGCATGAAAGGCCACTTTGCTTATAAACCTGATGATTTACACATAAACTTATATGATACATATCAGAGAAATGTGCCCATAAATCCTTAGTTTCTGGGCTTAGTTTTTACAAACATTCATAACAAGAGATATTTTGTAAGCACATTCAATTAATTAGCACCCTCCTTAATAAAAAAATACTTCTTTTTATTCATAAATCCATTACAGTCAGAAAGATTAAAACATGCAAGTTTTATTTTCCAGGGATGTCCCCTTGATGCAGAAAGTGAATGGGTAAAAGTTCAGTTTCATCTTTTGTATGTCCAGATTAAAAGATGAAAAAAAAAAATCTAAGACACTATTCCATTGTCTTACTTATCTGAGAACATAAGGTTATAGTACTACTTTGTACCAAATGTATACATGTTCCCTTAAACAGTGCTGCAAATCACTTATTCTTCTGTAGATCCTTTCCTGTTTTGGATTCTATGACCCTACAAGGAATATTGTATCAAATGGTCAAATGCAGTTGAAGTAGTATTTGTTAAAAAAGAAAACTTAAAAAGGAATGAATCTTCAAAAATTTTGCTGACCTGAAATCTTGGCAAACTACACATCAAGAGAATCATACTTTTTATGCTATTATATTTTTGCAGTGTATTGTTTTATTATAAAATATTTTATTGTAATAGCACTCACTTCTGAGCTCACACTTATTTTTATGACTTGCTTATGATTAGAATACATCTTATAAGTAAAACTTGACAGTTGAAACAACTTATTTCTGAATGTCATTTTATTCTGTCTATATTTATAGGAATGTTTCTCTAAAGAAAAATCATATGAACTTTCTTTTGAGTAAATCTTTTCAGCTGACAAGGCATTAGGAAATCACATCTACACAGAAAAGTTATAAAGTTCTGGGAAGAGGAGTAGATACAGATGAGCAAAGTGGAAAAATGAAAGCACATAAAAAGATAAGCTTATTAAATGATCCATAAATATGTAAATAACAAAGTTATTTAGTATCAGTTATTGAATGTGTGATTTTAATTTCTCATATTTTATTCATCATAGATAATATTGCTATTCATATTTATAATTGAATTTCTTCTGAAAAATGCTTAAAATTTTATCTAACTACTTGCTAAAATACTTTATAAAAATATCTAAATAAGTAGTTGAGTTATTAAATGTAGTGCTTTTATGTTTTTCAATTTTCAAATATTGAAACCTAATGTACACATAATAAATCTTGCTAAGCAAATTCTAAATTTGCTTAAGATCACTAATATCTAAAAGTGTAGATCACACACACACACACACACACACAACGATGTTTTGTTTTTCCTATAGCTTTTCCTTAGTGTACCATCAAGAACTCTGGATATTTTCAACTTTCCCTATCACACCAGCATTTGTATATCCTAAACTATTTCCCATCTGAGCTCCCACTTTAGTACTGTCCCCCAAATCCAAAACTGCTTTACTTTTGCTTGCCCACTATGCTTCTAAAATTGCTACTCTTTTTCAAACCAAAGATTTTTCTTGACAGGTTTTACAATGATTCTTTCCATCAAGCACCCCCACCACAAAATTAGTTAAATATGATCCAACAATCTGCATTGTTATCTCATATACATAGTGCACATTGAGTTCATTGTTTGCTAGTAATCTGCCAGTAATCTATTTAAAGCCATTTTCCTGCAGGCGAGCCATTTTCTATCTTACTTATCATTGTTTCCCCAAAATCCAGAATTCTGCCTGAAACATTAAAATGTACCCAATGGATATTTGATGAAAGATAAAAATAAATGAATATAAAACAACTATCAATGCACAATAGTATTTGTATTTTATTTATGAGAATGAAAACACTTTATAATGCTTATTTGCTTAATCACGTCTTAGTTGAATGTTTTCTTCTGAATAGAGTCTATTTATGCATCACCTCTTTTTCTCAAGATTAAAGTTGGGTTCACTTTTTATTTGTTACCAGACATAAATTGCAAATTTTATGATTAGTGACTCCTTTTCCAAGTGAATAGCTATTGGTAGTTGGATCAAAAATGTGTTTTTGATAATCAAATGAGTCAAGACCCATCTAATTCTCAACCTTAGTGAAAAAAACAATCATTAATTTATGTGATATGTATGCTAAATTAAATATAACTTTTCTATATAGCTAGTCAACAATGAATAATGTCTTAAAAATGAACTCTAGATGTCACATAAAAAGCTGTTAAAAGTGTATTGCAGTAGACTAGTTAAGAATTATTATAAAATAACACCACAAAATAATTCTTAACAGTAGTGGACTATCATATTGTAGTAGCAAATGAGAGTCAAATTTCAAAATTAGATTTTCAAAATGCCACTTTTTTTCTTAGAAGAGATTACTTAAGGCTCACTTACATTTTGAGATTTTTATTGAAAGAAAATTCTATTTAGTTATTTTTTCCTTCAACTAATATGTTTTTTAAAATATTGTGTACAGTTTAACTATGTTTTTCTTTTCTTCTCAAAGATCAGTTTCATCCATAGACAAACTTGATGTGGATAAAACATTTATGTAAAAAACAAAGGAACATTTCATGTTCTTGATTTTGTAACCTACTTCTTAATTATTTTTAATCAGTGAAATATTCCATTATAAAGCTATTTAAAATGCTGGAATGAAACATTAAAATATCTTTCCAAAGATGTTCTGGGATAGCTTATCCCATTAATAGTATTTGCAAAAACTGGGGGTGGTGGAGAAGAGTGGGAAATTGTAGAGGAAAACTAAGAGAAAGGAAGGTATAAAGGGAAAGTAAAGGAAGAAATGTGGTTAAATTCCAGAATAACTTTAAAATAGCAATGCTTTATCTCAGTTCAGTCTCTAATCCAATAGATTTTCTTGGATACTTGCAAAACTCCAACTCGGTTTCTCTCAACCCAAGTGTTCAGATTCTTAATATTTTTTGAACGTTATCAAGAGTATATTCACCTCAGAGAATTGGTGTTTAGATCATCAACTACTAAAAAAAACCAAAACACCCACATCAGGGAACAGAGATGAATTTACAATAAATGTACCAAACAAATATAAAAACTCTGAAAGATTTTCCTATTAGTTTTTCCACATTAATCCTTATTTATTATTGCTGCCAATAGAATGAAAATCATTGAAAATATCTATATTTCTTGCATTTCAATTGAATTTTTAGCAACTGTGACTTATTAAAGTGAATTAGAAAAATATTGCTTTAAAAATCACAAACATACTGGCACCATAACAAATATTTAGGCTTTGTACTTACTAAAAGCAAATTCTATAAAACATGTTTATTGAAAATGTAAGAGTGTATTACTTTTCAACAATTCTCCTTTCTTTCAAGATTATTTCATATGTATACCAATATGTAGAACTTAGTTTTTAATAATAGTAAATGTTTAATTTTAAGGAATTCAATTTTACCTTATATGCTTCCCAGAAAACTGAATACTTTCAAAATCATGTTAGTGAAAGGGAGCAAATTTTAATTTATACATTTAATAATATCAAGTGTCTTTTTATCAAAACTGGAGCATCTCTTATACTTCTCTTACACTTGTTCAACTCATATATTTCACATCATATGATCTATATTTTCTTCACTTTCCACTGAGAACAGATTATAAAAGGAACCAGCACATGCCATATGAATTACAGTATAGTTCTCTGTTTGATGAATGTACTTTCCCTCAATAGGATTTAAAGGAAAATTTTGATGACCATTTTCATATTTATTTATATTTTGTGTCTTAATCTCATATAATGAGAAATAATTTTTTTCTGATATATTATTGTAAATTTTAGAATTGGCTTGATAACCTAGTTTTTAGTGTTTAGTTATGGCGAAGTAATAAAAAAAAATGATTGGGATATGAGATACAAGTTACAACTTTTTTTTTTGTTTTTGTTTTTGAGACTAGATCTTGCTATTTTTGCCCATGAAACTGTAGGATCACGTTGCCTGGGTTACCACAGACTCAAGCAATCCCCAGCCTCAGCTTCCCAGGTAGCTGGGATTACAGGCATGCACCACCACACCCAACTATATTTTTGGGCAACTTGAAACTTAAATCTGAATAAATTTGCATATACTCCCTGAAATATGAATGTTTCTATATTCTATACTCTAAATTTGTAACCATATTTAATGTTATATATTTTAAAAGATCATTCTTAAAACTTTTCAGTTTAATGCAATTTTTATACCTACATAATGTGTATATATATATTAATTTTCTCTAAATTTCTGATAGCTGATAAAAATGTCACAGTAATATGGAGATCTACTTCTGATACATAAAATAAGTCATAATAATCTAAACAGTTATCCTAAAACTCATTGTAGCAATCTTGTGAAAAATGACAATAATTTCATTCCTTTGATTCAGATTGCTTATTTTCTTATGATGTTATCAAATAGTCTTCTAGTGTTTTTTTTTTTTTTTTTTTTCAGCCAGGCAATAAGGCAAAATATATTAGAGGACCCCCCCATATGTAATGTTAGGAAATTTTATCTGTATGAGCCTCTAAGTGGCAAAATAAAAGTTTACAAAATATATTTGCATGTGCTTCCAAATCCTCTTATTTCCATACTATGAATACATTTACAAAGAAATTTGTATATGTCTGGACGGATTTATAAATCATGAGCATAGAGTCAAATACTAAATTAAAATTTATATGAAGTACTGATAACTTGAAAGGGAAAATAACAAAAGTATTAATACATTAATGAAATGACATAACATGGCAAGAAAAGAGACACATCATAGATTTTCCCTCTAATTTATATATAATATAATAATTTATATTATTAATAATTTATATAATATATAAATATATAATACACCACCTATATTAATTACCACATGTAATTACAAAGCATAAATTAATAATATATTAATCAATAATTAATATATTAATATGTCAATCAACATATAATTATGTATTGATTAATTTTATATTAATAATTTATATAATATGTAAAGTTCACATCTTTATGCATAATAATTTATATACAATATATAGAATTTATATTTAATTATAGTTAAATAATGCTATTCATATAAAATTTATGATTAATTTTATTAATTATATATTTATCGATTATATTTAATTAATTAATATGAATTTTATTTATATTATTATGTTTTATATGCATCATATAAATAATTTATATTTGATGATTTACATATGATTTATATAATAATATTATAATTTATAATAATATATGTATATAATTTTTATATATATATAAATTTCACATCTTTGTAATCCTAGGGATTTACCCCCCCTTCTCACAATTCCCCCCATTCTCAATCCTGCCCAAAGTTGTGTGCTTCAGTTTGGTGTTTAGCTTGTTTTGACTTTTCCTCAAGGCTTTTGTTTATTTTTTCACCTTATCCCATAATAGTGAAACCATTTGGTTTCTGTCTTTTTCTTTTTGACTTGTTTCTGCTAATATGATTTCTTCTAAGTACATCCATGTTGTCATAAAATCATCAAATTTGTCATTTTTAATTGATGAGTAATATTCCATTATGTATATCATAGATTTTTAAGATAAAATTTCAGTTCTAATTAACCTTAAAATAAAATCTAACCAAAGCTTCATCTTAACCAAATGTCTATGTACCAAGAAATCTACTAATTGTTCGGCATATTTATTTTATTCGAGTAGTTCTATATCAGTGTGATAATAGAAATACTAAAATATGACAATACTATATAGAAAAACGGATGTGAAAATATAAGCAAAAGAAAGCCTACTATAAAAGAAATATAAGATGTATCATTCCACACAGCATTATCTCTCTCTATATTTAATTATTTCACATAAAAGGCAACTTCCTTTAGTCTTTCTTTTGTTTTTATGAACTGCTATTTTGCATTCTTGTTCATTTTTTTCCAGTTTTTCTTGTGAATTATCATATTAAATTGAATTAACATATTTCTTGTGCACGAGATAAGAAAAACCTCTCTCGTTAACTGGCCCCCAAAAAACTAGGGACTAATTTACTGCAATGACCTTCTAAGACTGCAGTGGCATCGCTGGGTTCCCTAAATCAGAGATAGTGACCACCTGCCTATGTGCCTCATTCCTCAATTACTCTTCGGCTTTAAAATGTTTATTGCCTCTCAGGTTTGTGTTTGTCTTCTTTAAAATTCAACAGACCCTAAATACCCCTTTCTTTTGTTAATAAAGTCATCTCATGGTCCATATTTCCATCTAATCTCGGACTGTGGCTGGGTAAACCTCTTCTCATAAGTTCATTTCTCATATCTTGTGTCTGGCTGCCAACACATATTAAATTATCATTTTGTCTCTATTTCATATGTATGTGTGGATGGATATATAGATGATAGATTGATACATAAATGGATGAAATTCATTTTTCCTTCTGCCCCTCCCCAACCTCTCCCTCTCCCATCCTTCCTTCTTTTCCATTCCTATACAGGGAACCATTTCCTCAAGGCTACATTACAACTGACTCTTCTTTCTAAGAGGATTCATTGACATGAATTAAATAGTGTTTATTACTGTCTAGGCAAAATTTATTTTTTAAGCTGGTTCCTAGTTTTGTTTGCTTTTTTTCATAGAATACAACTTTGTTTGTTTTATGCATGAACAATGGAAACATCACTACAACAACTCACTGTTGTGGTAAAATTATTCCATGTAATTTTGTCTTCATTGCCAAAGAGACTGAATTTCAGGTAGAGACTTGTAAAGAAGAAGCCAGAGTCACATCTCAATTCATTAAAACATAAACTATTTATTTCATTAAACATTATTTCTTTGAAATCATGTTAGAAAAAAATAAGGAAATATGTAATACTACTGTAGATATAAAGACAATATCATTTCACGTCAAAACCTCATCCTCCTTATATTTATTCCTAATGGAAGTTACATGTACACACATGTATACACAAACCATCATGAGATACCTCCTGACATCTGTGAGCATGGTCAATATGAAAAGGCCAAAAACACAAATGCTGATAAGGGTGTGAAGCAAAGGGAACCTCTTTCTTACACTGCGGGTAGGAATGTAGACTGTTTCAACCCCTATGTAAAACAGCATGACTTTTTCAAAATACTAAAAATGGAATATTGTCAAAAGAACAAGTCATTCCACTGCTAAGTATCTGCTGCCCCAATATAAAAATTTCAATTTTATAGGAAACCTGTACTTCTATGTTTATAGTAACACTATTTATCATAGCCAAGGTATGGAAACAAAAATAGATCAGTGGTAAGGGAAATGTGTTACAAAGACACAATGCAATGAAACTCACCTGTCAAAATGATACCTAATACCATTTGTAGCAGCCTGGATGGGGCTGGAAGGGACTATGATAAGTGAAATAAACCATAAGAAGAAAGAAAACACATAGAAGGTGCCACTTACATGTGGGATGTGGAAAAATCAAAGAAACATACTGACAAATACAAAATCTAAAACCAAACCTTGAAAGCTGATCATAAATCTTCGGCTTTCATATGTGAAAAGGGAGAGACACAGTGAGAATGGAGAGATGGGGCAATCACAGTTTGTGCTGGAGTACCATATGTGGTTTTGTGTGGGGCTATATCTGAGGAGAAAAATTCTATATTGTGAAAAAAAGCAGCAAAGCAGTGAAACAATGGTATTTCATTAACACTAAATATATATTTTAATTACTGAATTAAAAATAAAAACAATATGATTTTATAAAAGTGTAACTGGTAAAAATAATATATTATGATTTGTTATATACTATTATTTCATGTGTAAGTTTATTTCCACAGTTTATTTGAGAGATGCAAAGAATTTAGTCTAGGAGAACTTGCCATATCTTGTCATAGTGTGACACTTCTGTTTCCAAATATTTTCAGAAATATTTATTGCAAGACGCTTTTTAAAAACAATAAAAATAAGCAAATAATATATATTGGTGAGAATAAAGGAGTAAATAATAAAGGAATAGTATTCAGATAAATGGTGACATGTATGACAAAGAGTGGTTATACTTACACGAAAGTGTCTCCTATGTGATTCACATCTCTGTAGAAAGAAAAAGATTCTAGAGGAGATCTTTACTATGTTAGCTTCCTTAATATTACAGAAATTCCTTCCCAGTTTAAAGAGGAAACTTTGTATTAAAGACTTGGAAAGGAAAAACAGCATGTTAGCGACAAGTAATGAGAAGAGAACTTACTGTCAAGTAAAAGTAAAATTATACTTTGGGTCCTACTGCCATTCCTGTAGGAAAATATTTTTTTTCCAGCAATTTGTAGCCAAACACATTTTCACAGTTTGTACCAAACACATTTGGAGGAATAATGTTGTACTAGTATGTGGATTTGGAAAGTAAGGAACATATGTATCAAAATGATCATTTTAAGTATTCAAATTTGTCAAAAAATGCCCAGAACAGTAGAAAGAGAACATCACAACTTACCTCTGTAGGATAAGAAAAATTAAGGAGAGGGATTCCTTAAGGAAGCTTTGGTTTCCTTGTAAAATGCTCATAGAACCACATATTTCTAAGTTCAATGTTAGATGTTAGTCATTTTTATGGTGTGGACTTTGGTGAGAAATTTAATCACTTGGAATGAAAACCTGACAATTACACTCACAAATTAATTATAAATAAAGTCAGTTAATTAGAATAGTCTGTTAGTTCTTTGCCAGAAATGCATAAAGTAATATGAAGATCAACTACTTTTAGTTCAGTTGAAAAATATGGGTATTCAGAAGATTGATGGATTTGATAAACAATTAGTCAAGTGACTAGCTAGAGCCTAACTGCTTTAATAATGCTTAGAAGTAACAAAATTTGAAGCATACATGAGAAATCATCAAGGAAAACAACTTACAGATATGTTGTTAGCTTTTATTTTATATTATAATTTATTGTATAATATGATAATTATATTATATACAAACATATAATATATAGTATATGGTATATGGTATGTATAGTATATGGTATATGGTATGTATAGTATATGGTGTATGCATACCAGTGTATGTTATATATAATATATATCATCTAATGTGTATACTATATATAGTGTGCATATATTGTATATATAGTATATATAATGTATATATATACATATAATAACTTACGTGAGGGAGTTTTTAAAGAAGTAATGTTTATCTTTCTTGAAAGGTAGGCTTTACTTTGTACTTGCATTATAGCTGTAGTTTGTAGTACAAATATTATACATGTACATTATGTAGTAAAACTGAACACATAATATACTTGTATATGTAGTATTCAAAGTATATATGTAGTATCATGTGTATATACATATATGCATATACTGTATATATTACATACAACATATCATATATACTCTATATACATACAAATACTATGCATGCATATAGTATATATACTACAGTGATAAATTTCCTTCTTTTCTCTTATTTAAACTAATCCTTTGTAAGAAAAATACAGTTGAGGTTCAATGAGAATAAATATATCTTATGCACTGATATATTGCTCATTAGATTATATTTTCTTTAAATTATTTACACAGAAGTTAACATTTTGTTACTGATTCTGGAGAGGGGCGATGAAATTCAGAGATAAATGTTGCAAGTGAATAGTTAGCAAGTAGCAACTGGCATAATCAAATTTTGAAATTAAGTTTATCTAAAAACAAATAATATTCTCCACTTATTTTGCATAGGCCTGGGCAGGTTGATTATCAATATAGTATAGACTTGATAATAAGTGAGTTGTCTTTTTTTTTTATTATATAGCCTAAGTAATGACAGTCTGTAAATATAGCCTTAGATGACAGCCTGTAAGTACCTTAGAGATGGAAATCATACATATTGAGTTTTATTTTTCAGTATCCCAATAACAAGTTGAAAGTATTTCAGCAAATCATTTAATTTCTCTGTTCTCAGCTTTTTTGTCTGTATGTGAAGTGTAATGCTATTATCTAAAAGTAAATACTGAGAAACTAATTAAAACAATCAGCTGTAACAAATGAAAGAGAAAGGGAGGGAAAGAACAAAGTAGAAAAGTAGGTGAACAATATATATATATATATATATATATATATATATATATATATATATATATATATATATATAAAGGTAAAGCTAATTCTTCATAGTAATAGACTATATATTTCATGAGAAATACTACTTCTAAAACTAATTGTGTTCAAGTAAAAAAGCAAAACCAAATACAATTTTTAAAAGATGCACATAAAACATAAAATTGCAAAAGATTATAAAATGCAAAATTTTATAATGCACTAATCATAGCCATGATAATACTGATGTAGATATATAAATATGCTAGACATTTATTTAAGGCATCTAAATAGGGAAAAGAAGTATGAATATATATAAAACCTAACAGTATGATGATAAAGGCATCATTCATGAAGAAGATACACAAGAGTAAACTATACATGCACTCATTAGTAGAAAATAAAAAATACAAGAAGCAAATTTTAAAAGTAAGTGCATTTTTATAGAGAGAAATGAATCCACAACTATAGTTAGGGATTCCAGCACAGATCTATTCATAATTAAATAAAAAATGTGGGAAAAAATCTAGAAAGCATAAAAGCTACAAATAATACTACTTCTACCCCAACTCTGAAGATACAACTTAAAGCAAAAATTTCCAATGTAAATGTTGTTACATTTTCCCCATGGATACATTGAAATGACCTGTAACATTTAATTTTGCCATACTAAACAACTCAGTTATATGCCCTTAATGACAAAAATATGTTAAGTACCACTCATACAGATTGCATGTTTATATTATACTAGAAGACAATTTGAGATAACTGAGTTACCTCTCTACTAACTCAGTTTGGGACATATGGAAAGCCTCTCAGTGAATGAGATCATTTTTTTGTGAAATTAATAAACTGAGAAGGATGTTTCAAAGAGGATTTTAGATTCTACAAAGAAGGACTGTTTTTTAGGTCCATCTGTGGATTGATTCAGTGGGTAATTCCACATTTCATTAAATGTATAACGACTTGAAAATTAGTAATTTGCTCTTTACAGAATATTAAATTATAATTAAAGAAAAAAGAAATAAAAATATAGAGGCATTTTCTAACATGAACATTTTATACCTGTATAGAATGTAAACCAGGATAGAATATAAACAGACATTTCTTATAAACATAATTTTATAGATGTGGGATGAGGCACAGGAAGGAGATTCAGTTACAGCTCCTCAGAACTGGAAGGAGATTTAAGAATTAAGAAGAAATGGATGGTTAGCTGCTTATTCAGTATAGTTTATTTGCACAGTGCTTTAAATAGAGTTAAAAATTCAAACATAATTGCAAAACTATATATCCTGAACTATAACATAAAATAATGAATAGCACATTGAAGTAAACCATAAGCAAGAAGAAGGGAAACGAGAAGCTGAAAAAATTTTCACTTACAGTGTAAACTGTCATTATTTTCTTAAATTCAAAAAGGCCTTAAGTTTACTGTATAATAGGTAAAGAGCATAAATTCAGAAAGAAGAAATATGTAAAAATATGAAAAGTCATACCTAAAAATTTAAAATGTTAATTTATAAATAGCGAAAAATATTTTATCATGTTGACGAAGATTAAGATAAAAATACATGTAGTTTTTTTTCTAGCTACTATAACAAAAATATAGTAGTAAGTGGATTATAAACAGGTTTTATTTTGTTTTATATTTTCTTATGCTTCTAGAAACACGAAAGTTGAAACCATGGCCCAGTTTATTCAATTTCTCTTGAGAGTCATTTCCTCATTGATGACTGTCTTCTCACTGTAACCTTACTTGGCAGGAGGAGTAGGCATTTTGTGAGGTTTCCTTTTTATAAGAACGCTATCATTCAAATAGAAGTGCCTCAGACTTTGAACCTCCCATAGGTCTCACACATCAGACCATAATATTGAGTGTCAGGTATTAGCATATGAATTTTGAAACAAATTAAATAATCAGTTCATGGCATTAGGAAATAACTACACAACTTGTTGCAGGATATTAAGTATGCCAGTCTGAAACTACAAGTCAATAGCCTTATAACATATACATAAATGTTGGCCCAGCACCTTATCTTAGAAATCATTTCACAAATGGATATATTCATTTTTGAAAATTAATTTATTAATCACCACCAACACATTCTCTTTCATTTATGAGATGATTAGCCACCTGGCAGGCAGAGTTCTTGGTGCTGTTGTGACTGTGATAAACACACATGTATAATGATATCTGGCATATTATCTATAAATTTTAACTGTACACTGGTTATAATACAACAACATGGGAAATTTATATAACTATTAAAATAATGATATATTCTGTGTTAACAGGAATAGAAAATTATATTTTAATACACTATATTTTAATATAAATGCATTACAGCTTGATTATTTGATTAAAATATGCATTTGTGATATATGTCTAGACAATTATTTTCCATAATTTATTCATCAGTCATTTTAACTATGGAATACTGAACCTTCCCAAACAATCAAGATAAATTCTTTACTCATAGAATATTTGAACGTTTTTTGCTGTTTCTTTGAACAGCCAGATGCATAAAACATTTGGTTAACCCTTTCATGGAATATCTGCACAATCACCACAGGTATGGATAAAGTCACTGACGATCTTTACTCCTTTTGTTATCCAACCTTCAGATCACTTTTTGCCAGCAACACTAGTCTCTGTCATCCCCCCGAGTCTCTTCATTCTATGCAATTGTTCCTTTTTACTGTTTTCTAGAGATCCTTTTCATATCTCAAAAGTTTACATTTGGTTTCATTTTTCTTTGCATAACCCAAGGAATTGTAAATCATCCACACCCAGTTGTCTTGCCACCTCCAAGATGAGTTCTAAATGCAAATTCCAGAATGACATCAAGGGATATACATTTCATCTACCTTTCTCTGAATTTCTGTTTCCAGTACTCTTGCTTTCCCAGAGTGAAGGATATCAGTGCCCTCTTGTTCCTACGGAACCAGTGCCCTGGTCATGAACTTCGTGGTCTAGATAGTCACTGTGTCATTCATAATGGTGCATGGTGTGCAATATACTAGGTTGCTTTCAAAATGGTCCTCATATTTTTTGTTTGTTTGCTTTTAATAAGTATGTTTAAATTCAGTCTCAAAATGAATTAAAATTTTAGCCTAGTGACATTACACATAAATTTGGGACTCTATACCTGTAATTTCAATGTGAATCTTAGAATAAGGAAAACTTAATAATAGATCTTATAAAAAAATCTGGTGACTACTACATTTACTTACAGGAATTTTGGAAATACCAAAATAGGTCTATGGATTCTGTCCTCAGAAATTCTGTCCCATTTGATTCCTAATGGGAGAGGGAGAGTGATAAATTTGTAAACATCAGGAAAGACAAGAGAAGCATTAAATTGCGTAAGACAGTATTTTAATTAGAAGACTTAATGGAAATCATGTTGGTAGAGTCAATGCAATATTTTAACTAAAGAGTTAGTGAGGAACATTGGGGAAAACAGTAGGATTCAAGAGAACTATTGCTAAGTAGTACAAGAAAACTGAAACAAGACAGTGAAGCTAAAGTTTAGAAAATGAAAATAGGGTCAGAAAATGGAAGTCTGAGACAGCTAGCATGCTAATTCAAATTTTGCTCTATAGGCAGAGCATATTTTACTGACAGGAATGGGAAATTTATATGAATATAGATTTATTTTTAATTATGAAAAGAGATTACAAATAATTAAGCTAGAAGGGATTTATGACAGTCAAAACACCACTGATTTTGGCCTAGCTTTGAATATGCAATTTAAGAAGCATTTTATCTTTATTAGTTCAGTCTATTAGCATTTAATTCCCCAAAACAGGCAGATAAAAAGTCACCCAAAAATATAATCAACCCATATGATATTTACATAATAATTAAAAGCATTTAAATCTTCCTTTGATTCCACTAGATTTGAATATTTACATTCACAGGGATTTCTATTTTTTGTATGTAGTATAAAGGAATTCATAAGAGACTAGGGTGTTAGGGTAGTAACAGGGTTATTGGAGGAAAATAAATCTGATGCCTTGAAGAAGGAGGCATTTTTGCATTTAAAAATTATTTAAAATAAGTAATGTCAAAAAATGGAAAGTAATAGTTTAAAATAACTATTCATGTGTGTGTGTTTTATATACACTGAGATTTATCATCCTTTTAGAAATAATCAAACATGTTGCTTATATGAATTGTGGTATAAAAGCTATTTCTCTCCAGGCTTATCAATGAATTAAAAATAATAATAATATACTTTGAACTTGCTTGCATTATGGTAAATTTTAATTTCATATAATTTTATAATAAATATAGTCCACACAAATCACATTTATTTGCAGGATGTTTCCTGAAGATGTTACCGTCTACATGAATGTTGCAAAACAAATAAATAAATTATGATTAATACCATAATCTAAAGTGAAACACAATATATATATCAAAAAAGCATGTATTTAGATTAATTTTGATTACCTTTCCCCAAATAAAGATAACCTATAGCAAGCATAAATAAGAAAATCATGTACTTTCCCCCCCCTCTTACCTTTTCTCCTTTCCTTTTGGAATACAGTTAAATATTGCTTTCTTAAGTATATTCATACTTTTTAATGTACATATTTCTAAATTATATAATTGAATAAATATATAAAACACATAAAAATACTATAGAAACACACACATAGATACCTACATATGTACTCTACTTACATCTATCTATATATCTATATATAGTGATTATCCTACAATATATAGTTTGTATCTGAAAAAAGTTTATCACACAATTCTACTAATTAAATTCCTTATTTGGAAACATTTCCAAACAAATTAAATAAATAAAAACATTTTATAAGTATCTTCAAAAATCAGTGTATAGAAGTGACCTAGAACAGTATGGATAGAAAATAAGTATCGTAAATTATATATGAAGCAATACTATTGATTCAAGGAAAGGTCAGGGTACTTGAAATACTTAAAATTGAGTCAGAAAAAGTTAGCTCAATTATGAATTTTTGAAATATATTCAGTAGAATGCCTATGTCTGGATTTTCCAGGCTAAGCAAGCACAGGAGATGCTGTGTAAAATTGCAATAATTTCTAAAACAATACAAGAAAAATACTTTGCAATTTAAGAAAGTATACTTTAGAGTAAATAATAATTAAAAAAAAAAAAGACAGAGTGACAGGAATCCTGGATTAAACCAAGACATCAAAAGGTTTTAGCTTAAGAATTTTTCTTTCCATAGACCCTGAGCTATGCATTTCCCAAAGTTGAAAAGCAATCAGTTTGCATTCATCCATCCTACTCAAGGGACAAACTTTCACTTTCTCATCAGTTCTTCAAATAACTAGTATTTTTTCACAGCATAATTTAATTATGACTTTAACATTGTTGATATTTCTATCCTCTTCTCCTTTCCTGTCTTCATTTAAAGAAATTCAATTTTTAAATTTTCAACTCTTAAATCTGATAAGTTTGAAATCATAATCAGGCACACCCTTTGTTTTATTTTTCTTTCTAACTTAAATCTCTTAACGTCTTGAATGTAACCATACTTAAGTAGACACGCATGAAATATTTTCTTTTTCCACAAGTTTCTATCATCAGAGTAATGTGTTAATGTAACATTAGAAATATCATTTTAAAAAGTAAAATTCTTTTAATGCCATTTGTTCCAACATTCCATGTGCATCTGGAGGGTGGGAGCAGGGGGTCAGATGTTTGTCAGTTTTTAGCAGAACAAACAAGAATATTATTAACTCCTCACACAGGCAATATATTAGCAAAGAGGAAACCAATGTAGATGATAAAAAAATGAATTCATGAGATATATGTCCCTCAAAGCAAAATATGAGGAAAATTTAAATTTACATAAGACCTGTCATTTCTGAGTTAAAGATTGCAGTCTCCTAAGGAAAGATTGTAGTGCCCTTAGGAAAGAAAACTCCAAAAGCTCCGGTTACAATACATACTATAGACGGATACACCTGAGGTACGAAAACAGAAATAACTATCTTATTGAAGGACTTCCACCTTAGATGAGAAATTGTTTTAGTTGAATCCTAACTGGAGTTTTTACAATTCACCATCTTTCTATTTGTACTATACATACATACATACATACATACATACATACATACATACATACATACACATATATATATAGTTTAAATAGAAAACACCCTTTTTTCTATTTGTACTATATATATATGGATATTGAGATACAGAAACCAATAAAGATACTCAGTTTTAAATAATAGTATCTGTCAGACTCAGGAGAACATGGGCAGGAAACTAATTCATATGTCAGTTGTAGTTTCTGTCTTTGAGCATTCTTTGGTAACATTTGCTAGGCTAAAAGAGAATGATTGAAATTTTTTTAAAAATGCAATAAAATGTGTACAGAATATGTAAAATAAATGTATATATATATATTTCAATCCATTATTATATATGACAAATAAAATTGAGGTGTTTGTCAGTTTTTAACAGAACAAAACAGATCATCAAATTATGTAGTTTGCTTTCTTCCCTCTTAAAAAACAGGGACTAAGGTAAATGAGGAGGTAGAAGGGAATATGGGGAAGAAGCAGTATGCTGAGGAAATTCCCTGAGAGTGTTTTATTTGTCTGTTATGAACTGATTGATTGTTTCTCCCTAAAATTTGAAAATTGAAATACTACATCCCAATGCAATCGTCAGAGACATGCACCCTGGGGACTCTGACACTTATCCACAGAGCACAGTTTGTGGGCAATGCAAGTAGCAGTGGGAGGTGGGCATTTAACTAGTGGCAACACTCAAGGGGAATGGGGATTATTCCCCTACCACTGCATCCCAGGACATGTACCCCTGGTGCCTCACCGGGCCAGGTTCAACATTGTTGCTCTCTCCAGCTGCAAATAATAGGGACTGGTGATTTTAGGGCCTGGGTGTAGAAGGACCTTCAGGTGCAAGATATTAGCTGACTGGTAAATGATCCAATCAGCCTGTAGGATTGACGTTCATACAGTCAGATGATTGGTGGGTGGTGGGGCTCTGAAAGAGGTTAAAAGACTGGGTGTACTAAGCTTTAGAGTCCTGCATTCCTGTGCACTCTGAGACTCTGAGACTTGCTCTGACTTGCTTATTGGGGTTGGGGACACCTGCATTACCTAATACACTAATTTCTCTTGGTTCCTGGAAAAGACTCTGTCCCTGATCTACAAAGAAGAAGCACAGCAGCTGTCAGCCAAAGATGGAAGAGAAGCTTAAAAGCTATGTAGAGAAGCCAGACAGCTTTGCAGAGATCAGGGACACTGTCTCCAGTCTGCCTCTGACATCCCCTAAATGGAGTACTAGGACTCGGGCCTTTATCTCAAAGAGCTGTTTGTTGTTGGTGTGATCCAACAACTCACAAAGAGTTGTAACACTATTGGCTGGTAGTGACCAGCACTGCCTTGCACTGTTGGCAGGTGACAAGCACTCTGTATCCAGATCACCTGTGAGAACTATTGTCTCCTAGCGCTATTGCTCCATTGCTATCTGGTTCATCCAGACCTTCAGGCTGTGGGCTGCTATGGTGTCATCTCAGTACCCAGCTTGTGAGTATCTCCAGCTGTGGGGAGCTGGTTCTCCACCAACAGCTTGCTCGCTGCCATGAGGTCCAGGCCCTTGTTGACGTGACACACCCTCTTGAATGAACAACTCTTGTTTGGAACTTCTGGACATTGTGGAACCTATAGAGGTGAGTTAATTTGCTATTTGTGCCCTTGGGAACTTTGTTCCTTATTTGTTAAATAAACCCCATCATGGCTTTTCCTGAGTATGAGTGGTTTTGCAATTGTGCATATGAGTGAAGAACCCACAGATAGTGACCTGGCCACTACCCTTTTGACTAACTATAGCTCCCTAGTAGTCCTGTCTCAATATTAGAGAGTTGAGACCTTGGCAGTATAAACTTGAGGTAAATTTAGATAAGCAGAATAGCAGAGGAATTGCAGTTTGGCTCAAGCAGTTGTACGCACTACACCTTGTTTATTTGGTGGTTTGGCATAAGCTGTATTTTCAAGAAAGGGATACAAAACGGTAGAGTTTAGCTAAAGTTCAAATAGCAAGTCCATTGACTTGAGAAGAGGGAGCAGTTTTTGGTGGTTGTTCCATAGTAGAGGGACAAATTTCAGTTTTCTATACATGAAACATTAACAGAAATTCCTTTTATCAATCCTCATTTCTTTCCCAGAGGAAGCTTGCATGAGATTCTGTATTTCAAATCTTTAGGTCCCAATTTAGTTTGAAATCCTTTCTAAGAAATTGGTGAGATTTAGTTGTGGCTCTGAGGGTTAAGCCCTAATAAAGGGATTAATGTCCTTATAGGATTCAGGTGAGGTTTTTCTTCCTCGAACTGTAGCCTTTGTGAGGTTAAAAGTAGACATCTAGCAAGCCATCTTCATGAAGTCCAGAAAAGGGTCTCTCAGAACCCTACCATGCTGGCTCCTTGTTCTTCTCAGTCTAATATTGTGAGAAAGTGATTTCTTATGTTTTAAATTTTGCATCTTATGTTAATTTTGTTATGGAAGTCTTAACACAGGGCTGTCTTGCCTCTTTGACTTAGAGGTATTGTGGATTACAGATGAAAACTATATCTAAAACTCTCAACTTAGTAGAAACTCTATAGAGGTGCTACCATATATATGCTAAAATGAGAAAGTTGAGAAAAGTTTAAAATTAATTTTATTTGAATGAGTGATTCAAATGAATCACTCTACTCTTTACTCTAGAAAACTTTAAATACTGGTGTCAGGTGTACTAGCTAAGTTGAAAGAAAAAGCTGAATTGTCAGGGTTAGGAATGGGTGATTAAAACAATAGACCTAAAGAAATTTAGGGCTTTAATTACTTAGTGAGATGAAAAATGCAAGAACTAAAATCCAAGAAATCGCCACTGGCCCTCTTCACCTCTTTCCTCAGTAAGGATCCAGTAATTGCAGGTCAAGTTGGTCAATCCACAAAGGTGGGATTATTTCACTGTTGCAGTTGTCTTGGATTAAAGACTCAGATCATTTGATTGACTCTGGAGTAATGGATTCTGGGGTTGGGATAGGATAAGAAATAAAGCTAGAAGTAAAACCAAACTGGGTAGTGAGTTAGGGGGAGACATCTATCTTCTAGGTATTGTCCTGCTACCCCAAAAGAAAGTCTTGGT
Source organism: Uropsilus gracilis (assembly GCA_004024945.1). NCBI lineage: Eukaryota > Metazoa > Chordata > Mammalia > Eulipotyphla > Talpidae > Uropsilus > Uropsilus gracilis. The sequence continues at coordinate 92,745 of PVHY01000759.1, read as the reverse complement.
AGAGGCAGCTGAAGAGTTATTTGGCCAAAAGGTTTCAAATACAGAGACACAGGAATGAAGATAAGGATATGCAAAGATCAAGACCATATAATTGAGCCTATGACTGCAACTCTGTCAGAGACCATGAGCATTGGGTATCAGTGGAGAAACTGTCAAGCTCTGTCAAGTAAGTTATTTGCACTTACCTATTATCAAGTCTGAAAAACAGCATACATTTTAATCAGTATTTGAACTTCTCAGATAATTTTTATTATTTGGAAATAAATTGGTTGCTTGCAATTTCTTTGACATTTTCACAAGTATATTGAAAGAAATCTGAAATTATTAATTCACTGCATAGTTTACTGTTAGATTAACAATACCTGGTAACTAATACTGTTTTGAGAAAGACAGTCACAATGAGTGTCCCCAATAGAATTTTTTTAAAAAAGAAGTATGTAAAATACTTTTGATTTTGATTAAGAATAGATTAACATGATTTATTATTTAAATTTAGAAAGGTAAGAGTTCATATCTCAAATATAAATTAATCATCAGTTATGGAAAAGAAGCAATCTTTGATGTATTGAGCACTGTAAAAATTAGATAATCAGTGTGATAAAATGCAAAGCATTGGAAACATTTTAGTTGTTCAGTACCATGTCAAATCAGAAAGCATTTATGTTGCCAGGCCAGTTTTAACTAAACTATGACTGTGACAGAGGAATATGTTTTGAGTACATAGAATTTGAAGGAAAGACTATGATTAAAAACAGAATGACAATCCAAAATAACAAATCAAATTGTTTATTTCATCCCTGTGTTTCTGGAAAGCAGAATAAAAAAAAAAGATGAGAAAATACATTAAATATAGTATGTATGTAAGTTTATGTATATATTTATGTATCTCCTAACACATAATGGAGAAAATTCTTTCTTTGTATTTATTCTGGGTTTCCCAGCTATGGCCCTTCTTATATTTACCAAAGGACAATGATAAACTCTATATCTTACACAGACATATGCCTTATTGCAAGGCTTAAGCTCAAAGGCAGTAAAAAGAGACTTATGAGAACATTCTCCAAAACATGTTTAATGAACTGTGTCATTCTCAGGAAACATATATAGGCTCAAACTGTTTTACAAAGAAAACAATTTGCCTAAATTTTCTGAGAGTAAAAGTTAAATGAACCTTTTTTATTCAACACACACAAAAAAACAAATAACCTTGTCTTCCTGCTATAGCTTCATAAATGCTTTTATTTACTTTCAAAGCAATACTAAGGTTTGAGTTTTAAATACTATATGTTAGCATTTAGATTTTAATAAAATAATTAACATGATCTAAGAGAAAGGAAACAATGGTATCAATGTTAAATATTTAGGCTAAACATGAGGAAATGAGTAAAAGGAGCAGTTAGGAAAACACAGTTATAGTTTGTAGTTATACTATAGATTGTTATTGCCTAGTTCAAAGCTCTAGAAGAGAAAGGTTTTGTGTTGTGTCAAATGAGGTGATGATATTTGGGATTATGTTTTATTTTAGGGACAAATTCTTAAAGTTCTAGAAGCAAAGGCATGCATTGACCATCATGGGCTGAAACCAAATCTAATTTGCATTAAATGAAGATAATCATAAATTACATGATATGGAATCGCTGCTTATAGAAATAGAGACTGAGCTAACATTACTCATTCAATATGTACTTTATTAATTTTAAAGTGTGATTTATTTTGATAAAACAATAAAAGAACAGTAAAGAAATGTATATTAAGGAATACTATAAATATATTTATATATATGTGTGTGTATATATATATATAAAGGAATACTATAAATATATTTATATATGTGTGTGTGTGTGTGTGTGTATATATATATATATATATATATATACATTTGCCCCTGTTTCTTTATCTAGTTTGTTTTAAATATTTTCTTAATTACATACCTATTACTTGGTATATGTTTTTTTGGTTTTGTTTATTATATTTAATCCAAGATAATTTTTCTCATTAAATAAAAATGCCTGTTATTAGCATTTAGATCTCTTTTTAGATATTTTTAAATTTACAATATATCTACTAGTTAAGTTGCAAAAGAAAGTCTTTGAGTGTCAATCCAATAAAGAAAGGAATAGCTGTAGAGGGGTTCCATTAATTAAAATTTCCTTTTCTCTACTTGCAATTGTGGTCTGGTCATGCACTGATAGTTAAATTCCACTATGGTTGATGAAATATTGAAATAATCAGATAAAACTTAGTCTATTTTTATTGTGGAACCCCAGGCTATTATCCTTGTTGATTCAGTCAAAAGATTAATAATAACATGTAAGTACATTTAAGAAACAACTCTCTAGGAGAACAGTGGGGTAGCAAGATTAATAATCAATATAACCATTTCAATGCACATAATATACTTGACTTCATTAGGTTTAGAAATTTTGGGTTTATTATAAATTATCTGAACTCTCCAAAATGTTAATAACTTGGGCCATATGTATTATTTACTATTCTCAGTTCTAAACTTTCCACTCATTAATGTTGTCTTTGGATTTACCAGTCATGACTCAGTCCCTTTCTTCTTAATCCTTCTCAAAACAATTCATATTATCTATCAAACACTTAAGTGTCTTTTATCTTCCTTGTTGTACAAATTTTCTTTTTATCTGTTTTCTCTTTTCATTTTCACCTTTTCCCCTGACTTAAATTATCACCTTTTAAGATGATGAATCTCAGATGTTTGTGTCTAGGATAGACATCCTTCTAGCATTCTAGTGTAGAGTTAACCAATCAATATTAAATTTAAACCTAAATAAAATAACTATCTCCATCTTCAGATTTCTCTGCAGAGTTTAAAACAAAACAATTAGATATGTTTTCCTGTTTGCAAGTTTGTGTCGATATATAGAGAAAACTAAAGTACATGTAGAAGTATACATAATATATATAGAAATAAAGAAGTCTATACAATATATATACAGTATATAGAAATAATGTAGATAGTAAAATTAAAGTATATAGTAAAATATAGTATATTATAAAAATAAAAAAGTATATAGTAAAAAAGTATATAGAATGTTATTTTAATATATTTTTAAATATACTACTGACAATCTACAATATACTTGTTATGTTAAATATCATATCTAATATAGTGTTGACACCCAGACCTGAACACTTTTGAGGAAATAAGGGGCTCTTTAAAGTAACTAATGCTCTATTACTTTAAGTACTTACTGATCAAGATAGTGGATTTATTGTATTAGTGTTCCAATACAATAGCTTTATTCAAGATACATTTCAAGTATAAATATTCTTTAAAAAATAGTGATACTGTGTGCAAAGATGCAATATTAAAATGTATATTGATCTTCTGAATTATGAAACATACAAAATCAGATTATTAATAATAACATGTAAGTATATTTAAGAAATGACTCTAGGAGAACAGTGGGGTAGCAAGATTAATAATTAATATAACCATTTCAGTGCACATAATACAGTTGACTCAGTAGGTTTAGAAATTCTGGGTTTCTTATATCAGGGTAATAATAATTATTATATTAGTATATTTGTGCAATTAACCATTTTCTTATATTTTAAAAAGATATCTCACTGATATTTCTATGAAATTTTATAAAAATATTTTAAATAATGATCCAAATATTTTAATGTTTTAAAATTTGCTGCAATTTTCATATTTCTATCTTATGATGAATCAATTTGAAATTATCAGTATCTTTATGAGAAAATTATGAGACTATAATATTGAACATATTATTTACTTAAAAATTGCTCCATAGTACTTGATATAAATTAGACCAGAGTCAGCTAAATGGAATTTTTCTATCTTTATTTCACATAGACACATATGAGTAGATCAGGCCAAATAAAGTTATATGCTTATGAGTCAGCTACATGCTTATCAACTTTGTTGAAATAAAAAAAGTGGAATATCTATTTTTCATTTAATGTTCACAATTATTTCTTTAGCTCAGTACTTACGAAAAGATTTATTCAAAATCAGTTTATATAGCTCTTTAATTACTATTTGTAGATGAAGTTAGTAAAGTTGACAAAGCCGTTTTTGGTAGCATGTTGAAACTATTCTTAGGGATGAATTACTCAGTTTTTCTTTTTGTATTTCCCTTAACTTATGATATATTTCCCACTAACTCGGTCATCTCCTGGTGTAGTGACTATGCTTTTGTAAGTTAAGCTTCATTGTAATGAAACCAGCTGAGGATTATATGTCTCCTTATGAATGTGCTGTTTTCTAGGGTATATTTTTAAGAACAGAAAAGACTAAAGTAAAAACTGCTTTTGCATATTAAAATGTTTTTGATATAAAATCAGTTGGTGATCCTCTAAAGTGCCCATAGACCAATTTAAAGTTCATCTATAATATAAGGCTACCCTCTTCAGCACTGAAAATGGCCAAAGGTGATTTTTCCAATGTGATGATAAAATTGCATGTTACTTTTATTTTAGATGTGCATTTCCCATCACTTATTAGTGGTCATGAACAAAGTTCTCCATCTTTACAGTTTTTATATTCTCTTAGGAGTAACCATTTTACTCTTCTCAAATTGCTTTCCTGTGTCCCTTTTTGATGACAAAATTGCCTTTCTGAATAAACTGTATAATAGTAGATTTTCACACATATTTATTCTCAAAATGAAGGTGTTTTCTCTATATTCATTTCTTTATTTCAGTTTTCTAGTTCCAGTGTAAATATTAAAGTTTGGACTCCCTCATTTCACTGGTAATTTTCCCTTTCACCCTTAATTTTTTCCTATCACAATCTTTTCTTTTTGAATAAGGCTATTTCTTTGCTTGATCACACCCAAATTAACAACAACAACAACAACAACAAAAACACCCGAAACTTACCTTGCTAGGCTGTGTCCATGTGAACATTGGCCCACACTTGCAAATGACAAGAGTAAGAACATATAACAAGCCAAGGGACTAGATATCCTAAGTTGGCTGTAGGGAATGTATCAAAGGTCCAGATAAAATATAGGACAAATAGAAAACAGATGTCAATAATTGACAGCTACTAGCTATTGCATAACTTGTTGATTACAAAAAGGATAGATGATTGTTGATAAATAGATATTTTTAATAATTAAAAGGGTAATATAGAAAGAAAAGATAATATGGAAAGAAAATTATAATGATGGAAACTCATTCCTATATACTAATCCCTCAGTTCTCACCTTGGTTCTGCCACTGTCACTACCAGATATTCATCTGTGTAAAAATTTGACAAGGAACTACTGGAGGAAGCTGGTTTTCCTTGGTCATCATAGTTAATGACAGCTAAGATCTAATGTCAATAAAAATTGCACATTTTAAAATACAACCTTCAAAAGAAGTTAGTGTGTAACTTGGAGTCATATTTGTAAATTTATATTAAAGCACTTTAATATAATATACTGAGTTTATAGTTTAATGTTTAAATATAAATAAACTTGCAATATTTAAGAATTCCTAAAGTTGTGTAGTACATCTTAGATGATTACTGAATCCTTTTCATTTTCTTGTAGTTCATCACTAGTCTGCTGTTACATGATTCCTTGACTTTAGGTGGCTATCCAATTGCGTTCTTGCCCATAGAATGAGGAGAAATTGATGATCTATAGCACTTCCAAATTTGTCTCATGAGGTCTCCCATGTTCATATTTTCCTCTTTTTCACAACTTCAGAGCTTACATGTCTAAGTTTTAAGCTTAAAGAGATTGAAATTTTAAGACACAGCTCTAGTTGGAGAACTGCTTTATCATGAAAACCCATATTAAATTTGATTATAATATTTATTTTGTTAAATTACTGAAATTTGGAATGATTTGTTGAAGCAGTTAGCCTATTCTGATGAAAATTTTGTTGACCTTTATTGATTGATTTTGATTCAATTTCTGTCACCTATTTAATGTTACTGCATCTGCCCCTCCGGGTTATAATTCCATTTCCATTATATGAATGTTTTAAAACTTTTTATGTGAGAAAATTTTCTTTTTGTCATTCTAAGGATGGAACTCTTATTCATCCTCTCTCAAAAGAAAACAAAGCTACATTGAAAATTTTTAACTGATACTATCTTAACTCAGTCATAATTGTGTTTTCTGCTCTATTTATTTTGCCTTGAAAATAATTTTCCCTATGCAAACATCCATGTTGATTTGTGCACAAGAGTAATTTTCATAGTCATCTACCAGTGCTTATCACTAACTTCAAATAAAGGTTGTATTACTAGCCATTTATAAAGAAATGTTTATCAAAACATAGAATATAGCAAATTTTATAGTGAATATTGGATAGTGTTAATAATGCCATTTGGGAATCCAATGGGGGGCATTTATCAATCATTTACTATAGAGCATGCTTGGTACTAATTAAATTGGAAATATAATAGTGGCAATAACAAGGGCACTGATTATAGCAGGAAAGAAAACATTGATATACAGGAAAAAAATCAACATTAATTTAGGGTATATCCAGGATTCTAATGATATCTGAGAATCTAAGGAGACTTTCACTGAGGAGGTATAAGCTGGGAGTCAAGAATTTTTTTTCTTTACAGCCAGGAGAAAAAATGGTGGGGATATCCTAGAGCATAAAGATATGCTTCCTGAAGATACTAATGTAGGAATATGTTTAGTAATCATAAGAATAGATTGGAACTAAAGCAACAGTGGTGAGACATGAGATGGGGCAATCAGATTTAAAGATTCCGGGATCTTTCCCAAGAACAAAGGCAATCCATTGAATGGCATTTAGCAGGAAAATGTCATTGTTAAGTTTTCATTGAAAATTAGTGCACAAATTAATTTTAAAAGGCAAAGTACATTTTGGAGAATACGTTAAAAGGTAATTATCTTTGGGGAATACATGATGACATCTTAGCATTTAGTTCATTTTTCTCTATTATAATACTGTATGTTTAAATGTTCTTTTCATCTCATTTTTTCATTTTTATTTTCTTTCAGGAGTTTAAACTCTTATTTAAGTACACATAAAATAGCCCCCCCATTAATCATTTATTAATCTGTTTTAAGTTTTAAATTCCCCCAATGTGAATTTATGAATAAATTATTAAATTTCAGTTCTTGTCAAGAAAGTGAATGCCTTTGAGAAATATGTAAGATAATGTGAGAATATGAATGAATGTATAAACAAGTGGTCAATTTCTGGCAACAGTAGGATTTGAAAAAGGCAGAGTGTCAGGAGTTTAGTGCCATAAGGAAGAAGAAGTAAGAGTCTGAACATGTTCAGAGAGAAACCAGTTCACTGATCAGGAATTTGGAGAGCATGACCAAGCCAGATATTTATTAGAAGTTGGGGTCTTAAATATACTTTGACAATGAAAAATCAATGGAGACTGTAAAATGAAAATCACCAAGGGTCAGGCATGTCTCTTGGGTAAGGCATTCCTAAGAAGGCAGGAATAGTAATAACAGTTCAGAGTTTGCATTATTCCTCTCCTGGTGTACCTGGAAGGAATTAGAAAGTCAAAGATGTCCCTTTGCCTAAATCATCTCTTAATCTGTGTCCACACCTCACAGATAAGAACTTCATTGAACAGTGAACTCAGGAACCCAAATCTGAATTCAGTACCTAAAATGGAAAATGAGTGTACGGGTAGTTAACCTATTTTAGATATAAAACACCTATACCTTAAATATTATATTTATTTTTATATTTCAGCTTATGTAATCTCTTTTTAAAATTTTAATTTGTCCCTGCTCATTTCTAGCAGTATCTTCCCCCACCCCTTTCTTCTCAAAACATAACTGTTTTTTTCTGTTGCAATGATATTCTAAATCAATGACTGATTCTCACACAACTCTGTGATGGTTTATACATATAAATTTGAGACTGTTTCTTATCAATTTCAGTACATGGTTTGAAATTGAAGTAAATATTTTAACTCAAATATCTTTAAGCACTTTGCAAAAATCTAAATACATTTTAGTACACTTATTTTATAAAATTATCAAGGATGCCATTCCATGGCAAAAAAAAATAATAAAGATAAACAAATGTTATAATTAGACAAGGTCATACAGAAAACTGAAAATAAAAGAAAATTTACAAATCTGCAACTAGATCAGTCAATGCATCATTTTGACTTTATAAAATGTTGATGTCCCTAAAATAAAATATTCTATTGGATAAAGAAATAATTGGAAAACTTTGATCGTATTGCAAAATATAAAAATTGTGGAAAAATCTGACTTTCTAGATATAATCATTAAAATATGTGAATAGAAAAAAAATCATAAAAATGATAAAATCTGAAAAGCATAGCAAGCCTTTTTATAATATAGGATAATTTAGAATAATTCAATAAAAGTAATAGAAATATCTACTGTCATCACTTTTTCAAAAATACCTTTAAATATCAAGTAGAAAAAAAAACATGACGTTTGGCTGATAGCTTGATATTTAGAAAATTAAAAAAAAACATATAGATAAAATGGCAATTATTAAGAGAACCTGACAAGGTAGTTAGACATATAATAAATATACAAAACAATTGGCTTTCTATAAAGAAACAATTTAAAAAAATCACAATTGAAACACCTCATCAAATATAATCATGTTTTACATGAAGTTTCAATCAAAATGTATGGACTGATCATAAAAAGAGTGTTTCCAAATTTCTACTGCCTACCATGCTAACTTCATTGATTTTTACTCCCACACAGTCTGAGGTATGGTCCATATAGTGCCTCTCTTGATAATATCATTTTAACGTATGCTTTATTTAATATTGTATTTATTCATCATGATCATTAAGTGTACAAAATCCTTTGCTAATGTTATTAAGAGGTCACACCTAGTGATTCACCTGGAAATAAATTAAAGTGATTAAGGGCTTTAAAAGTGGAAAATCAATAAGGGCTATTGCTTCCCAGTCATGCACGTTTCATTCCACTTTAACTATGATTTTGAACAAGAGCAAAATGATGGAAACTCTTTAAAAAAAAAAACTATTTAATTGAAGACAGTGAGACTAAGAAATACTCAAGAAGGACATATCAGTTATGGAGACAGTTCTAATGACTTGGATTGAAGACCATAAACAGAAGTATAGTATATTACTCTTAGTACAATGTCAATCATGACCAAAGCAAAACATTTGCTATGCTGAAAGAAAAGGCAGGGGTAAACTATAATGCTGAATTTACTGCTAACTCTAAATGCTTTACAGGATTCAAGAATAATATTCATTGCATCATGTGAAAATGAGTGGTGAGAATGCGATTGCTGATGTAAAGACAGCTGACAAAGATTTGGAAACTTTCAATAAGCTGAGTGGGTAGGAAAATTACTTGTCAAGCAATTTTCCTTTTCATGTTTGAAACCTCCTTTTTATGGAAATACATGCCTAAAAGAACTTCCATCCACAAAGCGTCCAAATCAATGCCAGATTTCAAGGCTTTTGAGGACAAGATAACAGTTTTGCAAGAGGGGTGATGTTGTAGACTAAAAATTTGGGAAAATCATAGGTGTTCAAACATCAAAAAGAATGCACTGGGTTTGTATTACAGGAGCAATGCAAAGACATGGATTCCCCATCTCTTCTCAGATGTTATCTTTAATTAGTGCAGCAGAAAAATCAAGAAGTACCAGCTGAAAATAACCTACCTTTCAAGATTTGGTAATCGTTGACAATACTCAAAGACAGCCTCCTTTCATTGGTGACCTTCATTTTAATAGCAAGATGATATTTTTTTCCCATCAATACTTTTTGATCCATCTGCAGAAATTAATAGCAGTTAGAGCAGCTTTCAGGCGTGTTATCTGAGGAGAAAACTTGTCTGAGAGACTGCAACAGATGAAGACACTGAAGGAATTTTGAAAGGATAGATTATATGATTGAATCAAGAGAATTTCTTGGACTTGGTTTGAGGTCAGTAAGGAGTGATATCTAAAGTCACTCTAGAGATTTATCCATTATTTCAAAGGGTCCATCAAGGATGAGGTAGTTACAGATAGCATTGTGTACTATGAGATTTGTAGAAGGACAAAAATCACCTAATGACATTTCTCAAATGTCTCAATAAATGAAGCACACATGTATCGAGGAGTAAAATTCATTAAATTATATGAAAATTATAGAGATCTAAAATCACAAGACACCAGATGTCGGGGAAAAAAATGACAAGTGGTGATTTACATACACGAAAAATGAAATATAGTGTGAAAACAAGTTCAGACACTAGTGATTTGAGCAAAGTAGACACATTAGCAGGTGCACTTGTGTGTGCATTGGTATAAGTTCCTGTTTAAATATGTGTCAATAAATAGACTATATTGCAGGGTGTGCAGACAGCTGACTATACTATCTTATACTCTTGGGGCAAATGCTAATGAGGGAATTAGTAACTTTGCCTTCATGTGATTTTATATTAGAATGTTTTACTTATTTCAGCAGGCATATTTTAATACTCTGAAAATAAATTATCTAATTATTTAAGCATTTTTTGGTGGGACTATATAAATTTACAAAAGCATATCAAGTAATTTTGTAATTAATTTTAAGGCATTTTCCTAATGTTTAAAAAATAGTAGTGATAACTAGATTCTGATTTCTTCTTGCTCTCCTCTTTTGATAGTCTTACTATGAGAGGAAAGCAAATATTGAGAGAAAAATTAATTTTTGTTACAAATGGATGAGTACAATAGATAGTGGGGAAATAAACAAATGCTTTCTGATAAGAAAACAAGAAATTGAGAAATATTTTTTCATATTAATATTTCACAATTTCCCTGTATTTTGTGTCAGGTAGAAAACTAATTGCATAGGTTTGATTTTTACCTTTAATTTAAATATATGCGGATGTAAATATACATAGGTTTTGTTATATATACACATTTAACATATCTAGTGTATATATCTACTAATAACAAGATGCCATGTATTTTGCATCTATTTCTACACATAAGTAGACTATTTTATACTTCTTAAAATAGTCTTGTAAACTTAGCACTGACATTTTCAAACCCCGCCACATTAAGAACATAGCACTAACAATTAATATTAAACAACTTATGAAGGAACATAATGAAAAAATAGAAACTGTGATTTTTAAATTAGATGAATCAACCTTAAATATTGCTTATGTTTTAAAGTCTATGTTTAAATATTTTTTAAAGAATATTAATTAGCTGGTATAATTAGCTAGCCCTAAGCTTAGAAAGCACATGGATTTCAAACTAACCAAAATATTTTTCATTTCAAAATAAAAAATCACTTCCTCATCTCATAAGCAAGATCTAGCAAGTACTCAATCTTTTTGAAATATGTGCACCATTGGCATGGTGTCACTGAGTCCAGTATCTTTTAAATACAAAGCACTGTTTATATTGGAAATAAAATACACTTTTATAATGAATACACATTTCATGCAAATCAAAAGCACAATTATTTCCACCTTACTGTTAAGAACAGACTGTATTAAAAGAAAAATCTATATCAACAAGCTCTCTGCAGTGTGGAAATAAAGTGTGAATGTAGGCTGCTACAGCCTCTATGGAAAGTTTCCTCAAAAGACTAAAAACTGATATGCCTTACGACCCAGTAATTCCACTCATAGATCTCTATCCAAAAAACACAAACATTATTTCAGAAGGAAACCTTCACTCCTCAATTTGACTATGTAAAATTCCCAAGATATGGAAACAGCCTAACCACCCCAGAACAGATGTCTTGTTATATATGCATAATGGAATACTGAATTCAGGCAATGAAAGAGATAAATTCACCCTATTTGTATGAATAGGTCAGAACTGGAAGGGATTATGTTAAATGAAATAAGCCAGAAGAAAAAGTACCAGATGACCAATTATATGTGGAATGTAGAGAAATCAAGGGCTCAGACAAAGACAAATTTTTAGAATACAAGCTTGAAAACATTATAGATCTGTGGCATGCAGGTGGTGGTGGTGGTGGTGGGTGGTGGTCATGGTAGATGGAGGCTAAAACATGAACTAAATAATGAAGACACATTTTAAAATGTGTCTTAACACATTTTTAAAAATGTGTTTTAAAACATGATTGTTTTAAAACATATAGTATGGAGAATAATTAACAATACAATCATGTAAATGGAGTCAAATTATTTATATAATATATAATATATATAATACATATTTGCACTTTTATGTTGTAGATCACTAGTCATTTGGAACATTTTTTATCAAATTATAAGTACATATAAATTTAAAATTCAGTTTGAATTATAAATATATATATATATTTCAAATGTATATAATCAAAATTCTAAATTTGAATTATAAATATTTATTTTTCAAAATCTTCTGTTTTCAATTCTATCTTTTATCAATAAAACTTTATTTCCTCACTCTGATATTCAAATATAATTGTTTTCTTAGAAGAAAATGTCTAAAAAAGATTAAAGTAGAATTTTCCCAAAATTATCTCCTTCATAATTTTTTGCACATCAAGATAAAGATCTAAAGCTATGTATGAAATGAGATTAGAAAATAAAATAATATATTTTAAATATATTTTGAGATATATTATTTAAAATGTTTAAAATACAGGTGAACTACAAGTAAATGGGTGATGGATGCATTGTGGTGGTGATACATGAGGGATAATTACTCTAAATCTTTGAAAATAGCAACAATAATGCAAGTCAATATGCTCAACCAAAACAATATATATGATTTTTATTTTATTATTCTATTTTATTTTTTAATAATTATATATTTTGTAATTATCATATAACATCAGTCATGTTTGCATGGCTGTATTGTACCCTTATTCCCTATTGCACCCTCCTATTCTCCCTTTTCTCCTCTATTCACTCCAACCCCTCTCATTGCAAACAGTTGGTCCATGTTTGATCTGCTGGTCTCCTCCTTTTCTAGAAGTGTCCTTTTCTCCTGAGTGTGGACTTACACTCTTGACAGCAACAGATGAGGCTTCTTGAATATCCAGGAGAAGCTGAGGCAGATTGTTAGGCCAAGTATGTTGGGAACTTGTTTGGCAGATATGTGGTGGCTTCTCCAGGATCCTTTGTGTCACTTGTCACTGGTTCTGTGTCATACAGTTCTGACATCTGTGTTTGGGAATGCAATTCTAGTCGATGGTAGTGAGACATTTGATGCTGGGACAGACTTCCCCAGGGGTTGTTCAAGCTCTCTCTTGTCAGCAATTCTGCCATAGGGCCACAGCCACTCATGGTGGCTTTCTTCCCCCACTGATTGGCAAAAGAGGGAGCCTCCTTCATGAAACACTTTAGTGTTGGCCTGGGGTTTGATTCCCCAGTGCCAGAAATGATGCAGGCATAAGTCTGTGACAGGTCACCTCAACCACTGGTTTCACCTTCCTGTGCCTTTACATATATATACTTTCACAAGGACTTAAATTACACGTGCATGTACATGCACACATATTTTATAACATGAATATTTGCCAATGCAAGGTTTGTAGTAACAAAATTAAATATATCACTTTTTTAAATTTAAGTAAATAAATCACTACTTGGAAAAAGATCAAACTTATTTTTATTTTTGTACTGATGAGTAATCAATGAATCTGCAAAACTCACTAAAGCATCTGAGAATAAATTCTAATTATAAATGGAATGATAATCAGATGAATAAAAAATGACTCATACTTTAAAAAGCATTGTCAGCTGTATAGTTTAAATGACTCCAACTCAGTTTTGTCATAAGTTATCACATATATCTGAACGGTAATACAAATTTAGTAAAACCTGACAAAATATGATTTCTTCAAAATAAAATTTTACACTTAACCACTTACATAAAAAACTTTATATTTTATGTGTTCTTACATTTTAAATTTTCTGTTGACTTAGCAATTTGATTAAATTACTGAATTAAAAATTATAAGTTATTAATATCTCAATTGTATAGTAAGATTACTTCTGAAGATTTTAACTTGTGAAGATAAATAGAAACAAAGTCACTCAGAAATTCTTTGTACAGTTTTCAAAAATTGTGTGTCTAAAGACAGATATGCATTTGGAGTGACAAATTCTTAATATCTCAAACGCAAGCTCAAAAATGTGCATTTTGTTTTTTGCCTATATGTTAAACCTCTGGTATCCCTTTATATGCTGTAAATTATAATAATATACCGCTGTTGCCTATTATTGCAACTGTATTGATTTTATTGCAATTACATTTTTTTATAACACTGCATATTATTTAAGTGCATATGTTCCACATCTCAGAGGAATATTACCAAAGCTACTCCCAAAACAATGCAAATAATTCTCCATGTTAGTACATGTGGTCCCTCCCTTTAGCTCCCCATTCTCCATGTTACCAGGCCCCATAGCTGCAATTCTATAGTCAAATTTCTAGGAATTATTTTGGTGTAGTTTTGTCAGTACTTTTGTTTTCTTTTTCTATATACCTCATGAATGAGATCTGAGGTTGCTCCTTCTGTTCCCAGTTTGCTGAGTTGTTATTTAAAAATGGATGATGACGCTTGTCAAAAGTTTTGTGCATCTATTGATAATTGTATTTTTTAATATTTTACTTAATTATGTGGTAAAGTACATAGACTGATATGTTTCATTGAATTAGCCTTGCATCTCAGATAAATTTCACTTGGTCATGATTATATGACCCTTTTAATATGTTGTTGAATTCAGGTTGCCTAGATTTTGTTGAGGAATATTTTCATGTGTTCTCATTTGGGATGTTGTTCCATTGTTTTCTTTATTATCCTTGTCTGTATTTGGTATCAGAGTGATGCTGATTTGTAAAATGTGTTTGGAAGCATGCACTCTTCTTCGTTTCATTAGATGAGTTTTAGAAGTTCAGAAGTTTAGGTCTTGTACCTTTGATAAAATTTTGGTAGAATTGACTAGAGAAAACATCTGGTCCTTTTTTGTTGAGAGAAGGAACAACTTTGATCAGTAATTCAATTACCTTAATTGTAATTGTTCAATTGAAGTTTTCTATTTCTTCCAATTGAGTTTCAGAATATTGAATACCTCAAAGTACTATTCAATCTCTTCCAGGTTAACCGCTTAATTGACATTGAGATTCATATTATTTTGATGTGATATTGTTATTTGTGAGATGACTTGTAACTTATTTTTTGTTTCTGATACAATTTATTAGAGATTTCCTTTTTTTTGTGAATCTAGCTATATATTTTGTTTGTTTTTTTAAATAATATTTTGATTTCATTCATCTTTTGAACTATGTTGTTGACTTGTATTCCATTAACTTCACTGTAGCTTTTAATATTTCCATTTTTATACTAGCTTTTGTTTCATTTTTTTTTTCTTTCTAGTGCTTTAAAATATAAGGTTAGATTAGTTATTGAAATATTTTCTTGTAGTTTGATTTTACCCTGTATTGAAAAATACTTCTTATTTAATAATGTTTTTTCTGTAGCCAATAATTTCTGGTTGTCTGTGTCTTCATTTTCACTTTTTCCCATGTGTTTTCAAATTTCTTCCTTGATTTTCTCAACCAAAAATTATTCAGTAATAAGTTGTTTATTCTTCACATACTTGAGACTGTTTTTTCCTACTTCCTTTGTGTACTTGATATATAATTTGCTAACAGTGTCATCAGGGAAGATAATTAATATTATTTCAGTCCTCATGAATTTACTGACAAATGTTTTGTGACTCAATATGTGGCATATCATTGAGAAAGTTCCATATGCATTGAATTTTTTTCTGATTTTATTTTTGATTCTGCACTCCATAAATATTAAGCTTATTGTATCTAACTTCTCACTTAAGACTATTGTTTTTGTGTTTACTTTGTGTCTGCTTGATCTGTCTTTTATGTGTGGAATTTGAAATCCTCTCCTAGTGTGGTATTGCTTTGAATATCTGTGTTTAGGTTTGTTAATAGTTGCTTTACATAATCTGATGTTCCTTTGTTTAGTTTACATATATCAATGAGTTCAATGAATGGCAATTCTTTTTTTTTGGAACTAGGTCCGCTACCGGCCCCAGGTGGGACTCGAACCGTGATCCCTATCCCTGACAGTTTCATAGGCTGAAACTTCCAGACACGAGCTACCGTGCCCAGCCTGAATGTCAATTCTTGCTAGATTGATTTCTTAATCATTATAAGATGTATAACCTAGTATCTTACTGGTTTTCTTAGATATAAGTTCATACTATCTGATAATAGAATGGTTGCTCCTGCCATTTTTAGGGCATTATTTTGTTAGTCTTTCTTTTTCCAACTATTAAATTGATCCTACATTTATCTTTGTAAAACATAAGAATCTCCCTGGAGACAACAGAAATTTGGGTTTTATTTTATGATTCAACCAGCCACTCCTGTTAAGGGTAATACTTGCTATATGAAAGCATAGTACTAACAGGTCATCTTTAATTCTATTTATTTCCCTGTCTAATATTTTTTTGTGAAATTCACTGGAATTAGTTAGCAAACCTTGTTTTAACATATCTTGTAGGGGAAATCTAATCCTGGAAAACTCCTTCAGCATTTGTTTTGCTGAAAAAGTCTTTATTTCTCCCTCATACTCCAAAAAGAATTTTACGATATATTTTTTTCATAACTCCCACATTTACCTTTGCATGTATAACATATTTTGATTGTTATTCTACTTCTTTCTTTCCAGTGTTGAAAGTAAGATATTTTAAGAAAATTGGTTTACTTTTGCTTTTAGTCATAAATTCCTTATGTAATATTATTAGTGTATATCACTTTTAATATTCATTAGAAATTTAAAACTATTCAAGGTATCTATCAATCTTTTGCCTACTTAAAGGTACATTATAGAGTCATGCATTTGAGCTACTATACATGACAGTTTTCCATGTTGTATTTTGTAATGTTTTATGAGAATTCTTGAGATTAAGGTTTTACTTCCAAATAAAACTACCATTGTAAAGAGAACCAACACTAGAATGCTAATCAGAGTTTTAGAATAAATTTTTGAAAAGCAAATAATATCAAGCTTAAGTTATTCAAGACCAATGGAATATAACAAAATGATACAGATTGTTCTAGTAAGCCAACACAATTTTTATACAAAGTGTTTATAAGACTAGTGCAAAAAAAATGACAGTTATTTACATTACTGAAAAATGTGTTTCCTCAGAAAATACTAAAAGGATTCAGCTATATTATTGGGAGCATAAGGTTCTTGATAAAAACAGCTTTATTCAACTTATGAAAAACAAATTTTTTTAAAGACATCCGGCATAATCCATTAAATCACTTGCTTGGAAAAAAAACATTTTTTACTTATATGAGATATTGCATTAGATGAATAGTATACCCTTTTTATAAATCAGGGAAGAAAATAACTTTCTTTTTCTTCATAATTTAGCAGTAAGTTACATTTAGTGGAACCACACTATTGGTAACATAGGGGAAACTGTAAATAATTAAATTTAAATATTGTAGTGTATAAAGAAATTGCAAAATTTTCTTTAAAATTGAATTGTAATAATAGAAAATATACTGCCATTGTAATAGGATAATATAATATCATAAAATGAATTTTCTTGAAATTGACACAATACTATTTTGAAATTAGATTCTCAGTGGGAGCTTTTTTTTTTTTTTTTGTAGATCATCTATATCTTCTTAAAAACCAGTATAAAATATATATGTGTGTGTGTGTGTGTGTGTGTGTGTGTGTGTGTGTGTGTGTGTGTGTGTAATAAAGGACATGTGGTAAAACATGAAACAAGCACATTACAAAGCCAATACCATATAATTTAGTGTTGTAGTAGTGGATAAAAACATTAATGATGGAAAAATTGAGAAATATCCCCCACAGTTAATATTTCAAATGTGAAAATTAAAACATAAGGGAGAAATATATATAATATATATAATATATATATATTATATATATATATATATAATGGTGCTTGTGTTTGGTAATGATAAAGAAAGAAAAATATTCAAAAATATGGGAAAAGCTATTTTCTTTCTGAACAAAGTTTATATAATATTTCCCATTATATAGATACATTATAATACATAATTTTGTATAATAGGGGCATAGGATTGTTTCTCTTGAAATTATCCAGTAAACATCGCAAAGAGGGAGTAAAGTATATTGAAAGAATATATATCTTAGTGTGAATTTTCAAAAGTTTTTAAACTAATAAGGTGATACTCTTTCTGCTTTGGGTTCATTCTTTACTCAATATGAAAATGCATTTAAGGCTAATGAAAAATCAATTTTCCATTTAATTTTGAAAATTGACTACGCTTTTATACAATTCTACCTTCATAATTCCTAAAGATTTTTTTTTCTGTTATATATAGGTTAATACTTAATAATGCACATTCTGATAATTTGTCCAGAACACTGTCTAACCTATATAATCATTAGCTAACTCAGATCTACCTTAATTTGTTACTAAAGTTGTGAAATTTTAAGTGTCTGGGTTGAACTAAGAGCTAATAATTATTTTATTGCATTTGCAATGATAAATATTTGGATTTTTAATTAAGTTGCATTTTCTTTATCTTTATTATTGATATATTGGTTCAGTTGTTCATTTACTAAAATTGACAAATATTTTGAGATGTAGCTCATATATTTTAAGGGTATAATAACTTGGTGACCTAAAACTATGTGTAAGACAAATTCAAGTTTTACTTTGAGAAAATTCTAGATGCAAACTTGAAGTTTTGTTGATATATTTTATGAATAGAAGTTCTAATAGATGACATAACTTGGAATCAATTATAGTTAGATATACATTATCAAAATTTTTGAAGTTATAGATATTATAATTCTTATAATAAAAATTTTAAAATTAAATCAACAATAGCTTGAACAATTATGCAATAATCAGTGCCATTAAAATCAATAGCATGCTTATTTAATTGAAAATTAGGTAAGAATTAGTTTTTTGATATTTAATTCTATTTAATTCAACTATTGAACACATTTGATTAGTTGATATCTCCATGAATTTAAATTTCACTACTCTCAAAGAGGATTTTGTAGCTGTTTATTCAACTGAAATTTGTAAGAATTGCTTTATTTTTGTGAATGCATAATTTAAGATTCTGACTCCAAACACAACTAAATCCATTCAACTATTTTAGAAAATACAAATGCATATAACTTAATATAATTACCACAAATAAAATTGGCAGGGCAAAGATCAGAGGTGGTCAGTAAGATGGACATTTTCTGCTCCTTGTAACATTTTAACACATGATGGAAGTTATATAAAAACATCAAACTTCGGTATTAATTTTGCCATAATTCAATGTGATCATCAATACAGAGATTGGTGATGTGCTTGTCTGATTCCTGATTTATACTGGTTAAGCATAATTAAAATATGCCAACCATTAAATTATAGTTTAAACATGGGTTTTAATTCTTAATAACTCCATACTGAGTTATTGCGTTATTAAGACTGAGATAGATGTCTCCTGACCAAGTCATAAAAACTTGCTTTTCTCCTAGTCCATTGGTTCTGAAGATAAAGTTGAATAAAAGTATGGAATAAAGCTAGCTTCCCCAATTAGAACCCAAGAAATAGGACTAGTGAATACATTTAAGAAATATTAACTTGTTTTTTCTGACCTCCAAAAGACAAAAATTGGAGTGTTTTGTGAAATAATGGATTCAGTGCTTTCCTCAAATAAAGGATCTGAAGATATTGAAAGTGGAGGAGGAACTAGATGCTGATTTACAGTTTTTCCCCAAAAGGTCAATAAATATCATTTAATATTTACTATATCATATTTAATATATTAAATGATACTAATCATTAAAAATTAGTTTTTCAGGAAAAAAATGAGTCTTTCCTGGAGGGCTGAATTGTCTACTATACCCCTCAAATCACTTCACTGACATTGAAACCAACCTGTTGTTTTCACAAGGATCCAAATAATTTATACTCCTTGAAAATGCAAGAATCTGATTGAAATATAAAATGCAAATTGCATTTATAAATGGACCTACATATTTTCAATATTTTAAGTGCTAGTTTATATCCTTTGGCATATTTTATTTCTTAGTATTCAGTACATGGAGTTTTTCTTGAGAATATTTAATACACATAAAAATAAGAAATATGTTGATTTTGTAAATTCTTTCCCTGTACTGAGTCATGTTTTATAACTTTACATAGTATTAAAAGATTATATTTTATTAAGTACCATGCTATCTGTCCAAGAAATTAGGCAATTTTCTCCCTTGTTCAGTGTTTGTGAGATAATATTTTGTATGTCTACTAAAATGAATTAAAATACAGCAGGGATTTGATATATACTTATTATCAATTTGATTTTTCTGTTGAACAACAAATGAATAAAATGTGAAGCAGATAACTAGATAACTATGACTATAGCACTGTATGCATTGTTTATACCAGGAAAGTCCTCAAATATTGCTCCTATTTGAACATGAGATTTTGTAAGTATAGGATACAAAATTACTTATGAAAACGACTGTTAGGGGAAAAATATATAAATATAATATATATATATATATATTGCAGGATGGTTTAGATGTCTTTTACATGCGCTACAGCATTCCACTGCCCTTTGTACATATTTTTCTTTATTTTGTGTTTAGATTTTTGAGTAGATGGAGACACTAAGTTTAAAGAACTACAATAGTATCTATATTTAAAGATAACTTGCACTTACATATTTTTATACAGGAAATGTATCTCACATAAACATTGCTATTCTCATTTTTGTAGCTTTTATTTTTATTAGATTTATATCAAAATGTCTTAGTTGTGAGAGTGCTTACATTATAGCATTCTTTATATTTGAGAATGTTATATGTAACATTAGAGTTATTATAATGGATAAAAGAAAATTTTTCTTCTCAAGTGAATAAACTGAGTTAAAGTTTACATATATTTGCACATACATTTATTTAACATGTGACAATATATTAGCCTATTTATTTTTTCAAAGCTTTATTCTTATTCAAATACAACTTTCTGTGAGGCCGTGGCAAACCAAAACCAAAATCAGTCATACCAAGCACTTGCTGATGGATGTTCCCATGGAAGAATTTCTCTAATAAAAAAAACTGGAAGTCTGGTTCCCTAAGCCAAAGGCCTGAATCACAAGTTGAAAAAGCAGCTAAATGGAACAAAAAAACAAAATGGAATGGACAGTCGCAAGAAGGAGGAGGCAATGATAGATACCAAGTGAGCTCAGATTGGCTGCTTAATACAAAAATAGATGAAAATCGAAGTAGCACAGTCTACCATGTCCCAAGAAAGCAGATCCTCAACCAGGAAAAGAACACCCAGAAAAGAAAGAGACCAACTGGCCAAACATGGACAAACAGCAATAAGAAAGGAAGCATAGCACCAGAGTGAGAGGTATGGAGCATTCCCAAGGCATCAAAAAATACATTATATGAAATCCAAAACAATAATGATAATAATAATAATAATAAAAAACACCACTTTTTTGAATTTTCTGAAGTTTTATATTTAAATATAAAATATTATTACTTTAGATATTCTTAACACCTACCCATAGGAATGATGTATTTTTCTTTTCACCTATGTGAATGATCTGTTCATTCATCTGTAGAATTCATCTGAATTCTGCATTTTTATTTTGGTTAAATTTAATCAAACTGGTTTCTGTCTTGATAGGAATACTTTAAAGTTCACAGATTAAATTGTTTTATCCACCTTCTTTCCTAGATGAACTTAGGGATGATTCTGGAGAAATTTGGAGATGAAATCCTATGTCATTAGAATCAAAAGCACTAAAGCTAGGAAGTCAGTAATCATTGCTTCATGCACCATTTCCATCCACACATATAATGTATCTCTTCAATTATCAAAGTATTCTTTTATATCAGTTAATAAATTTTCATCGCATTCTTTATAGAGGTCATGTTTCTTAGTCATATTCCTTGTTAAATCTATTCTGTGGTAGTTTATAGTTCCTGTAGCCAAACCCTTTCCTGTTATTTATTGTTGGCGTCTTTCCTACCACATGGTAATATCTCCTACCTGGCATCACCTTTCAATGGACTTCTGACCTGCTTCCAACCCCACCTTCATTGAATGAGTACTCATACTAACTGATGTAATCAATCCTGAGATCTCTATTTATAAAAAGCCAATATTCTCAGTGACGAACAAAATAAATCTTAAGAGAAAAACAATCTTTTGAGAGATTGTAAAAGTAAGATTGTATTAACTAGACTTTAAAAAGGAAAGATAATCACTCTTGGTTCTATTTTGAGAATCGTTTCAGCATGTACTTACCTTGATATTTCTCTTTTTGAAATTATACTGCTTTCATATATCTCTAAATTTTATAAAATTCACATTTCAAATTCCACTTTAAATGTCTTCTGTTATATCTCTGTTAACCCATAATGATCCTAACAACAACAACAAAAAAAACAAAACAATAAAACAGATTACCACAAGATTGCCACACATCTAGATTTCAAATTAAAATAAAATGCAATGGTAGTGGAATAAAAAGATATGCTTTGAAAACAAAGGAATCATTTGGTTGAAATGGAGAAAGTCACTTCAATAAATGGTGTTGGAACACTGGATAATCACATACAAAAGACTTGTATACCAGATTATTATTTCATTCCATACTTAAAAATTAAAACGATTACAGAATTAGATATAATATCTACCATAAAATATTAAAAAAAAACATAAAATAACCTTCCATAGCATTGGTTTCAGTGATGATGTCTTTGAGATTTGACAGCAATCGCAGAGTAAACAAAAGCAAAACTCAACAATCAAGAAGTTTCTGAAATAAAACTTTCAACATGGGACACAAACACAATATCTACAATAGGACTCAACAAGAATGAAAAAAATAATTAAAAATGGGCAAAAAATCACATAAATATTTCTCCAAAGAAGGACCAATGTCCAATATGCATATGAAAACAATTCATCAACATTTAATTTCAGGAAATTGCAAATCAAAAGCACAAAGAGTTATTACCTCATACTTGTGAGAATAGATCCTATCGAAAAGGTCAAAAACAACAAATGTTGTAGAGAAAGATAGTCCTATACTCTTGACGAAAATACAAACTGGCTCCACCCAATGGAAACTGTATGGTGATTTCTCAAAATATTAACAGACCATAACTTATGCAATTTTTTACGTAATGAAATCAAATGATTCAATTGATAATAGTACTTAACACAGAGTGAATTCTTACTACTTGTGCATAATTAATATTAGTGGTTATGGTTGGAATAAAAAAGCAGTATAATCTGAAGGATAATTTGAAATAATATAATTTTATATAGAAATAAGAAAAATTGCTTCTTGAATATACTACTTATCAGTGTTTTGGAAAAATCACAGGAGTTAATGCAGATATGCTAATGCAATTTGATTATGAGATAGCTTTATAAAAAAAAGTAGACTCCTTTTAGACCTAAAACAAATAAAATTTTCATTATGTTTAACAAACAACTACAGTGGTGAATAAACAGCAGAATTGGTGTTAAAATTAATCAAGGGATTTATGGTTGGTTATCCTGTAAATTTTTCCTTATCTTCACTTTCAGCAATAGTCACTCATGATGGCTTAGGATACATTCATTCTACCCAAGTACAACCTGATAATGATCTTAAACTAAATTTCTTTGCTAGAAAACATGATTATCTCTTTTCCAAAGTTGGTGAAACTTTTTATCAGGAACAGTTTTAATGTTTGTAGAAGTGAATGCTCACATGAAAGCAAGCAAGTCGCCAAATGTCTTTACTACAGCCATGTGGTTGTTTAATCTAAAATGGGATAACATGTCAACAGTGACTAGTTTTGCTAATGACTTACATCTTAGAAAATAGTAGAAAAGGATAATCTCCATTGTAATCTTGGAGACTGAAAAGAAATATAGCCATTCTGTATCCTTTGAGAATATATAACTAAGAAAAATATAGAAATTAAAGATTATGTATGACATATCTTTCTGTAACATATAAAATAGCTTTGAATTTATCTAAGAGACTGGAAGTATCCAGACATATACTTACTAGTGATGTCATTTAAGAAAGGTATAAACAATGGCCTTTTTGAGAAAAAAAAGAAAAATAAGACATTAGTACTATTTTGATATTAATACTAAAATATCTTTAAACATCAATGCTAAATTGATTTTTCTAGACAAAATCCATTTCTATGGAATGGCCATTGGTCTTTTAAGTTCCTTTCATTTTGGAGTTGAAGCAATTTATTTTTTTTCAATGCTGGTCCATAAAAACAGATTTTTATCTTTAATGATACATAATTTATTTTGATTGATAAAGTTAATGTGTTTCTATATGTGAAACTGGCCTTTGTCTTTCTGATATACTAATGGACATAAATGGGGTTTATTTGTCTAAAGACAAATTATAATTCTATAATTTGTCTATCATTTCATTTATAAATACAGATTAAAATATATATAAGAAAAAATTTCACACAATTGTTCTAATCCTGCTTACCTTTAGAACAAAACACACAGCAGACTGTTCTGCAGGATGTGGAACTTAACTGCTTCAAAGTTAAAATTCAGACTTGAGACCTTCTGAACAGATGTAGGAAAAAATTCTAAGAAACCACATGCATATGTGCACATATATGTATATATATTGAAACTCATGTACATGCCATAGTTATGTGCATATATACATACATATATTAATTTTAACTCATAATAAATCTCTCACATAGTTGCCATAATTACTTATTTAAAACAAATTTGTGTGAATAAGTTCATGTTAAACTAAAGAGATCAATCTAATCTGTACTTTATAGGATCACTGATTTAACACAGTATTGAATAATCCAGTCAATATAAATTGTAACAAGAAGATTCCAATTTATATCTTAATAACAATTAAAACCACTCAGTTGGTGACAAACCACATTCTATTTTGTTCAGGAAATCCCAGTCACTATCTGTTTCTCAATAAATTTTATATTTTTCAGTTCAGTATTAAATGTTCATTCTTTTTCTTATTCTGAATTTTAAAATGATTAAGAATTAAACAAAAGTATCAGAGACAGAAAAGTGAAAGTTTTAGTATTAATGTAATAATGAATGGTAATCAGAGATTTGACTTATGGCTAGAATGCACTTCCTAATAATTCACTCCAAACTTCAGTTCTTTACAAAGGAGCAGAGTGGTCTGAAGCTTGCATTGACCTGAAAGACCACACTTACTTGTCTCCTTTCTGACAATACAAAATAGTATAACAGCTCTACTGTAAAAAAATAAGTGGAAAAACATTTGATTTGATAATAGGGAGGGCTTAGTTTTTAAGAAAAAAACACAAAGTAATTAAAAAGCTTGAAAAAGGCAAATAGCAAGGAGTAAAGTATGAGGTTTTGTATAGGGGCAGGAGGTATGTGATGCCTCATGGGAGAAGCTAAAATTTGTGCTAGAGTGGTTATGGAAACTCTCATTGTGAAAATGATCCCTGAATTAAATGCTTAAATAAATCAGGGATAAACCCTGCTAATAACTGGGACTAGGAAGTGCAAACAATCTTAAGAGGGAGTATTCACACTTCCAGAAACTGAAAGGGGCATATGTGGTTGGAATATTGTGAAAGAATATAGTAGGCATGATAAGAAACAATGGAAGTCAAATCACGTAGGATGCTTGTGGAGAAAACAATTTTACATTTTCTCTGAATAAGAAAACAAGCAATTAAAGAGTTATAAGCAGGAAATTGTGATCAAACTCACATTTCAATAAAATAAATTTGACTGTTGGGCTGATGGTAGACTAAAGTACAAATAGGAATGGAAGCAGGGAGAATAATTAAGAGCCTATTGAAAAAATCCTAAGACCTACTCGTTACTTGAAACTGAGTGGTGATAGTAAAGATAATGAAAATGTAAATAGTCTGAATATTAGTTCAAGAGCATAACATTAACTAATGATGATTCTGAAATTCAAAGGGAGGTCAAATATATCTGTACTTTTTTATTGAATTATAGAATTGTGATGGGGAGATGTCAAAAAAGTATCAAATTCGATATTAGTGGGAGGTAAAATAATCTTATTTTTTTAAAATGAGGCTTAAAAAGATTATTAAACATTCTTGGAAAAAGTTCAAGTGGTCAGTTGAGCATGTAACTCTACAGATTCCCAGGCAGATGTCTTGCTAGGAGACATAACTTTAGTAGGTATTAGTATTGGGATGACTGTAAGGGTAAGCTATTGGAACATGATTTAAAGAATTAATATAGATATGAAAGATTATAGACCAGGAGCAGAATTTTGGCAATGTCCGTTGTTAGTGAATATGTAAATAAAAATAGCTGCTAAGCAGACTGAGGACTGTTTATACCTGGGAATAGCAAGTACAAAGAATTTTAAGGCGTAGTCACACTTTCAGAATTTGGAAGGGATAAAACCCTTATCTAAACGTTGTCTGTCGCTTCTAAGAGTCTATATTTGTATAAACTAAATTGTGATTTGTTTTTTAATTCAGAAGTGTCCATCTCTGTATAGTATGGTAATAGAACAAGGTTCAAAAGAGTTTTGGATGTAGATATTCTTAATTACATTTCTTGATATAGTTGGTGGTTATGCAAATGTTTTACTTTGTGAAGCTTGATTTCCTGCCTATGTATGGATTATGTACTTGTGCATATTTATGTTTAGTTGCACACAATTTTAAGACATTTATGTATGTAGAGAAGAGATAGAAGAATGACAATATTTAATCCCATATTCTTTTATTTCCTAAGTCTCCTATTCCACATATATTTAGCATGTATGTTTGGAGGCTAGGTCAATTGGTCAGTTTAAATGTACACATTTGGGACTTTTCTCCAAGTGCAGCAATACAGATCAGACTTAAAGCTTCTTTTGGAATTTCTACAAGTTTGGGTGACAGATATAGCATTAGGACTAAATATATTTCATATTCTACACAAGATAGAAAAGCTTTGGACAAATCAAGGAATAAAAAACAGCTTTCGAACTCAAGCAAGAAGAATCACATGGGGATTATCTACATTTTTAGAGACATGATGACAATGTAGTGGTGGTAAAGAATGATCTAAACTTGTATAAATTCACAGCTTATGAAAGATAAAAACATGAATGCAGACCGGCCGGGCGAGGGCACAGACCAGATGACCAGAGTTCAGTTGGGCAGGAAAGACACAGGAGCCGGCGAATGGCGAACAGACACACACTCAAGGGGTGATGAATCTGTTGCGATTTATTTGAGATTTTTGTGGATATATATAGTGTTTTAGGCAATTATATCAGCATTCTATGAGTATATGCAATTAACAGATTGCAGATTTATCCTAGGTGTATTTTAACTAATAATATAAGTTCCCAAAAGCATCAATCTTTTACTTTGTTATCCCTTCACTGAGAATTAACATATCAACAGATTACAGATTTATCCTAGGTGTAACTTACACATTTTTAACTAACAATATAAGTAACAATATAAGTTCCTAAAAGCATAATCTTTTACTTTGTTATCTCTTCACTGAGACTTCACCAAGGTAAATCGGATTTACTTTAAAACTTTTTAAGAAAATACCCTGACCACAGGGCTGTTTAGAATTGTTTACTAAATCAGAGGATGGCCTTAACAATTCCCTTGCCTGGGGTCTGGGGGCAGCGCCCTAAAGGTCCCCTTGTGAAGGTCAGCTCCCAGAAACACCCTTCCTGTGGGGACAGAGAGCTTCGCCCATGGGTGCTTTCACCCCATGGGTCCCCCATTTTCGGGTCAGCTCCCACACATGAATATGAAAGGAGGAATTTTAAGATACTCCTTCAGGAACCCTGTTCCCTGGTATATATGCTCTATTAACACCTCTCTTGCACATATTTGGACCCTTTCAATTTAAAGAGTTATTAACTCCATAATTAATTTACATTATTTAAAAGAGATTTTTGGATAGAGTTTCCCAAAATCATGCTCTTATTTATAAGACTCTATTATAGCAGAATAAGAAAGAACACGTTATCTTGTTGCCTTAAAGATGTACACTATCATGTTATGAGAGAATCCCTGGAACAGACATATGCGGCAAAGAGGCTAGTCCTGAAAGTGGGGAAATAGGGATGTGAACACTAAAACCACCAAAATAAATAAACTCAGGGGTCTACCAACATTGAGAGAGCTAAGAGTGGACATCAATCAGAGTTGAAATTACAGTTCTACTTTAAAGCCTTTAGCTCATATTACCCAAAATGTGTCTCCTTTTTATATGGTGATATATGTATGCACTTTAATAATAGATTTTCATCATGTGCTTAACCAGTTTATGGTATGCCCTAAATATAAATGACTCTCCATAGTCCTTTTAAGAAGCTTACATATTTTTGGAAAATTCAGAAAAGCTATATATTATACATATGATATCCACATGTGATACATATATACATACACACATGCATGACTATGTGGTACATCATATATGAGTAAAGTGTATTAAGTGGCAAATAAGATTTTCAAAACAATACATACTAAGGTAAATCAGAAGTAAACACAGTTGAGACATAGTCAAATAAATTCAATAAGAATGTAAATATAGAAAAATCTAAGTCAAAGGCTTAAGCAGTAAATGTAGATGTAAAGGTAGGAAGTGTGGCAGATTTGTTAAAAAAACAGTGAGTCTTTCTAAATCAAAATTCTCATGAGATGGTCCAGTGAAGAAAATTTCAGAAAGAAGAATATATGCTACTTCCTGAAAAAGTTATGGTCTTTTCAAATGATTAATACCCACTCTTCACTCAGTAGGATGGTTAACAGCAGTATTATTATCAAACCTGAAAATTCAGTGTTGATTATTTACCTATACTGTTACTTAAACCCTTACAAGTATAACAACCAATGCTTGTATATTTAATGTTATGTTATATGAGATCATATGTATAATTTAAATATAAAAAAATCAAACCTTAAAATATTCAGATAAACAGAATTAATTTAATGTAATGAAAGACATCTGAAAATCACTATTACTAACTTGGCTGATAATAAATATTAAATCTCTGACTCATTTTTTGAACTTGAGTCTTTTATGAGTCAATGCATTATTTCATGTTTCAATTTTCCTTTTTTTTTCTATAATAGTTCTACTGAACTATTAGTAAAGAGTTGTTCCTACATTATTATGACATAGGGCAATATTTTTCCTCCACTGTGACTGAATGCATCACATATTTTTAATATCTAAATCAGTACTTTTATAATTAGCTCAAGAAACTAATGTAGCATGATTTAGTGCCAATACTACTAGTTATACAGACACATATTGTCCAGTATTGAATAGAAGGTGACAATGCAGACAAACCTAACTATGATTACATTAACTATTTTTCCAGATTATGGAGAATAAAACACAAAATTAAAAAAAAATGAGATCTGATAGTCTTTTAATACTATTACTGTTGACCTCAGTTTAAATAAATCAAAATATATAGTTATTCACTCATACATGAGGTTTGATTATTTATTTGGTCAATAAAATAGCTAAGATCATATAACAGTGTTTTCCTGACTAATGTATTTTGAGTTTGAGAATATTCATAAAATATCAGAGTGGACATGGCCCGTGTGTAGGAAATGTGAGAAACCAATTGCTGTAAGCAAAAAGAATACATTTTCCTTTGCTACCTTTGCTGTTTCCAGAGCAAATATTAATGCTACCTTTGCTGTTTCCAGAACAAATATTAATATCTCTTTCTAAAACCTACACTCAAATTCTGGTACAGAATAATTTTCCAAGCTCCTCTTTATCATACAAGAAACCTCAAATAATTAAGACCCTTTCAACTGCTTTTCCCAACCTATAACTGGCTCTTCTCTTCCCTACAAACCTGAGGTTGACATTTAATCTCATTTTATTTACTTTTTGTCTTTCCAAAGTTCCTGAAATAGGAAACCAGTGAACACAATGAAAAATTATGCAAAGTAAGAAAGATTGAAAATGCACCATCATTATAAAAACTACTAGAGGTCTTCATCAATTTAATGAACTCAATAGTACTAATATTTTACTGTAATGGAAACCACTTGCCCTACTTTATTTGTATTCTTAATTTTATTCCAGTTGGTGAAACTCAGACACTCTTTCCCACTCTTTAATTCATGACAACAAAAAATACTTTTTCTTGGTGAAGGTTCAAATTGACAAGTTGAGTAGGAGATATCTCTGTTCTAACATGCAATCAACCTGAAATAAATTTCACTCTATACCTGAATCACCTTCTAATACCATACCAGGAATGAATTTCATATTACTGAGCTATGCTAAAATTTATTGAAAATGTAATGCAGTAGACCTGTAATTTCACATATAAATACCAGTTGATAAGAATAAGAACTCCTGGGTCTTATTTTTTTAAGTGATTTATTTCTTGAGTATTCAATTTAATATATACAATAGAAGCAAAAGTAGTAGTTTGATATATTCTGTAAAGTCTTTTAAACTATAGTTAAATTATGTTTAATAATAGCAATATGCAGAATTAATATTTACAAGATTAAAAAATTAAATGGCAGTTGTTTGCAATTTTCCCTTTTGTAAAAATATGGGAAATACCTAGTTCAACGAAATAAAATAAGCACTATGGCCTTGCTATCCATTCAGAACACTGTCTGTTGGGCTTTTCAACTTAATTTTTCATGTGAATGGCATTAATAGGGATTTTCAAACATTTTGACAACTATGATTTGTCTTTAAACTCTTGTCATCAAAATGTCACTATCACTCATATTTGTATATACAACCCTGTTCTCATCATATTCCATGTGAATAAAGAAAATAGCTGTTTGCTTTTCTAGACAGATAAAAAGCATTTCAGGTAACATAGAAGGGCTATGCTGATAGCAAGAAGGGAAGACAGCTGCTAGAGATGACGATTGCTTTTTTAGGGGGAAGGATTTGAAGATGTGTTTTCAAGGGTGACTATTCTCCATAGGTGAAATACCACCAACCATGGTAAGACCAATACATTCCAGTAAGCAGGTTTTCTAAATTACCTATTTACTGCATGTCTATCCCATTAGCACAGCTACCTCCTTGTCATTCACACCGATGTAATGATCACTTTTGCAACATTTACACCATGATCCTAGCTGGCTGGTTGCCTCTTACTCTGTGGCAAGATTATTGATTGCAGATGTTTATTAAGCAAGTATGAGGCAATAAGCCATGAGAGCTGTTGATAATTCAAGAGGCAAAGGTAGTAATTATATAGGGATCAGGAGGATTATTACATATGTAGCCTTGGTAAATATGACTGATTGCTATTGCACTACTGTGATGACTGTTTGAATTTAAATGTATTATTATTGATTTTTAAATTTTTATTATATTTTAAATTGACAGATTTTTAATGTAAATAGCCTATTTTACCCAACTGTCAGATCCAGCTACTCTAATTTGATGATTAATGGGCGTGTGCAGCAGTTAGGTTTTTACTTCTCAGTCCAAGCAAAGCCTCTATTTCACGCCTTTTTATTGCTTTCTGAATATTGGCAATCAGAAGTTGGGGTGATTTTATTTTTGATCTATTGTTACCATTGTTCTGCTTATAAAGATGCTAGTTAAAATCATTCAATTCCATTAAAGTTTCTTCTGGATCAAATTAGACCCCATTATGTCTTGCGACCTGAAATCTGAAAAGGAGACAAAATTTTCAAAAGACAAAATATGATACAATCTTAAAGAAAACCAGATAATGTCAATAATATGAAATTTGAACACAGTAAACTGAATATGTACAGTACCTTAATGGTCATTATTATATTTCCTTTAGCATTTTAAACTGAGAAAACAGAAAAATGTCAATGACAAAACTACTGAATAGCAACAATGAATGTGTTCTATTTATGTTCAGATGTAGTACAATTTTAGTTCATTTGAAATTTGAAATAGAGCATGAGTTCATTCTAAAAACTGTCTATTTTTATAGTTCTAAAAACATAGGTCAAAACAACCAACTTTTCCATGAAATAGGAGAATGGACAGATCTCAGAAAATGTAAGAAACTTTGCAAAGGATATCCATCATCTCAAAGTTAAAACAGTTATTATTTTATTCTTATTATGGCAGTTTTTATTAATTCTATACCATATACAAGCTCCATGTGATTTTGGCACTAAAATAACTGTACGGTAGTTATTTTTATTATCTATGTATATATAGAAGCATACTAAAAGTAAATTACTCGGATGCAATATAGGCAATGTGCAGGTTCAAATAACTTGTCTTTACCTCAACAATGTTAGTCTATGACCCTAATCTTGTAATTGTTCTTTTAGCTATACTGCTATTCATTCAATATGAGATATTAAAAGAATACTTTATAACATTATTGAATACTCTGTTGAAGGAAAAGAACCCTTTCACATGTTCCTTATATTAAAATCAAAGAAACAAAAAATGCATAATCCAAAAGAGTATAAAGCAATAGAGTGTTAGTAACTTCAAGTTCTAAGAAATTTTTAAAAAATGGCAAATTGAGAATTATATAGGAAAGTTAGAGGAAAAAGTTGGTTAGTAGGCTGGAAATCCAAGTTTTGAACTTGATGTATATTGAGTTTTAGACTAAATAGTAATTTAAGAGAATATATAAAGAGGTAGTTGCTAGTATATATCTGGAACCGCTATGCTATATGTCTTCTATTAGCCACTTGCCTTTCTGAATTTTAATCTATTTAACTTAAATTAATTTTAATTAATTTTAATTTTAATTTAAGTCAATTTAAAGTCATTACCCATTTACATTAGTTGCAATTCAAGAATTAAATAGGTGCATAGAACTGCTAGCTACTCACAGATATAGAACATATTTGCTTTTGCAGAAGTTCCTATTGGCTAGCAATAAGTTCAGAGACAGGTTATTTAGATGGAGACATGGAATTAGGAAGGAAAAATTATTTAGTAATATTTCCTTATACTGGTCAAATGGTTATGTAATGATAGTAATTTCTTAGATAAGTTAAATAGAAGAGATTAGTATATACATGGTGGAATGAAAGTTTTCCATCTAAGGAATATAAAATGAATAATATATGAAAATAATACTATATGTATTATAATATAGAACAGAAAAAAAATTAAATTAAGGATGCCAATATTAAATTTTATATATCCCTCCTCCAGGAGTAAAGCCCACTGCAGTTTATTATATATGTGTATATATTCTATATTTATGTATATGTGTATATAATATCAATATCATTATGGTAAATATATTTATTTACTATCAAAGCAAAATAAGTTATATATTGAAGACATAACCTTAAAAACTTAATGTCATTCTTGGGTTACATATATATTAATGAGAATATTTTCATTATAGATAATATCAGAAAACTTAGTCCATCACTTAAATTGCCCATGAAACTTCATCTTATGAAATAATCACTAATCAATACAAAAAAATATTTTTTAATCTTTTGAATCGTTCAAGTTTTGTCTCTGTTTTCCATTCACATCTGAAATACCTTCAGTCCGCAAGAGGGGTATCATTGTTCCAACATCTTTGTGTGCTTTGTGTAGACTATGTAGACTTTCACATTCTAAATTACATTATTATAAATCTAAAAAGTAAACACAATTATCTACTAACTATCATAAAATTAGGTTTAGTTCTCACTTATCTTTCTAGGTTTCTTATTTATATTTTTTCTACATTTTTTAAAATTATGAACTTAACTGCTTTTATTATAAAGGGAAACTGTTTTGCTTTCTAAAAGATTCTTCTCAGAAAGTGACAGCTATTGTGTGAACACACACACATGCCCAGAATCATAAAGTTCTAAATACAGTGTAAAAATACATGTATAAAAATGCAAAGATTGTCTACACAGATCAAGACAGGTCAGAAAATCATTTGATACTCAAACAGAACATGAAATAAGAATGAGAAAAGTCAATCTGTAAGTCAAAATATTTGCAATTCTGTTTCTTTTTTGTATGTATTCTTTGTTCAGCTGACAAATGTATTCTAATATTAGATTTTTCTTTCCAAGAACACTTTTAATTCATCATAAATATTGAGGTATTTTTATCTAATTTCATTGTTGTAAACTATATAAAGCACACACCCTTTTCAATGCTAGACCATCCAGTAAGTACCTTTAGTTTACAGATGGATGAAAGCAATGAATAATTCCTTTATTATATTTATTTGCTTTTATCAAATTCAAGGCATCTTGCAATCAAACACTGAATATATGCATTTGTACTTTGAGCAGATCAGCAATGTTAATTATTAATGAATGTTATACTTACTCTTCCTGAATACTAGTGAGAAGTATGAAATAGAAAGCAAGCAAATCCAATTTTATTTTTTCTCAGTTTTATTCATGAACAATTACTCTGATCAACCTAAACAAGCCATATTTAATGGAAACAATAATTATAAAAATATGACCAATATTGTATGAAAGTAAGGAAATAAAATTTTTTTAAAAAACAATAAATCAATATGCTTTTCAAAGTCACTTGGCACACGTTCATAATTTGTGTTAGTTAACCAATTTCTTATGAATCCTAAATATCTTAAAGCAATTAAGGTATCAGCATATGCTTAACTTCAATTTTTGTTTTAGATCTAAGAGGACATTTTCATCTTCATCAATTCTAACTATGGTGTAATATTTTCACATAAAGCACAGAATTGTCTAGATTTTTTAAATGGTCATTCTTTGCTATAATCAATGAATTGCTCTGCTAATCAAAATTCTATTGATTTTACATATCAACTGAGAAGAGATGTGCGTTTTGGGACAACAAGAGTAGAGGTCTTTATGAGATATCATACTTGCAGAAAAGTATTAAAAGCATATTTTGGCTAAATAAAAAGTTGAGAGTTAAAGTCAGTGATCTATCATTGTTCTTATATCAATATTGTAGATTGAATTAGTGTAATACAAGAATAAACCTAAATTTAAAGCTTTTATAGATATAATTATAAAGATTTTAAACCATTTCACATTCTTAGCCTTGAATCCTCTAAATTATTTTAGTGGTCATTTCACTATACATTTGTGACATGAATCATCTGTTTGTATTCATTTTCAACTGGTAAAGTGAAAGGCATACATAGCTCAACACAGTTTATCATGTAAAGCATGCTTCTGAAATGATGCTGGTAAGAAGGTGCTTACCAGTACCTTATGCTTATCTTCTTCTCTAATAGAAGCTGAGATTGAGATTAAAAAAAAAAAAAAGACCCTATGTTTCTCTTTAGTGCTTGAATTTTAGTGATGATGATGATGATGACTATATTCAAGTTCAATGAAACATAAACTGAAGAGTTCTGCAATGCTAAAAGAATATAAATCTTATGACTTCTGAAGCATACCAGATTTTATCCTAACTCATATTTTATCATATTTTTGCATATATTCATTTCTTTACATAATGACTTGAGAAAATATTATTGAGCTTTAGATCTATAAATGTGGCAAAGGAGAAATAAAATTAATATTCAAAAATGCAATCTGAATTTTTTCCATCATATTACAGTAGGAGAGTAAAAGGGGGTATTTATAGCAAGTAACAAATATTATTTTTATTTTTAAGGCCAAGCACTTCACTATTTCTTGAAGAAATTATTTGATTTTTTAAACCTTCTGTTGCCACTGAAAATGATTGTAATTATTAATAACTTAGAGAATTATTCCTATAGAATATCCAAAATATTGCAATTTATCACAGATAAACATTTAGAAAGAATTTTTTTTAAGTTAATAATAATTTTATACAGTTACTAGTTGCTTTTTCAACTTTTAAAAATAAACTATCAGGTAAGGAAACTCAAAACTCATTGAAGAAAAAAAGGCATACATGGGCTCACTGTTTATTATCAATGATTCTATTATATTGTGTGTCATAATACATAATGAATAATAAATTTAAATATACTACTTAAATTTAGGAAAAGTAACCTATATTAACTCTACTCTTTGGCTTCATATTTGTTCCATTGCTATTGCCACTTACTATATATAATCTTCACTGATTTTCATAATTATTAATTCAGCTAGATTAACCATAATTGTGCTGCTTTCTAGCCAGATATCTGTGATAGCATGAAAATAAATGTAAG
This sequence comes from Uropsilus gracilis, assembly GCA_004024945.1. NCBI lineage: Eukaryota > Metazoa > Chordata > Mammalia > Eulipotyphla > Talpidae > Uropsilus > Uropsilus gracilis. The sequence goes on along the minus strand of PVHY01000759.1, from coordinate 56,679 downwards.
ATATTAAGCCATCACACCTTCTGATGGTGTGTCTATGTGTGTAAGGAGTTAAGCAGAAAACAAAACATTTAATGAAAACAATTCCTCTTTGGGATATAGCACTGTGTAATTAAAGAAAATATTCTAATAACATTTTTAAAAAATTTCCTAGAGACCATATGGGCAAAAATAAAATATTTCTTCAATATTAAAAATGATTGATAGCTGTCAGTTAATGACAAATTCTTGTTAAATTTGAACTTTCAAAATCTCAAAATTAAAAATCAAAATCATTTTTTATGGAAGCAACATTAGTTTACAATACTGTACATGATTTGTTTTAGGGTGCTTACATTATTTCTATGACATGGCCTAATGTAAATACTGCTGTAATGAATAATCAGAGTACATATGTCCCTTAAATTTAGTGTTCTTTATTCTTTGCATATATGATTAGGAGAGGAATTGCTAGTGATATGGTGGAATTATTTTTAGTATTTTGAGAAATATCCATACTAATTTCCATAGGGATTGAACCATTTTATATTCCCATCTACAACATACCCAAAGAACTTTTTTTTTTTCCCTCTCCTCACACTCTCACCAACAATTGCTTTTTCTCATCTTTTTGATTTAGGCCTTTCTCCCAAGTGTGAGGTAGTATCTCATTGTGGTTTTGATTTTTCACTTTGTAGCAGTAAGTAATGATGATTTTTTTTTCAAGTACTTGGTGGCCATCTGTATATCTTCTTTGAAGAAGTGCCCATGTAAATCTCTTGCCCATTTTCTCATTGGGTTATTTACATTCTTGTTGAAGTATATGAATTCTTTGTAGCTCTTGAATATCAGCCCCTTGTTAGATATATGGTGTGCAAATATTTCCTCACATTTAAGGTATCTTTTTGCTTTAATGGTAGTTGTTTTGATGTGCAAAATATTTTTAGCTTGATACAGACCCATAATGTTATATTGTCTTTTGTTTCTTTTGCTTTTGGGATGAATACACAAAAACATTACTGAAGTCAAAGTAATGGAGTGGTTTGCCTGTTTTGTTTTGTTTTTTTTTTTCTTTTTTTTCTTTCTTTTTTATGTGGTTTTTCATTTCAGGTATTAACATCTGTTTAATTCATTGTGAGTACATTTTTGAGTATAGTATGAATAAAGGTCTATTTTTATTGATTTGTGTGTGGATGTCCAATTTTCCTAACACCAATTATTGAGGCTTTCCTTACACCAATGCAAAATTTTTGATCCTCGATCATAAGTTCATAGTCTATATTTATAATGGGTTTATTTCTAGGGTCTCAATTCTAATACATTGTGTTTTTTTCTGTTTTTTTTTTTTTGTTGTTGTTGTTGTTATTGTTCTAAAACAACATTGATAATTTTGTAATATAAATCTAACAGTGGAATACCACACTCTTCCTCGTTTTCATCAGAGTTGCTTTATCTATTGAGTATTTTTATTATGGTTTCATTTGAATTTCTGTCATTTTTGTTCTATTATTTTTTTATAATTAATATTTTTTATTTTTGGATTTTGTACAATACATGATTGAATATTGATCCCAATGGGATTACCCCACCCCACCACACCCCTTCTGGTCTCTTTGCCTCCTTTCTTTTTGTTGTTAGTCCAGTTTATCCTTTAATTTTTTTTTTTTTTTAATCTTCATTGGCCATTCCGAGCACCTTTGCCTTGTATCCATGCTTCTTGTTACTTGGTGACTGTTTTTTCTGTTATTTTCTGCCTCATTTTGCTGCTCCATTCCATTGTTTCAGGTATTTGGCTTTGGGGGCCCTGACTCCCAGTCTTATGTTTTGGTAGAGCTGCTCCTCCATGGGGACAGCTATTGAGTAGGAAGATCTCCTAGTCTCCTTTTTAGGAGCTTTGCTGTTGGGCCACTGTCATTCTATAGGCATCCTCCCTCTGGCAAAGGGAGTGTGCTGTTCTTTATTGAGAGTATATCTCTGTTCTGGGTTTTTGGTCACAGATCCCCAGTGAGTGGTAGGCATAGCTCTTTCATGTTTGTTCTCACAGTTCATTGCTCTGTGAACTTGCCTTGTTCTTTTTGAGTCTTGCCTTAGAGGCATTTGTTTTTAAAGTCTTTCTTGCTGTTCCTTGCCTCTTCTGTTTCTGTGGTTGAAGTTTGTCTTGATGTACTTATTGCTGGTGTGGGCAGCTTGAAGTGTAGGCTAAATAGAGGGGACTGTGGTGAACCACCCACCCAAACCCTCCTCCTTGCACACTGTACTCTGCTTCTTGGCAGGTCTCAGGAGCGCTGTGCCCACACGCTGGTCATCCCGGGTGGTCCCCAGAAGCAGCCCATGGCCACGCCCCAGACCCACCACATGGAGGGATAAAAGCTGATCATATGACGGGCATGGTGCTGCCAATGTCCAGACTGCCACAGGCGTGGGTTGAAACTGGCCCAGCTGCACCTGCATGCAAGTTGGGATGGCCCCTCTGGACCGAGCCCCACAGCTCCATCCAACCTACCCTCCAAAGGCAGACAGGGCCCGTGCATGCAGGCGCGACAGCCCTACCATCATGGGGCCATCGGAGGCACCCATTTTTGTTCTATTATTTTTAAGTGTTATTGATAGTTTGATAGGAATTTCGTAGACTGTGTATGTTGTCTTGTAGTTGAAGGTCATTTTATCAGTGTGAATTCAATCCAAGAGCAGGGGATATTTTCCATTTCTTTGTGTCTTTTCTTTCATCAAAGTCTTATAGTGTTTATTATATAGGTCTTTCACTTCTGTTGGATTTAGTGCTAGGTATTTCTGTCTTCTGTTGGGTTTGGCGTTTTCCAGTTGTTCCTTTTCTAAGTTTTCAAGTTGGATATGAGGTTTTTTCTTTGAATAGTTTCTTGGGTTTCGATATGGGCCTGTATTGCTATGAACCTTCCTCTTAAATATGCTTTCGCTTAGTCCCAGACATTTTGGAATATATCTTCTTTGTCATTTGTTTCGAAGTAGGTTTTAATTTCTTCTTTAATTTCTCGATTACCCATTCTTCGTTTAGTAGCATATTGTTCAGTCTCCATGTATTGGACACTGTTCTTTCTTTCTCTTCATTGTTGATTTCTATTTTGATGCCTTTATGATCAAAAAAAAAGTTGGTATAATTTTAATTTTTGTGTATTTGTTCAAGTTTTCCATGTATCCTAATATGTGGTCAATTTTAGAGAAGGATTCATGTGCACTTGAAAAGAATGTGTATTCCATTCTTTGGGGATGCAATGTCCTGTAGATATCTATTAGGTCATTTGATCTAGGTTTTCCTTTAAAGCTTTAGTGTCCGTTTAGTTTCTGTTTTGCTGATCTGTCTTTTGGTGAGAGTGGGGTGTTAAAGTCCCCTACAACATGTTTATTGCCAATATTTGTTTTAATTCTGCTAGTAGGTGTCTTATGAATCTTGGTGCTCCCTCATTTGGTGAATTTATGTTGATAATTGGTATGTCTTTTTGGTGGGTTGAACCACGTACCATTAGATAGTGTCTGTCTTTATCCTTTGTCACTTTTTTTTATTCTGAAATCTGTTTTATCTGCTATGAGAATGGCTACCCCTGCCTTTTTAAGAGGGACTATTCACTTTTTAGGTGAATATTTCTCCATCCTTTCACCTTCAGTATATGCTTATCTTTAGGGATTAAATGTGTTTCCTGGAGACAGCAGAATGATGGGTTCTGTCTTTTGATACAGTCTGCAACTCTGTGTCTTTTAATTGATAGGTTTAGACCATTGTTTAGAGTGATTATTGATATATGAGCTTCTAGTGTTGATTTTCTAGAGGTCATTTTGAGGCTCTGCTTTAGTTTCTTGTTATGTTTATTCTATTTATTCATCTGAAGGTTTTGGTCTTGAGGCTTCTTCAAATATTTCTTGGAGTGGTGGTTTGGTGGTAGCAAATTTTTGGAGACTTTGTTTGTCTGAGAAGGTTCTAATTTTTCCTTCATAAAGGAAGCAGAGCTTTGCAGGGTAGAGTGTTCTTGGCTGGCACTTTTTGTCTTGGAGATTTTTGAAGATATGACTCCTTTATCATCTTGCTTGGAGTGTCTCTTCAGAGAAATCTGAGGTCAGAATAATGGGCCTTTATAGATTATCTGTTTCTCTAGTCATCCTCATTATTTTTTCTTTATCTTAGACTCTTGGACGTTTTACAATTATGTGTCTTGCTGTGATTTTTCTTGCATTACAATAGTTTCGTGTCCTTTTTGCTTCCTGTATGTCTATTTTTATTTCATTCTTCAAGTATGGGACGTTCTCTTCTATAATTGCATTAAAAATCCTTTTATTTCCTATGTCTTTCTCTTCTCCTTCTTTGATTCCAATTACTCTTATATTTCCTTTCTTTACGGTTTCTGATAGATCTCCGATTTTTTCTTCTGTCTTCTTACTTTGTTTTTTTCTCTCTATTTCTGTATTCTCCAATGTGCTGATTCTTTCTTCGTTTTCTTCTAGTCTGCTTTCATGGCCTTCTCCCTGTATGTTTGAGGTCTTCTATTGCTCCTCTTATATACTGCATCTCCTTCATTTTCTTATTTAGGGTTTCAATCTCATTCTTCTATTTGCCAATAATACTGTTCATTTTGTTACATTCCTTTTTATATTTTTCTACTTCTCTTAGCTTATTGATTGCTTTTATCATATTGTGTCTGAATTATTTATCTGACATAAAGGGCATTTCCTCAAATTCATCCATGATGATTTTGGAGATTGTTTATCCTTTGGAGATGGATTAAATCCCTTTGGGCTTAGTTGAGTAATTGTATGTTTCTTCCTTCCTGTGTTTTCCCTTTGGGTTTGCTCTACATATTGAGCATATACTGCTCTACTACTGGGTGACATGTTGAGGTATATCAGATTGTGGTTATTTCTGCCTTTTTGCCTGTATAATTTCTTGCTTCTGTTGGCCTGTGTTTTTGAGATGAATTCCTTTCTTTTGTTTCTGGACTCTGTGTTCTGTGTTTTTCTTTTGAATTCTCTATCCAATATTTTAATTCTTGTTGAGGATCCTTATCTGCACTGGCTGGCCTATTGCTGGCATTCTCATCTGTGATGGATGTTACAGATGTCCTGACGCCAGCAAGCCATGCCTCTGCTGCTGCCCGCAGGGAGGGGGTAGGTGTGATGGTCCCAAAGCTAATATTTTTTTGAGAATTTTTGTAGCTAAGATCATCTGTGATATTGGTGTGTAATGTTCAATTATATTTCAACCCCAGTCTATATCTATATTTTTAAAGTATCTGAAAATTCTGTAAGTTTGTACATAAAATGAAGAACATTCACACTTAACATTTATATCTAATTATATGCAAATATGTTTTGATAAATGTATCAATTAATGGTAGAAATTAGATTTTAGAGATGTAAAGGTAGTTATAGCAAGTTATTTTTATAATGTAAATATGCTAGAATTAAGGTTACTATAACTCAAATATTTTCTTTATAATGGTAAGGTTAGACCAATTAAATAGGATTACCTTATGAGATATATTTTATAATTAACCATGCACAATATTTTCAAAATTGTGATTGACATATGTCTATTTAGAATTCCAAGAGACAGATTAATCTGACATTGAGTTATAGATATTTTTTCTAAATAATAAGAATGAAGCTCAATACCACTAAATAATTACATGCATGATGAAAACTATTATTTAACTTATGACAGTTATCTAATGCTTAAGTCAGGGTCTAGTTTAATCTCTGTAAACATATATGTATATAATAATTTATTGACTGAATCATATTGATTAGATACTAAATCAGAAATTGCATATGCTCTTTTTATTGACTATTCATAATAGTATTAAAATTTAGTGTTGTCATACTAATTTTAGATATGATTATTGCTGCTTTGGTGAGATTAATTTGTTCAGTGTCATCAGGCAAATCAATAACTAAGTCACTACTGTAACACCAATCAATTTGCCTGACTGAGATATTCCTATTATTTATTAGTTTATAAATTCTATATTATAATTTAATTCATATGAACAATTTTATGAGTAATTAAATATATTATGGTAAATTCCAAAATGAATAATCTCCGCATTAGTGAACTAAATAAAGAAATAATGCAGGCAGTATTGAAGAAGCAGATAGAGAATATATTATAACACTCAGGAGTTGTAAAAATTGTATACCACATAAGCAGAAACAGAATCCAGCAAGAGAGATCTAATTTGACCTCTCATTTATGAATTGTCAGTTACTGCATTACTTTAACATTATTGCAACTAACTTTGTGTGAATAACCAACAGAGGGATCTAACGAATACATGTTTTGTTATATATAATAAATAGGCAAAGTATAGAAATAGAAAACACACAACAGTTATAGAGTGAATATAAAATCTATAGATCATCACAAAAGCATAAAGCCAATTTTGTGTAGTTTAGGAGAATTTTCTAGACAGCAATGACCACACATGCGATATCCTGAATATAATGATGGAACAGAACTTTTGTATTTGTATTTGAAATAATCTACTCTTGATAAAAGCCAAGATTTCTAACATTTGATTAAAATCTCTGCTGTTACCCTAGTGAATGATAGATCCAACAGAATTTTCATATTAGTATTGATTAAAACAAAGTCACTTTGTGCATAATACTAAATCCCTAGAAGTCAAGGCTGATATATACATATATTTTTAGTTTCTAGTTATTATGTTCTTTGGCATATATTTCCTGATGTGCTACTATTAGGATTCTCAGTTTTCACAACCAGTGATTGTTTTTTGTTGTTGTTGTTGTTGTTCACAATAGTGCTGGTTGTATTTTTGTTTTGTTTTTCCTACAATTTAGACAAATCCAGAGGTAATTGTTCCTTGATGTTTCTGTAACTCATAATGAAGTCATTCCTAGTTCTGTGCCCTGGTCCATCTCTAATATATGACATTAAGTCTTGCTCTTCTACCAAGATTCTATCTGCTGGAATAATTACTGAATTATTTTACTGGTTCTGAACCTAAGTCATTGCAGGGGTAGGCTATACAACATTCAATCTCCATATAATAGCTCCTACTTTGATATAGTCTTTTGCTTCCCTTCTTTCTCTTTCCTCTTCTCATAATAGGTTTATAATAAATATATTTACATGAATTGCTTTAATTGCACCACATATATACTATTTTTTATCTCTCATATTTCTACGAAGTATTTAATCAATGTTATTTTGCACATTAAAAGAAATAAACAGCTTATTTAAAATTTCTCTGAGAAGAAGTAGCAAGATGGGTCACTTCTTACTCCAGAAACTATAGTCACAAAACCTTCAGAAAGTTGGAATTCTGATTCTAAACTTTGTTATATATATAATTTATATTGTCACTTGCTGGAACATCTTAATTTTGTGTGACTTTTATTATATCTACTTCAGATCTGTCTTGATCTTTCTATACAGTCTGTTCCCAGTGCTCTATCACTAAAAATCTAAAAGTCTCCTGGGTTTTACTCACTTGCATCTTTTTGTAATCAACTGCTTGTCTGGACTCTGCATTCTTCTTTCCATTCCTATGTTATGAATACCAGAACTTATACTCTCCAGCTCGAATTTCTCTATAAATCAGTACCTGGGTCTACTCCTTATTCATTCAATCATTATATAATTAACTTTGCAGACTTTATTATGAGAAAATTAGTGTTCCAAGAATCAGAATCTGATAGCAATCAAGATAGAGAATGTGTGCTCACCATCCAATTTCATACTAATATTTCCATCTACTTCCTAAGAGCAATTGACAATCTCTCAACAACTTGCTTTTTCATCCTTCTGAATCACAAAAATCTCAAATCCCCCTTTATTCTTGTTTCCTTAGTTTCAGGAATATGAAATAAGATTTTTTATTTCATTCAATATGTGCATATACATATTCTGAACTCATGTAGTTTCTGTTTATTCCTCCTATGCTACTATTCATCAAGAGACATGAAATCAAATTAGCAATGTAAGGTCCTTCAAATGTTTTATTTATTCATATAAGGTACCAAATAGAAAATGCTCTCTGGACTAGGTATGGGTCCCTATAGCTCATGAGTGGCAAATAAAAGAAAAAAATACATAAAAGCCTGGCCCATAAATGTAAGCAATGTACTGTAAACTAAACCATTCTGACTTAAGCATATAAAAGCCAGATTCTTATTTAATTTCCTTACCCTTGAGTGACCACAGGGTTTCCCAATAGGCTATAAACATTGTGGGAAGATATTGTGTGTTATTGTTTGTAATCTGAAGCATGGCATATAGGTCAGTTTAGAGGAGAAATACCACTTCTTGCATAATAGTGGTCTCTTACAGACAGCTTCACATTTGTATGGGGAAAACTCAGACCGAGATTTGGACTCTAAAGAAATCTCTGTAATGCAACCTTCTGTATACAACCTTCATTTGGCATTTAAATGCTCCACTTCCAGTGCCATTTATAACTAAATAATTAAGAAAGTCCCAGAACTTTAATAACCAACACCTCTCAGTTTATTGCTATCAGGGTCAATTACCCTTTTACCTTAATATTTAACCTCTGTAGTACCTTTTACAGACAACTTGTTATTACTAAAATAGTCCTCATAGAGAGTAAGGCACATATGTTGATTTTTGAGCCGTTGAAGAGAGAGAAGTGGATAACTGTATATTTTAGGACCCTAGAGCAATATTTATTCATATTCCTTTGAGTTCACGCTAGCCCCATCATTTTCAAAGCTGTAGGGATCTGATTTTTTTCTACCTATAAAATTTAGGATTAAAGATCAACAAATACAAAGGCAATTTTATTTATAACAAGAACTTACGTAAGCATAAAAAAATCTAATGAATTTATTATTACCACACCTCTGACAACTTTGTATGGAAATCCTGAGAAATGTAAATGTAGTCAGAAGTGCTTTTTGTCTCTCCTGTGCATGTGTTTTGATATGTCAAGCTATCTGAAATTTAAAGAGAAATGTAGCTGCTTCACCTAAAATTTCCAGAAATTTATTTCAGTTGTAGTTTATATCTGACAATTCTTGTTTATTTTATTCCTCACATTATTAAATAAAGGTCATTCCTGCCACTTTGCACATCAGGATGAAATATTTCATTAAAACAAGTACTGATTTTCTAATATTTACATCTTTAGTCTATTCCAATATCTAGTTCATAAAACCAATACACTTCTTTATAGTTGGCTTAAATCTATTCATTGGCTTTATTTGGATTTTGTTTTTATAGACATTTACAGATTTAAATTTTATTACCAGGAACAAATTATGAACTCCACTTTCTATATAAATTCTAGATCTATCTATCTGGGTGATAGATACCCACAAACACATAAACATGCATATATGCATACATGCACATGTATATACAATCATATACGTTTAGGAAAGGGTACACTTTTAGCTTTCTATTGCTACTGATTCCCCCTAGTTTTCAAAACAAGTAAGATGAAGTTCTGACTTCATAATAAAAATTATCCCTTTCACAAAAAAAAAACCATTCTTCTAAAATCTTGGAAAAAAACAAGTAAGCAGTAGAACAAAATCACTATCCTATCCTATCATAAAAGATTCCCTCACTCATTGTTGTAAAATGTTGTAAAAATGATCCAGCATTCCTACTGATAAATATTAAATGATCCCTGTTTTATCCACTGAAAAAGGAAACTACATATTCATTGATACTTGATATATACAAAAATCTAAAAGCAAATTATTTATTTCTACTCTAATGATGAGTCTCTTTGGTGAAATTACAGTCCCGCATAAAGCCACATTTCACTATAAGATGATACATGTGTGACGTGATTAATATGTACATAACAAGTATGAGGATGGAAAGTTCCCATTTTACAGCATAAAAATGGAAGACTATTATAACAAATGAGTATGCAGATGAATTGAAAAGATATGAATGCATTAAAAAAAGAGTTGTGGTCCATGTCACTGATTTCTCTCCTTGAAATGTAGCTTTTGCTGTATTATTTTCTAAATAATTGACTTTTCATCAACTTCTTGATGCTTGCTTCTTTGACTAAGCATGCTTCTTTGGATTTTTGCTTGGCAATGTATCATCATGCAGCTTTTACAATATTTCCTTTAGTCCTAAATCATTAAATATTATAGGTACCAACTCTGAGTCAGATCCCTACTGGCAAGTGATTTATTCCATTCAACAATACTAGATTTTTAATTTTTAATAAATTTAATAATTATTGAATAGTGTATAATGAATTCTTTTATGTCAGATTTTTAATAACACACCTCATCAATACAGTGGACTATCTTGAAAATTATAAGCATATTATGAGTAAATTGGTGACAAGTATGCTGACACAAATCATAACAGAAATTTGTTTTAGTTTGAACAGTTAGTTTCCTTAAATCTAAAGATACATGTTGAACTTCTGTAAGAAAATTCTGCACATTGATATTAAGTAAGTTTAAAAATATGCAATTATAAATTCCTTCCTTTGTTTTAACTGAAAAAAACATATACTTAATGAATGGTAATTTTAAAATATTAATGTTTTGCCTTCAAAGTATTAGAATTTTCAGACTAATATCCTATATGTAGAAATTCAATTTTATTTTATTAATGTGAAAATTTCTCAATCATTTAAAAAGTATTAGTTATCATTTGGCTACTATTTGTTTGAGATGGTTTTTCTTAGAGCTCGCATTTTCTTTTTATGTAGTTGATTTATAAACATACATAGAAATGCATTCAGTAGTTAGAAACTCTTGTTTATAAACAGATAATTTAACTTATCCTCTCTAGGATCCTACCCAATACTAAATGTATTAGTAGTGACATGCAATAACAAAAGCTGTGAATTGTCTGCTTTGAAACTCTAATTAGAATCCTGAAAGTTAGTTTTGGGTGCATCCAAATGATATATAAATATGAACAATTTCTTGGCACTTTGTGAAACACTGAATTGTGTATTAAATGTGTAATAAATAGCATGATCTCATCAACATAAAATGTGAATAGATGCTTCACTGCTGCATCATCTGTGAAGGTCCAATTATATTTAACACAAATTAAAATTTATCAACTTCTATTGTTCTAGATTTTAAAAATACAGATAATACAATGCTCCTTTCATATAAAGGTTTTATTCTTATCCTTTTCTTGAATAGTTAATAAAAATGATGATTTAATAACACAGTAATTTTCTTGCATGCATGCTGTTAACACAGAGAAAGGAGTAATACAGGATATTCATTATAGAAGGATATCTGTCTTACTACAACATATGTAGTTTTGTTACACAGATGCTAGATGCAACTGCATGAATAAATACTAAGGTGAAGTTCATGGAAATACTGTTGCAAACCTCTATGAACATGAATAATTTTTCTTTTTATATGTTTCATTGGTAATACGCACATAATAAACTCAGTTGAAAATTATACTTCTAGTTCTAAACTAGTAAATATCCAGCCTAATCTGTATAATTTTAAAAAGTTAGATATTTGCTTTATAAGATACAGCATTCAATCTTTAGAAATATCAAAAAAGGTCATTTCAGCTGTTTAATGGGATTTCTGTATTACATCTTACCATCATCTTGAACTCAGTATGTTTAAATTCTATTGCATGTCATGTCCCTTCCACTAAACCTGCTATCATATTCACTATCTTATTTAATACATTATTGCCTTTTAAGATCAAGGAATTCTACAGTTTTCTTGTTAACCTCCTAAATGAGCACTGCTATAGGAACGTTGTTTCATTTCTGATGATTAAAATTCATATTAAGATTAAATTATTTTATGGCCAGGAAGTATTTCTCCTAAACTATAAAATTTGAATACGCAATTGCAGTATAGATTTCTATAATATATAGCTGCTGGATAAATGAACAGACACTTCAATAAAAAGATAAGATGATGAAAAATAGAATTACACTTGTCACTGAAACATGACCATTACTGAAAATAAGTCTTGCAACTTCTTAGCAATTGTATACAAAAGGTGCTATGTTTCCTACATACGGACAGTTAATACATGCTTAGAATTGTGCCATTCACATAGATGTTATCATGAGTTACTTGACAATTTTTTTAAACATTTATTCTATTTTTCTTCGATGTATTCCTTTCTGATAACTAACATTCACCAACATTTTTTAACACTTTTGTTGGACTTTTTTAATCATTTTTACTCTTACATTTTATTTTTAACTCATCTATTCAGTCTATTTTTATACTAGCTAAATTTAAAAATTAAAATTATATGCTAGGTAAATTTAAATAAATAAAAACCTCATGAAATTAATTCTAATGTCATTAGTGATCAAATAAAATCAAATAATAATAAAATCATATTTTAGTAAGCAACAGAATTGCATGTAGGGAAAGATGATATATTCATTTATTTGAACACTTAAAATATCACTGATAAGGTTTCCATGATTTTTTTCTTTTCAATAATGATATATTTTTGAATTGTTAAATAATGCATGTCTTTATTCATATCAACTTAATACTGAGACAAAACAACATTTCTTGTTTAAACTCAATATGTTATGAAGGATATGTATTCACAGATATATGAAGTACAGTTGTCATAGCTTCATATCCTATTTTTCTTAAACTATGTGTACATCTAGAATTATGGTTTAGCCAGAAATAAAAGAAACCTCTACATGTCTAAATAATTGTTTGTATAATGGGTATCATAGTTCTGCCTTATATAAAAGTTTACTATTTTATCAATGAAGAGGTTAAAGTTCCAATATTAAATAGAAATTTGTTTCACAGTTCTGCAAACATAATAGTGACTGCAATTCTTCCTCGTTGTAGTTTATCTATCCAAAAATGTAGAGATTTCATTTGATGTTGTATAAATTAAATTGCAAGGATAAAGATATTGATTAGTAATGAAATTTCAAGTAAAAACAAGTCAAAATGGAATACTGAAGGCATGAGATGATCTATACAATTCATTTATCAAGTTGATACATAACTATCAGTAATAGTCTGCTGTTTTAAAATAAATACCACATATATCTAGACACTACATTAGTGTACTGTGGAACATAACTATTTAACTGCAATAAAATTTAATAATTATTCGTGTTTGCTTGCTTCTATTTTTGAGATTTGGGACTATGATTCTTTAAGGTAAAATTTAAGGAAAATAAGATTAAAATTAAAAAGAAAATATGCAAATTTAAGTAACCTTGAATTTAAAACAATTTTTAAAACATTTACAGACCTTATATACATGCATTGACAACCAAAGTGGGTGATCCTATTCAACCTTGTGCCTTTATTAATGTTTAAAATTTAGAATGGAAAACATACAGAATTTATCCATTTCAAATTGTTCTTAAAAGTACAAGCTCAAAACAAATCCTATCCTTCTTCAGTCTCACTATTATAGACCATTTTAGATAGATGGATAGATAGATAGATAGATAGATAGATAGATAGATAGATAGATAGATAGATAGATAGATAGATAGATAGATAGATAGATAGATAGATAGATAGATAGATAGATCTTAATATTTTATGTTTCCAAATTATTATGACATTATGTTACATTTGGTGCAAAGAGCATTCTTCAAATATGCCATCAGAAACGTATATCAATTTAGTTTAATCATTTAGTTTAGTACCTTAGGAATTTGCAGAAGCATTAAAGTTTACTTAATAGTATCATTCCTCATAGTTTTACTAATAAAAGTTAATTTATGCCCTAAATATGTATAATTCTCCAAATATAGATATGTCATAATTTTTGAAGTACAATAAATTTTTCAGTTGAATCAAATATTCTTTATTTTTCAGTTTTTTATGGCTTATTATCCTTCAAATAAACTTTCTAGTATAAGTCCAAAATCCCAGTACATGAAAGTCTGTATAAGAAACTGTTTACCCTTATTGCTTTGTTTAAAATTTCAGCAAATATTATGACTTGTTAGTTTTTCATCTGATAATGAGCATACTATCAAAAGAAGATAGAAATCTAAAAATATTGCCACTAGAATGCCTCTCATTTGTATTCTTGGTTGATATATATGTGTGTGTGTCCTTGTCAGCCTGATTTATTCAGCTGTGTGGTTCTCTACCATAGACTATGATGCAATGTCTTAACGTTTTTCTCATCAAATAGTTATTAAACTATTATTTGGGAAAATTGACTTTTGCTCCTTTTTAGCAGATTCAGACTTAAATTTGCTAGTTTGAGGTCTAATCAATACTGTGCTAACTGCTCCATTAATCCTTTCTCACTGCTTTTCTCTCATCTTTCCAGAAAACTGTTCATTGTTGTTACCTCAGAGTAGATAATTGATTTTCTAGGGTAATAACTTTAGAAGCTTATCAGTGATTTTTTCCTTTCCCTTGACTGCAGGACCCAATCAAGTTTCGACATATAGCACTCATTTCTGATTATCTAAAATGGATCATTCTGTAGACCAAAGTAATGAACAAAGAAACAAAAAGGGAAAGAAGACTTGGCCACCACAGTTTCCAAATAGGAAAAATTAGCAAGATTTGCAATGTTTGGTTTCATGAATTGGAGTAATTTGTCCATTCCTGAATAAGAACCATCTGGAGAAATTTAAATAATTTCTTATGTGTTTAACAGTATAGAACATAATAAAAATAAATTTGGACACAAAATATGTTCAAAATTAGTTACATAGAAAAGTTTTATTACCTTAGGCTTATAGATTCTGGCATGAAATGTCAGGTTATAAAATCCTTGGCTATTGTCTATAAACTAGAATCCTAAGCTTTTACTTTAGTTATAATTTAGCATACATTTAAGTAAAAGGCAACATAGTGCTTTCCTTTATATATTAAGGCAAAATATTGTTTTTTTTTTTTTACTCATGTCTAATTTCTAGAGATTTATGAGATAGAGTTTTGAGAATTTTCTGCTGAATTGCACTTACACATTTTAGTTTTAAACTAATTAAACCTGCATTACCAGTTATACATTGTAATCATGACTTGTGACATGGATACACAATGTTATATACAGAAGAAGGAATGGGAGAAGGGGGGGGGAGGGGGAAACAGAGGTGAGAGGGAAAGGGAGAAAGGGAACAATTGTTACCTGATACTTCTCAAATGCCAATCTGTGTATTGGTAAAGAAATTTTTTGTTTGAAAGAAGAGTATGAGAAACTTGAATTCATCCCCTCTAGTTTTAGCCCAGGAACTTGAAGTGTACATTTGGGTTTATGTGAAAAGACAAAGAGAACATGTGCAAAATAAACATTTCTCAGTTTTATTATGACCATTGAACAATTTTCCACTGAGTTCTTTTAGTCAGGGCCACAGAAGTTTCTTTGTCAGAAGTCAGGTGGTTATTTTGACCTTAGAGACAAAGAAATAATATTAAAAGTGGTGTATAAATAATATAGATCTTTGAGAGAGAAAAATTATCATAGTAAAAATTGATGTTTATGGTGTGTATCTTCCAACCATAGCCAATACAAGCTAGCAACAGTTTAAAATATGGTCTGCCAATTCAACTATCAGACACTTTAAACCAGTTAAAGCAAGTTTCAGCACAACACTAGAGGATAATACCTTGTCAAGATTCTTTACAATGCAAATATTAATTATTTTTTCTTTATTTTAAACCCTACTTGTTAACAATCTAATTCCCCATAGTCATTTTGTGGTGCCTACATGCAGGCACATGCACACTCACAATCTCACACACTCGTCAGCAAATTGCCTTGATACGTTCTTTTCAAATACATTACTAATTCAGTAAGTTCAACTATATTCTGAAATATGCTCACTCTAATTTGAAGAAATATCAAATACATAATAACTGTCTTTACCAGCCCTCATTGTTATATCAACAAACAAATGTTTCCCTGGTTTGTCTTTCTTTTTCATTTGTGCATATTAGCTGCATTAAAATTATGGTTAATCTTTTTTATATCTTTGAAACATTTGTCTTCTCTCAATTTCAAGTCTTCATTTCATGTGAATTATTGTTGTTTTTATGGAGAATTATTAAACATTCTCAGAAGTGCCAAGCCAAAAAAAGTTACTGAAAAGGACTTGCAGTAATTCAGAATCGTGGCTAGAAGCCACAAATGCAAAGAAATTCAATGTATGTCCTAATGCAAATATGGATCTCCCTAGCATTGTAAAATGTGGGAGGAAATTGAAATTACCCTCCTCTAATCTAATGATAAACCCTTTTCTAATCCATGTCATGATACTTTTCTCTGCTCCTCAGCAGTGATAGGGACAGATGGGTAAATAAATCATATCTTCCTTTAATGTTTAAGCAAAATTACCATAATAATTTAAAATTTGAATCATGCTAGCAGAAATAAGACAGAAAGATAAATATTGGATGATCTCACCTATGCTGGATATAGGGGAAATAAACAAATAAAAGGACAAGGAAAATTTTAAACTGTTAGCAGGACCAAAAAGAAAGCATAGAGCAAGAGAGAAGGAGGGAATAATTTGGGGGCAGGAATGGACACAAGAGATTAAGATGATGGTTCAGGGGTGATAAAGTAGACAATGTGTTATAAAATATATATTGTGCATCACATATAAAAAAGAAATGAAAAAATCCTTGTCATAATTTGAACTTTAAATTAAATTTCATGCACTTCACACAAATATCATGTGATCAATTTATTCTTGATGGATTTAAAAGATAAGTACTATTGATCCCTAATCTACTCTGTACATTTAAATTATGTGCACTGCTATTTTCTAACTTGAATTTGCTCTTCAGATTTTCAACAAAATAAGCATTTTTTCAAAAGCAAATTTAAAAGAATCATTCTGCTTTTATTATTCCTTATATTTCTCTTTTAGTTCATCACCACTTATATTACTCTTCTCATCACTATTTTCTACTTATAACTCTAAACTACCACTTGTGTTTCTGGAACTAACACTGCAATTCATACTATAAGATATTATCAGACTGCTAGTGTTGGTACACATAACTGAAGAAAAATTAATCATGTTAGTGCAAGTCCACTGTAAAATGATACCAGAAAGCTATCTGGTTTCTTCTGAATTTGTCCTGGTGTTTCCTTTCCCTTTCTTGATTTTACTGCATATGCTAAGTAATTAGAAGATTGATCATCCAGAGTATACAAAACAAAAACTCTAAATTGTTCCACCAGATACTTGTTAATTGATTGTAAGATAACAGTATATACTTTGGTACTCAAGTGCTTGGTATAGAGTTCACGGTTATTTACAAATGTAAATATGTGAGCTTGTGTGTATGTGTGTATGAGAGAGAGTGTATTTTTTTAAAGTCAGAGTTCAGATGAAAGTTAAGTTTTAGGAGCATGCTTCCAGTTGATCTGTACTTTTCCACTCATAAATGTGCAGATTAGTCTATAGACTCAAATATTTTATGGTATTCAGTAAATTAAGATAGAAATTTAGTGACTATGTGCATGATATTCTTATGCACAAAGATGTGTTTACTTATATTTTTAGAATAATATGTACCTTTATAGATTAAGATAAAAACATATGCAGTTGTTACTTTATTTTTTCACTTAAAACTATATTTGATTTCATTGAATTTAAAAATATTTCCTAAAGCTTATTATCATATGGATGTATACTAGTATATTTAATGTTTCTTATATTTATTTCATTTCCTGTTATTTTATTAATTATCTTTCAACATCATTGCACATACTGATAAAATATTTTTTATTATTATTTATATATATATTTCACATCTTTGTAATCCTAAGGATTCACCCCTCCCACCTTTACTACCATTCTTCCCCTTTCCCCCCTGCCCCAAGTTGTAAGCTTCAGTTTGATGGTTAGCTAGTTTTGATTTTTCCTCATGGCTTTTGTTTATTTATTTTCCTATATCCCCTATAGTAGTGAAACCATTTGGTTTCTGTCTTTATCTTTTTGACTTGTTTCTGCTAATATGATTTTTTTTCTAAGTACATCCATGTTGTCATAAAGTAATCCAATTTGTCATTGTTAATTGATGAGTAATATTCCATTGTGTGTCTATACCACATCTTTTCATCCAGTCATCTGTTTGGTTACATTTAGGTTGCTCCCAAGTCTTTGCCATTATAAATAGTGCTGTAGTAAACATCCGGGTACAGGTTTCCCTTTGTCCTACCCACATTGAGGTCTCTTTTGGGTAGATTTCCAAGAGAGCAATTGCTGGATCAAAATGTAGTTCCATTTTCATTAATTTGAGGGTCCTCCACACAGCTTTCCATAGTGGTTGGACTAGTTTACATTCCCACCAGCAATGTAAGAGTGTTCATTTTTCTCCACTACCATGCCAGCACTTTTTTCCCCCTACCTTTTAGAACAAAAAAAACAGGAAATGGAAATACTGTGACAGGTATAAAACTGCTATACGGATCCATCTCATATAATGAAAAGTTATTTTCTAAATAACTATTGATAGGATAGTATTTTGAAGCTAAAATGATATGCACTCTAAAGAAAATATACACTGTTGTATTTTCTAAAATAGTAGTTCATGGGTCAGAAAAAGGTTATGTCTTGAAAGGAAGTAAGTGGTTCTTTTCAGTCATCTCACATGTGCACAAGTCCAGGGATCATAGAATCTGCTGTTTGAATAGCGAGCAAGCACCACAGAATTAGCCTTTCTGTATTGCACATTTTTGAGGTCTTGTGCTTTCTTCATTAAATGTTCCTTGACATTTACACACATCAATAGAAATATGAATTGAGCCATTTCTTGTCTCCTTCCAGTGATTACTGTTTGTGATTCTCTTCTCTTTTTCAATCTTAGTTTGCATTTTCAGTTTCTTCCTGGTAAACCCTTTTATAATGTGAATTCTTTTCTGAATGATATAAGAGTTTAGAAAGAGATTATCTGGTGCAACAATTATATATGTATTTTTTAAAATTTCAGAACGAAAAGGTACCTTTTGAATACTCATTGCTTTTCATTTAAGTATTTATATTTTCCAGACTTAAGTAGTATTTACTCATTGAAAACTTGTACCAATGTTCTATTTTTCATAAAAATGTCCTCTACCAAAAATGTGGATAAAAGACTTAAATGTCAGACCCAAAACTATAACATACATAGAAGAAAACCTGGACAAAACCCTCCATGAATTACAATTCAAAAATCCCTTCCTGGAAACATCTACAGGTGGCAAAACATGAAGGAAAACATAAACAGATGGGACTACATCAAACTAAAAAGCCTTTGTACAGCAAAAGAGACAACAGAAAAAACTAAAAGAAAGCCATCAGAATGGGAAAAAAATTTTACCCTCCATAAGAGTGATAAGGGTTTAATAATGAAGATCCACAAGTTACTTACACAATTAAACAAAAACAAAACAAGAAACACAATAAAAAATGTGAAAAACTAAAAAGACACTTGTCCAAAGACGAAATACAAATGGCCAACAGGCACATGAAAAATTGGTCAATGTCACTAGCAATAAGGGAAATGCAAAACAAAACCACAATGAGACCACCTTACACCAGTGAGAATGGCCCACGTTACAAAAAGCAGGCAACAACAAGTGCTGGCGTGGATGTGCAGAGAAAGGAATGCTCTTACTCTGCTGGTGGGAATGTAAACTGGTCCAGTCATTATGGAAAGCATTGTGGAGGACCCTCAAACTAATGAAAATGGAACTACCCTTTGACCCAGCAATTGCTCTTCTGGGAATCTACCCAAAGGAGACCTCAGTATGGGTACAAAGGGACACCTGCACCTGCATATTTATTGCTACACCATTTATAATTGCAAGGACATGGAAACAACCCAAAGGTCCCAAAACAGATGAACTGATGAAAAAGATGTGGTATATATACACAATGGAATATTACTCATCAATTAAAAATGATAAATTAGATGAATTTATAACATGAACACACCTAGAAGAAATCATATTAGCAGAAACTAGTCAAAAAGATAAAGACAGACACCAAATGGTTTCACTATTATATGGGACTTGGGAAAGATAAACAAAAAGCTATGAAGAAAAGTCAAAAACGAAAACAACAACAAAAAAAGCTAACAACCAAATTGAAGTACACAACTCGGGGCGGGGGCAGAGGGGAAATGATCAGAGAGAGTGGGGTGGTGAATCCCGGGAATTACAAAGATGTGAAATTTATATTTAAATAAATTATTTGATGTTTTAAAAATGTGGTTTTTTGGTGCAACAGCATTTATTTGCACAGGTCCTCTTTTGACAGGAGACTTTCAAGTGAAATAATAGAAAAAGATGACTGATTTTGAATGTCTGTATTCTTTGTCTTCATTTTATCCTTTTCATCACAGCCAGAGTTTTTAAAAATCATATTTGTGTGATTCTTCTTATTAAAACCCTACATGAATTTTCAAAAATTTACATAAATGATAAAGATGTTAATGAGGTTTCTAAGTCCTATGAAATTGGGACTCTTCCTTTATGGATGCTTTTTTCTCTTACATTAGCCTTTAACCCTCCTCAAATAATCTACTATTCCATCTATGCATAACCTCAGTTTTTGCTATTTTCCATCCAGAGATACTTATTCTCTCATATAGACACTAAATTTTCAGTTTTCTCAAATTACTCATTTATAGTGTAGTTTTCTGAAAAAATTTTATGTCCACAGTGCCCACCATTTTCTCTCCATTTGGCTATACCCTACTCCACTTTTAGGAATTGAATTAGATTTTAATTTTATTATGAAGAGCAATTTGACCCTACATACTTGAAATAAACACTTCCCAGTGAAGGCTCAGCTCTCTATCCATACCACCACAGAACTGACCACTCTATTGAAATTGTACCTTACAGTATATAAACACAGAGACTGTCAAGTCTAATGCTGGCTGAACCTTTTTGGCTCTTACCCATGCAATGTTATTTACCTAGAGGCAGTGTCCACAACTATTTAGTTGATCCTATTTCCTTACCCTATAACATATATTAAACTGTATACATTTGATTATAGACAAATGAAATGATGAGAGAACAAACAGTATAGGTTCTTTATTTGGGAAATTTCTAATAATAAATTGTGAAGACTTGAAAGTTCAATAGCTGAGGAAAAACACTAATTTTAATAGTTTGTTAGTGGCATAAAAGGCTTAGAAGTCTAATATCAATGATATTGTCTTTTTACAGAAAAGTAAATGAAAACCTACCTTTTTTGAAGAGAATGATTCTGTTTTTCTTAGTTCACATTTTTATTTTGCTTCTGTATTTTAAATTGTGCTGCTATTCTTACATTTGCTCAACTTACTTTCAATGTCTATGTATGTACATGGGGTTCCTTATATCTAAGCGTGACCTAATTGTGATACAAGATGAAAATGAATATCAGGTTGGGCAAAACCTGGAAGCTGTTCCTATTACTGTTTTAAAATTAGTGAGTATTCTTATTGGTTCACTTTAGAATGGTTTTCAATAGAAATGAAGTAGAATAATAAGCATACTGAAAATATTTCCTAGTCAGCTCATTGTTTTTCTGCTTCCCCTTGTGTTTATAAGTGACTATGGAATTCTCAATATAGATTATGTAGAAAATGCTTCAGGCATATTGACTATATAATTTGATCAAAATGCAGCTAGGACATTGTTCCTGGTGAAACTCAATGTTCTTTCTCAATCCACTATTATGTCAATTTCTTTATTCATAAATAAATTTATGCACTCAATAAATATATATTGAGCTCCTTGTCAAGTGTTAAATACCATAATGGGTGCTAATCCCCTTGATTCCATACAGAATCAGAGTAATCTTTTAAAATTAACTTGCTGTAGTTACTGAATTAAGTAAATCCTTCAGTGGCTTCTTACTACTTTTAGAGGCAATCCAAAATATTTGCAGCATTGTATAATCTCTTCAACATATCCACTTTCTACTCTTTTCTGCCTCCTAATTTATTCTTAGCAACATTTTCCCCCTTTCCCTTTTTCAAAGCAGTTGAGTTTTTTGTCTTTCTTGGCTTTTACCCATGCTATGTTATTTACATAGAATTCTATTTGGATTGGTCATTCTTTATATATTAAATTTCTTTTAAAATTGGATCTTATGTGCTCCTGACTACTCTAGCTAGAAGTACCTAACCTAATTTATCATTTATTTTATTATTAAAGCATTTTCTTCTTAGTACTTACCTGTATCTTACATTATCTGCTTTTTGAATGAAAATTTAATTTTAGTTTGTCTGTCTCTGATCTGTATACATTCCACAGTGGCAGGATACTTGACTCTATCTCTCCAGAGACTAAAACATTGAAGACAAATATATTAATAAAGAAGTCAGTAATGAAAGGATAGATAATGCTGATATGCTGTAGTCTTCTTTCTCAGAAATGATTGCATTGAGATTTTTTTGAACTAAGGTCTGCTCATCCATTATATATCAAGGTTATGCTATAGACCTAGAAGGATGCTGGTCTCCAGAGATCTGTAATTAAAATCAAGGGTTTTGGTATTTATTCTAATGAATATCAGATACCCAAGCATTTTCAAGTATCATATGCACAATCTCATTTATTCAATACTTTCCTTTCTTAGATTCCTGTATTACAAAAGAAAGGAAGTCTTTCCCGCTTCTCCCCCAATACTCCTGTCACCAGAAGTTTCAGGTTGTATTTCCACTCTGTGTTTACTTTACTTCAACCTTTAAGCTCATAGTTTGTCAAGTGATTACTCTCTTGCTTCCATGGAATATTTTTGTACATTCTCTCTGAAAAAACAACTGAGAAATAAATGTTGAAAATGAGAATTTCTACTCACCAACAAATTTTCCCCTAAGAAAACCCAAATCCCAAATATTGCAGTTTGTAGAGAAATCTATTTTTCTGGTGACAGGGCTATCCTTTGAGTATTCCATTCATCACTTTCTTGGCACAAAACTTCTCAGCATTGGAGCTTTATTCCCATAGTGACAAAATAGATGTTGCTGGAATCTATGGAAAATTGTGTCAGTAAATCAGGGAACACTGATCTGTTTTCGACAAAGATCAAGTTTTGAGTTCTTTTAGTCCTTTTAACTCCGCAGGCCAAAATGTGTGAATCATAGTTGATGAGAAATCTGACTTCTTTTTTCACTTTTGATGCCATTATGCCCTCCTAGCTTTTTATCAAATCTGTCATCTAATGAACTGTTTACTATGTCCAAATGGTGAAATTTCCAACAAATGTATTACTCACTGACTGAAAGAAAATTTTATTATTTAATATCTTCAGAGAAAAAAATAACCAGGAGGATCTTCTTATTTATAGGTAGATGAATGGATAGAGTTTATATAGATATATAATATACACACATATATAAAATATTCCTAATATACATACATATTATGAATTTAGTTACAAATGCATATACACATAGATGATAGGTAGGCTATATATTTATATACATAAAGTATGCATGCATAATATATAAATATATGTGTAATCTATCATTACATGCATAGGCACATTCACCTGCAATTTTATGTGACAAACCCACAGCAAACATCAGCCTCAGTGGGAAACAATTGAAATCATTTACATTAAGAGCTAGAACCCAGCAAGGATGCCAACTTTCACCACTACTTTTCAGCATACTACTAGAAAATCTACTGAGGGCAATAGGGCAAGAGGAAGACATAGAAAGAATTCAAATAGGGAAAGAATAATTGAAGCTACCATTATGCAGATGATATGTGATATGATACTCTATGCAGGGAACCAAAGAACATTCCAAGACTTATATCCCAGAAACTTCTTTCAGGACACCTCCATAGATACTAAAAAAAAAAAAAAAAAAAAAAAAAAAAAAAAAAAAAAAAAAAAAAAAAAAAAAAAAAAAAAAAAAAAAAAAAAAAAAAAAAAAAAAAAAAAAAAAAAAAAAAAAAAAAAAAAAAGGGAAAAAAATAAACATCAGGGAATATATATCACTAAAGTGCTTTCTTACAGCAAGAGACAATAACTAAAACAAAAGGAAACCCAAGTAAATAGGGGAAAATTGCTTTACATACAAGAGATAATATAACAATGATTTACAAAGAACTTATGCAACTTAACAAAAACAAAGTAAAAGCCCAATTAAAAAATGTGGAGAAGAGCTAAAAAGATACTTTTCCAAAGAGAAAATACAAACAGCTAATCAATAGGCATATAAAAATATAGCTCAACATTACTAATAATCAGGGAAATGGAAGTCAAAACCACAATGAGCTAGTCCTTATGCCAGTAAGAATGGCACATATCAAAAACTAGGCAACAAGTGCTGGTGTGAATGTGGAGAGAAAAGAACACTTTTATACTGCTAGTGGGAATGAAAACTGGTCCAGTCACAATGGAAAACTGTGTGGACGACCTTTAAACTACTGAAAATGAATCCAGCAATGCTGAAATTAGGTAAGAAAATAGAGAAAGCAGAGAACTTAAACAAATGGGGTAAGTCAAATTGGAGGCAATCAGCTTGCACCTGAAAGCCCAGTGGAACTCAGGCTGAGGTGCAGACTATGTTTTACTGGCCCAGGGAAATCCAACTTGGAGGAGATGAGCTCCCACCCCAGCAGCTGGAGGTCTCATTTGAGGGTTCCAACAAGCACCCATCGACTCCCAGTTGCCAAGATAATGCTCCTGGAAGATAGGTTGGGGCTGCAACTGTGCAACTGAATGGGTCTCTGCCATTCAGGCTAGGTGCAGACTGAGTTTGATCGGTCCCGAACACTCAACTTGGAAGTGACTAGCTTGCACCCCAAAGCCCAAACTTGTAAAACAAGGACATCACTACCCAAGAGTGTCAAGACACCCCAGTCAAAAAGGGTAATATGACAAGCTAGATGGTTGGAGGCACTAAAAATTGTTTAAGACCCATCAAGCTGAAAGAGGAGAAACAACAAAAAAGAAGACAGACAATACAAAAGAAACCACATCTACTCACCATATCCACTCTCTGAAATGGAACTTGTCCCCCAAAATAGCCAACTGAAACAAGATATAGTAACCACAGCAGCGAAAACACAAAGGCAGAGTTAACCAAAACTAGATAGGATTCAATATACCAGCTAATACTAAAGCAGTAGTTAATCAATATGTAGAACAAGTCCAAAAAGAAAACACAGGAAGGAGGAAGACTACAAATACTCAACCCAGTCCTAAGAAAAATAACTCACCAACAAAGGATAAGCAATCTGCAGAAACCAACATGGATGATATTGAAGAAATGCTTCATATGTCAGACAAGAATTCAGAATCAACATGCTAGAAGGATTCAAAGAAGCAAAGGAAGAGGGAAAAAAAAAAGAGAAAGCAATAGGGTAGAAGGTTTCAACAAACTAAAAGAATTAGTAGAAAAATATAGAGAAGAATGCACTAAAATGAGCAGTGTCATTGATGAACAGAAAAATGAAAGTGAAACCCTAAATAAAAAGCTACAAGAGATGCAGTGTATGAGGAGCAATAGAAGAACTCGAAAATGCAGGAAAGAGTCAGAAAAGTAGATTAGAAGAAATAGAAGAAAAAATCAGCACACTAAAGAATACAGAAGCAGAGAGAATGATGAAAGAGGAGAGAGAAACAAAGTAAGAAGACAAGACAGAAGAAAAACTCAGAGATCTGTCAGATACCCTAAAGAAACACACATAAGAGTAATTGGAATCTCAGAAGGTGAAGAGAAAGACATAGACTCTGAAAGGCTCTTCAGTGAAATAATGGAGGAAAATTTCCCAAACCTGAGGATATGAAAATAGAAATGAAATGAAAATAGACACACAGGAAGGAAAAAGGACACCAAATTACTTTAATGAAAGAAGAAACACAGCAGGTCACATCATAGTAAAACTTTCAAAAGCCAAAGATAAAGAAAAAATTATGAGAATAACAAGAGAGAGGAAACAGATAACCTACAAAGGAAAACCGATCAGACTGACCTCAGATTTCTCAGGAGAGACATCCAAGCATGGAGAAAATAGGGCCATATCTTCAAAATAATCCAAGACAAAAAGTGCCAACAAAGAGTACTATACCCAGCAAAATTGTCCTTCCTTTATGAAGGAAAAATTAGAACCTTCTCAGACAAAGTCTCCAAAATTTACTCCGCAAACCCCCTCTTGACGATCTCCTGCAAGAAGCCCTAAGATCAAACCCTGCAGAAGAATAAAAAGAATTAATAATAAAAAGAAAAGAAAGAAGAAACTAAAACAGAACCCCAAATGACCACCAGGAACACATTGTTAGAACCTCAAACATCAATAATTATTCTAAATGTCAATGGGATAAATGCATCAATCAAAAGACACGGAGTTGCAGACTGGATTGAAAGACAGAACCCAACATAATGCTGCCTCCAAGAAACAAGCATAGATTGAAGGTAAAAGGATTGAAAACAATTCTACAAGCTAATGGGCCCTCCAAAAAGGCAGGAGTAGTCATTCTTATAGCAAACAAAGCAGATTTCAAATTTTTAAAAAAAGTAACAAAGGATAAAAGGGTCACTACCTAATGATTCAAGGGTCAACGAACCAAAAAGACGCCACAATTATCAACATACACTCACCAAATGAGGATGCGCCAAGATTCATAAGACAGCTACTAAGAGAACTGAAAACAAGTATAGATGAAAGCACATATGTAGTAGGAGATTTCAGGACCCCACTCTCAAAAAAGGACAGATAAAAAAAAACAAAAGCTACACAAGGACACAAAAGCCTTAAAAGAAGACCTAGACAAAATGGACCTAATAGATATCTACAGGAAGCTGCACCAACAAGAAAGAATATATCTTCTTTTCAAATGCACATGGATCATTCTCTAAAATTGACCACATACTAGGCCACAAGGCAAACATGAATAAATACACAAAGATTAAAATAATACAAACTTTTTTTCAGACCATAAGGGTATCAAACTGGAAATCAACAATGAAAAGAAAGCAAGAACACCCAACACTTGGAGACTGAACAACATGATACTAAATGAAAAATGGGTAATTGAAAAAATTAAAAAGAAGTTAAAACCTTCTTCGAAACAAAAACAAAGAAGACACAACATTCCAAAATGTCTGGGATGCAACAAAAGCATATCTAAAAGGATGGTTCTTAGCAATACAGGTTAAAAAAAAAAAGCCTTGAAAAATTAGAAAAAGAGCAACAACAACAAAACCCAGCAGAAGACAAGAAATAACAAAAATAAAAGAAGAAAAAATAACCTAGAAGCCAAAAAGTCTATCTAGAAGATCAACAAAACCAAAAGCTGGTTCTTTGAAAAAATAAATAAAATTGATAAGTCCCTTGCAAAGTTCACAAAGGAAAAAAAAAAAGAAAATTCAAATAAACAGAATCACAAATGAAAGAGGAGAAATTGCAACAGACACAAAAGAAACCCAAAGGATAATAAGAGATTACTATAAACAACTATATGGAAATAAATAGAAAAACCTGGATGAGATGGAAAGATTCTTAGAAATATACAACTCCCCAAAATTAAACAAGGAAGGTAATGAGAACTTAAATAAACCAATCACAAGCAGTGAAATTGAAGCAATCACCAAAACTCTTCCTAAAAACAAGAGCCCAGGACATGATGGCTTTAAAAATGAATTCTACCAGACATTCAAAGATGAAATAATGCCTGCACTACTAAAGCTTTTCCCAAAAAAAATGAGAAAGAAGGAAAACTGCCAAATACATTCTATGAAGCAAACATCACACTCATACCAAAAACAAATAAGGACAGCTCCAAGAAAGAAAACTGTAAACCAACTTCCTTAATGAACAAGGATGCAAAAATTTTAAACAAAATCCTGGCAAACTGATTTCAATGATGCATAAAAAGCATTATTCACCATGACCAAGTGGGATTTATCCAAGGGGCACAGGATGGTTCAACATCTGGAAATCAATTAACATAATATAGCACATCAACAAAGAGAAAAACAAAAATCACATAATAATATCAATAGATGTAGAGAAAGCATTCAACATAGTCTAGCATCTATTCATGATAAAAGCCCTTGTAGAGGGATTAAAGGAACTTACCTCAACATACTAAAAGCCATCTGTGACAAACCTACATCAAACATCATCCTAAATGGAAAAAACTAAAATCATTCCATTTAAGATCTGGAACCAGGCAAGAAAGTCCACTCTCCCCATTACTCTTTAACATTGTACTGGAAGTACAATGGCAATAAGTAGCTAGGGCAATAAGGCAAAAGAAAGGCATAAAAGGGATACAAGTAGGTAAAGGGGGACTGAAGCTATCATTATATGCTGATGACATGATTCTCTATACAGATAACCCAAAAAAACCCACAGAAAAAATGCTTCAAATAATAAACCAGTTCAGTAAGGTAGCTGGATACAAAATCAACAGAGATGTTGGTAGCTTTCCTATATGCAAAATGTCAAGTAGAAGAAGAAATCAGATAAAAAATGTTCCATTTACCATTACATAAAAAAAAAAAAAAACCTGGGAATAAAACTAACAAAATGTGTGAAAGAAGTATACAAAGAAAAATTTAGAACACTTCTAAAAGAGATAGAAGACATAAGGAAATAGAAAGACATTCCCTGTTCATGAATTGAAAGAATTAATATCATCAAAATGGCCATCCTAGCAAAAGCAATCTACAGAATCAATGCAATCCCAATAAAAATCCCAATGATATTTTTTAAAGAGATAGAACAGAAACAAGACAAACATAAAAAGACAGAAACCAAATGGTTTCACTAATATATGGGATATAGGGAAAAAATAAACAAAAGCCATGAGGAAAAGTCAAAACAAGCTAAGCACCAAACTGAAGCACACAACTTTGGGCAGGGGGGGATGGTGGGAAGGGGGGGTAAATCCTTGGGATTACAATGATGTGAATTTTATATATAAATAAATTTAAAAAAAACTTAAAAATGGGAGCAGTTGGCCCCTTAAATCCACCATACATCAGGTTCATCCCAGCCCACACAAGTAGTTGTAAGACCACAGTATCTTTAAAAGGGGTAAGAATAGATTTACTCATTAAAGAACAAAATAAATAGAAGTCACAGGGATACAAGGGACCTTACCACATAGTCCAGTCTCTAGTACAAAACAAACACAGGTTGGCTCTTCAGCCACATGCATTTACAAGATGGCAGCTGTCCCACTTTCAAACCAAAAGAAGAAACCCAAGATGGAGTTACTGATCTTTCTCCAAAATCACAGCTATTCACTTTAAGCCAAATAAACACATTGGTGTTGTTGATCCTCCTCCAAAAGACACAGCTCCAGCCTTCTTTCAGCCCAAACCACCAAGACTCACTGCAAACACTTCATACATCTCATTATGACAACAGAAATACTCCAAGTTCTTTTCAACTTTCCAGACAACTCCCCAGATTTGCAGTTTCAAAGTCGAAGCAAATTTGCAAGTACCAATTTCCAAGTCAGTTTACACAGGTCACAAGTTTCTCCAACATGCTTCTCCAGGATCCTCACCAGCCCAGGCTGGGGTTGGAAGACCACAGTGTGACTTCCTTCCCTGCCCTGCTGCTATTGCATATGGCAGCAGCAGCTCTGAGACCTCCAGCTTCCTTGCTGCTAAGTCTGAAAGTCTAAAAATCAAGTTATTTTATCTATAAATCTATAGATAATCTTTTGATTATTTATAAATCTTAGTCTGAGTCCTAAAATAGAGGAAAACAGATAATAAAGGTAAAGGGTCATCCTTAAATAAGTATCTAAGCATCACAGAAGGAATATGAAACCTGTTTTGACAAGAGTAACCTATTACATGTGATATGTCATAACCTACATTAATAGGCAATTTATAGACAATACATCAAAGATGAGGATCTTGCTGATATCCCAATCATATCCTGAGGACAACTAATTATTTAGAATATAAGCATACAGTTATTGGAAGTATAATGAGCAAATGTGGGAGGGAAAGTACATATTATCAGATAAGAAAAAAAGATCACGCTTGAATCTGGTAGGATTTTTTATTTTTTATAGTCACAGAAAAGAAGTTTGATCTAGATATAACAGATTTCCTTGTTTTCCTCCATCTGAAGCTAAAGCCTTAATCTCAGTGAAAATGTACTAAGATAAATGTTTATCTTTTTCAGAAAATAGACTATGTATATGCATATAAATATATTGCAATCAATCATTCAATAATCAGACTCAGTTTCAAATTCAAGCTGATTTCTTCCCAAGTTTTGAATTTGTAATACATAATTTTTTCTTTTCTACTAATGAAGAGAGATGCTGACAGTAGAAATAGCTCTATTATATGGCCATAAAAGTAATTTTCTGCGAAGCAAAGTACAGATTTTTCTAAAATCTCACAGAAAGCATTATTATAAGATAATCATGCCACAATTACAAGTAGTCAACAGTTTCATGAATGTTCTTAGAGACAAACAATTAAGGCAGATTTTTATTCAATTAATGCATTTAGTCATATGTAAATATTAAAAAAACTTGAACTCATATATAATATATACTATGTTATAATTATAAATATATATGCATTATATAATATTAAAAAAGCTATCCATTTGTTCTTTATTAGTGAAAGTTCATAACATATGTTTCAACCATATACCCTTTGGCAATTGTTAGGGAAAGACTATGAAATTTCAGAATATAATCATTGTGTAAGAGGCTACAAAGGGTCTCTAAAGGCACAAATATATTTAATTACAATTATAAAATATAGGGATTATTGGCGACATGTTCATTATGGAAATTATTGTACTGCACGCCTCAGATCTCTCCATTCAGGAGAGAATCTGTGAGATGTGAGATGTGCCATTGGTTCATGCTATCACTTGTCTCAGACTTCAGAATCTACTCAGCAGTCATCCCTGGCCTGCTCCCAGCTGTGTTCAAAACAGTTATCAATTGAGAACAATTTCTCCCAATATGGGAATCCTCTGACAATCAACTTTACATTTGGCTTCTTGTGCCAATGTCTCTTTTAGTGGTACTTGGAACTTCTAAAGCTATTCTTACCCTTTTCCCCTTTCTTCCCCATTTCCTTTCACAGGATTCATAGCAACATAACTGTGTAACTTTGCCTATTTTTGATTCCTCTTCTCCTCACCCACCACAGACTTGTCTCTCATTTTTTTTATATTTTTAATTAATTATCTTCTGATATACACCTCCCAGGTTATCCAAGATGGCATTTTAATTAATTAATCATTAAGTAATTAATAACTCATGATTCTACCTCATTAAAAATAATATGGAAGTGTTTAAAACTACAACAATTTTAATTAATTAGGAGCTTAAATTTATTTCAAAATATCTTTAATAACTATAATATGCTTAAATACATATTGGTAAATTTCCAGATGATGGCAAAATTCCAGGGATTGCTCTATTACTTCCCAAGTATGCTATATTATTATACACATACATACATTGATGGGAAAGTTAAATTTTAGTCCAAGGACAACACAATAGGCAATTATTTCCCATCCAATTTAAATACCATGCAGTAATGTTGAGGAATCTTTTATAACAAGAAACTTTTCACTAATCAATGGGTCTCTATAGAATATTGACTAGAAGTCAAGGTAAGATTAACTCTCAAATATTTATTTGTTTCAAATTATTTTTATTGGAGTAAAATTAGTTCACATTGTTGAATGCTTTGATGGCTATATGCTTTAACATCTACAAATGTATGTTTTCATGCTATGTTCAAAACCAGTGACCTAATTAGTACGTACCACTAGGCTTACTTCCATACTTCCGGTTGCTCTGTTTTGCAATCCGAAGACAAGAATTTATTTTTGCTTTGGTTTTGAATGACACTGTTTTGTTTCTCTATATTCCACACACAAATGAGATCATTTAGTACTTTGTCTTTCTCCTTTTAACTGATTCTAACCTATTTATGTTAGCTAAGTCTCCATCAGTCTGATGTCAAACAATTTTTGTAACCTGTACTACTTGGTTACAAAATATTATGTACAGAAATTCTATAAAGTAATTTATACTTGATTATTTAATTTATTTATTTGCTTATCTAATGGCCACTTCAGTTGTATTATTTGCAGTAAAATACAGGGATATTAACCTACAAGTATCCATAATTTTTAGCACAAGTACCATTGCTCTTATTTTGGCATTGATAAGTATATTTTTCTTCAAAAGCACTGATAGTGGGTAAATACATATAAAAGGTTACTAAATCGCTGTTTTCTCATTCCAATTCTTGACTTAAATTCAACCCTGCAGTTTACTATCCTAAGGCATTCATATTTGCAAATATATGAATTTGTTTTCTTCTAAATATCAGGGATTATTGTCATTGTTATTATTTTTCAAATAGAAATCTGAAGATTACTCTATAGTCAGTAATTTCCCAGAGAACAGTCACAGCCATATCAATTTGCTTGAGAAAGTAACTATGAAGAGATTAAAAGCACCTGCAGTTTGCTCTTTGTAAAAGGCCAAGTAATTAAGGTGTGTATCATTTCTAATGTTTTCATATCTGACTAGTTTGAGTGTTGTTTGAGATATGACCTCAGATCAACAAAACTGGGCATTCATATGAGAATTCAAAATTAGATTACACAGAGTTCATTTCTCACATCTGCCTTTTCCTCCTGTGAACTTAGCCTTGGGATTTAATTTTCATTATTTACATTTAACACATTAAATTTGATCCATATCTCACTGTTAGTACAGCATTCTCCTTGAGAATCATTACAACATCTTCAATTCACATTTATTTAATAATATAAACTCAAGCTTTAATTATCTCAACTTTTATTTAGCCACTCACAAAATTGTACAATGTATTCAGATACCATTACAAACTGATATTGAATTTATGAACTTATGAACACTTCTTTTGATGACAAAATTTTCATTTTATCTGTGTGCATTCCTTTCCTATTGTAATTTGAAGTTATTTTCATTATTTTCATTTCTAGGGACTAGAACTTTAGTCCCTAGATTTTGTCTTGATGTTTTAGTCAGTTTTTCACTACTGATTTATCTTGTCATTTCTGGCCATTCATAAATATAATTGTTTTCTTTCTAGAAATTTTGATTTTACAGTGCTCATTAAATGCTCATTTTATGATATGCCATCAGGTGGTTGTAAATTTGCTCCTATCATTGGACACACATATGCTTTGTTCAGATTGGATAAAGGTTATTCTATCTAATATTTACTGATTGCACTGCTGAAGGAGTTTTGACTGATTAAAACTTTTAAATATCACTAGCAATAATGAACATTGATAATAATTTTGAGCAAGATGAATCTGTGGTATAGGCAATATGTCTGACATATGTACATTGAAGTTCAAAGTTGGTAAATGTTAAAGTAATCAATTTGTTATCTGCTGTAATAATTCAGAAATTATTACTTTTTTATATTACAGTTTAAATATGGAAAACTATTTTTATGCTTTCATCTTTTGAAGAGGAGATCATTATTTCTCTTAGAAGTTCAAGATGCTGTAAAATTGAGGATCTAAAGTTTAAAAGAGATACATACAACAAATTATGTTGATAGGGACTTTCAATCTGCTGGAGACTAGAGAAAGCTGAATAGTCTACTATGTTATGAACTGGAATAGGAAGCAGGGCCAGAGAGAAGCAGCAGAATGCCAGCTAGTACTCTGATGGTTCTGACTTGACCTAGTAATTACGCAGTGTGTGTATATATATATATATATATATATATATATATGTGTGTGTGTGTGTGTATATACATATATACTGTAATAGTATATATAGCATAGAATGCACACAGTATATATATATATATATATATATATATATATATATATATATACTACTGGAATAGTAGACAGAGGAGTCCCATTCTGTGTTCTTGAAGAATGCTGATAACTGTGAAACATAAAATTACTCTATCAGGAAATCTGTATCATAGATATTGAATCTTATATTTGTTTTCTGTTGAAAACATTTCCATTAACCCCACAATACAAATTGCACTACAAAGAAAGAAAACAGTCAATGTAGCTGACATTAAAATGACTTTTTTGAATAGAGATGAATTTCTCGGAACTACAGTCTGACAAAAGGTAGCTATATATTTGATATGAAAATAATAAAACTTTTGTTTATCCTCAGAACTTTGAGAAATTTCAGAACACTTTTTTCTTTTAATTAAAATAATTGGATTAAGAGAATGGCCCCGTTTATTTCAAGTGCAGGAAGATTATGGGACAATAGGGTTTCCTGGGAAGATTCCCCAGAAAACAGAGAAATACCACAATAAAGATTCAGATGTGGTATTGGTCAAACTGTATTCTCTTAACTATTAAATAGTTGGATGGAATGGTTTCTTTGTGAAAAATATTACAATCCTATCAATATCTACATCTATATTTTATCTATTATATTTTGCAAAAAATTTCAGTGAGTATTAATTCAGAGCATATGATATATATATATTGTATTTCACTTTTAGTTAAATCATCATTTCAAAAATTTCTTAAAATAGATATCCTTATGAATTGAAAATTCATATATAAAAATCGAGTGTATACATTGAAATTAAGTTTATATACATTGTTTAATATAGCATTGTTTAATTTCATAATGATATGTCACTGTTACTTTTTTAAAGAAATTATATTTTATGTGCATGTATTTTTGTATTTCTATAACACTTAAGTGCAAAAAGTTTAGAATGTTCCATAATTATAAATGAACATAAAATTCATTTCCATAGTGCATTAAATAATGACTACTCTTGTCTTGGAACACTGTGTTTAAATGTTCTTGCATTTTCAATCAAATGTACTTTAATAAATACAATGTGATAAGTGAGAGAAATGGAATAACATTAAACTTAGCAATGATAAAATATATATTTTTTCAGATTAATTAATGTAGAAATTAAAATCATCCACAAATTACTCTCTGGGAAGCCACTATAATTTGAATAGAGTCATGTTAATACTTCTACAAAAATTAATTCAGTGGTTAAGAACAACAGATGAATAATTCCTGTGAATTTTTTTGTGTCAGGGACACAGTTAACATCGACTCATTAAATGGCTTTCTGTAATAAATGGCACCATTAGTTTGAGATGTGTAGCATTTGACTGTAAATAGTTATAATTACATGAGGAGAAATTCATCAACAAAAGTTGTAAGCAATTTTTGATAGTCTTATTTCTAACAATTAGCAGTAAAATTTCATTATTTATTAACAAATATTCTCTTAATTAGGGGTCTAATCTTATTTTGTTTAACTCACTAGGTGAATTCCTGCTATACAATAAATGTACCTATTAACCAAGTTCTCAGTAATCAGAAAAAAAAAAGAAAAAAGAAACAATGAGAAGGGAACAAAGGATTATTATTTAGGCACTCAAGCAGTACTTCATAATAAAATCTTAAAAATTTTCCAGCCTCAAGACAAGTTTTCAACCTGGACAATTGAAAATAATAACAGTATAACTCACATTTTATGGTAGAATGAAAGAAGCAACTTGAAATATTTTAGTATTTTTATCATAGTATATGTTTCATTTTTATTCTATTTCAATTCTTATACTCTCAAAATATTCATTATAAAAATGAACATCTTTGTTTAATCTGGTTTTTGCTTTCTAAGATAATTGAAGATACAATTACCTTGATATATCTGTTTATTCTGCTGTGAATTAAGAGAACTAGGCTAGCTATATTGTACATAGTTTTGAGTTAATTATATTGTTTTAGAAGTGGACAAGATCTAGACATTATCCAAAGTGGGAAGTATAATTTGTCCAAATTTAGAAAATTGAGAGTATCTAGGTTCAATGTTTGAATTGTAGATCAATGTTTCAAGTATTCCCATTATTTAAAGATTAAAAATATATTTGGGAATATTTTTATAGGTGTATTTCTATCTGCTTTAGGAAAAATTTAAGATGGAAGTACACATGACCTTTCCCTACTTTTCCCTATGGTTTTTGCAGGTTACAATGATCTTCATTATGAGACTTCAGTTCATACTTATCATTTTCTGTAAACATTATGAGAAAAGGTACAGATAGTGAGTAGATAACAGGCAAGTAACTAACTAATATTAAAAATAAATAATATAGTCAACTGGAGATGAAACATTAAGTCCCATATAAATGGCCTGTTAGTGAATACTTTAACACAGGAGGCTAACATAAGCATATCTTTGTACTAGAACCATCACATTAGCAAATATATTGAAGGCAGTTATACGCTGGGTTGGAAAAAAATAACAAAAATGATAAAATACAATGAGTAGCAACAGACTAGTGGAAATGTCAAGGTTCTGAGATATAGCAGAAGCAATAAAAAAGTGGGTCTGTATTTAGAAATATGAAGAAAATTTAATTCAATGAAACTTGGTGATCATTTGGACATAAACAATAGAGATAATATGCCTGAGAACAAAACATGTTCTTCTCACATGGGAAAGGGCATTAATGACAGTATTGCTGATAAAATAATGAACAATGAAGACTGAATGGTTTTACTTTTGCCAATAAATATGTCAGGATATTTTTCTTTAATTATGTGGAATTTGAGATGTGTGTGAAATAATCAGGTAGACAGATCTTTTAGCCATTTAGACATACACATCTGTATTTGATTATAACAAAGGATTTAAAGTTTTGGCTTCAAGCACAAATACCACCAAAGTTTCTTCAGAGAAAGTTTGCAAATACACATTGAAAGATCAGTGAAAAATAAACTTTCAGTAAAAAAATCTATGGGGACAACATAAGAGGAACACCTACTATAGCTGAAAAGACTAATGATTAGAAGAACACCCAGATGGAAATTCAGGACTTTATTAGAGAAACTAATTCCTAAGAGGGAATCTTTCATTCTGACTGAACAGAGTACACCAGACAATATATGGATCTACATTGTAAATATTTTTGATTTTCTCATACCAATGATAATTTCCTAGATGTGTTCTAAAATTACTTTTAGAAGAGTATACAAATGTTTTCTTCTCCAAAATATGACCACAATTAGACAAGGTTTTGGAAAATTTTTATAATGTAGTCAAGTTGTCCCTATTGAAAGTAAATTACAGTTATTCTTGATCCAATATTGTGCACTTTTTGTTTTTATACCAAAAGCATGAGGGCAGAATTCTACCACTGACCAATGACAGAAACTGTGATAAAAATCACAATTGGGGAAAAGTGGAATGGGAGGGATCTGAGACTATGGAGAAGCAGTTTAT
This sequence comes from Uropsilus gracilis, assembly GCA_004024945.1. Taxonomy (NCBI): domain Eukaryota; kingdom Metazoa; phylum Chordata; class Mammalia; order Eulipotyphla; family Talpidae; genus Uropsilus; species Uropsilus gracilis. Next base: position 19,542 of record PVHY01000759.1, on the reverse strand, counting down.
CTCAATAACCATTACGTAAATGTAAGAGACATACTGTAATGCTAAGATTATTTGAGATTAAAACTTTAATTAGATTTTTACCCTTAATAAAGATAGTACTTAAACCTTTAATCCTAGGATCTCAAAGTCAATTAACAAATAAATCCCCATTTTTCCTATAAAAGTATATACACATATTAGCTCTCTAATTTGCAGTGGTAACCACAATGGTACAAAGAGATTAATTCTAAATCATATCTTGAATCATAAGGAATTCTGTCAATAGTACACATGGTCTTAACTTTTTCTGTCAGTTTTATGAAAGTGTTTATTGACCTAATTATTAAATTAGCACATTATTATTACATCCAAGAATACCATGCTTAGTTATTAACACTTTGGTTAGTGAAACATTAACTTTAGGTTTCAGTTCTCCAAATTGTTTGATTTTTTTTCAGGTTTCTCAACATTCTAATACTTCATTCACATAAATAGGAATTATAATAAGTGTCTTCTTCAAAAAGTTTCAGTATAGAATGAAATAATTCATTTAACTTACTAGTGTATAGCCAGAACACATGATACAGTAACTGAATATTAGTGCTACAATAATACTAAATTCTTAAATAAAGATAGAAGACAAAAAAAGATGGAATTTCAAATATAATTATATATTCCAAATATATATATATTTATCCATGTTTATATGTTTGTATCTGTATCTATATCAATGTTGATATGATTATAGAGAGAGATCAGTTTGTGTGTAGAAATACATATACCTGCAGTCATATCCAATAGTATTGTACAAATATAAGGAACCTATAATAATTGAAATTGTGTTTCTTGACTTGTAGAAAGTGTTAAAGCCAAGCTAAATATTGTGAGTTCCTGCTAATATCTGAACAGTGCATTACAAAAGGGAAGCACTAAATAAAATCAAGGCCTACTAAAACAGGGCAGTATTATAGGACCTACACATATGGTGAGATTTCAAAAGGTTAGCTATTATGGAGGTCTAAGAAATCAAGCCCAGTACTCCCAGGAGAACACTTACATAACTAAAACCTGGAACTGTGTAAAAGAAAAAAAAAAAAAAGTCTTTGTAGAATCTATAGCCATATTTTTTCACTGTCACATTTGCCTTTTTAATGTTTCCAAAGTAATTAAAAATATTCTATGGTAAGTAATTGGATTTAAAATAGAGTCTTGATCATTTCAGATTATCTTCAGAAATTATATAAAGTTCCTTTTGTAGAACTTTACTTCAAAATATACTTTAAAGTATTACCTCAGAGGTAATTTCAATAAAAAGAAGAAACAGAGTAAAAATATCAGAAATTAGGCAGACTTGTGAAAGATGTAGAAAATGTAATTATTTCACAGAAAATAAAACTATGTGCATATAATCTGTTCAGAGAAAAAAATAAAATTTCAAAGATGAGAAGCTATAAATGTGGAAAACAAACACTACTTTTAAGTATGAAAAATATAACTTAATAATTACAAGCTCAATATATGGGCTATAAAATATAGATATAGCTGAAGAGAAGATTAGTGAACCATAGAAATAATTATCCACAATTATTTAATGTCCTCATATATCTAAGCAAAAATGGATTGCTTATAGTTAGTGTAAGTGATAAATTCTAGAATTTATTTTTAACTTTAGGCAAAATCAATGTAGTCATCATACTTTTGAAAGCTGATCAATGAAAGTCACATATTTAAACATCAGCAAATCTCAAGAGACAATCCAGAGAGCTTCTAAACTCAGGGCACTCAGGGCAATTTGATGCCTCTCGCAGTTTCTTTCCTTCTTCTTTTTTTTTTTTTTTTTTTTTTTTTTTTTTT
>PVHY01000759.1:0-17609 GCA_004024945.1 Uropsilus gracilis | reverse complement strand
CACTGAGATTTTGGTTCGCCAGCATAACTCCCCCTAACTTAAAGAAGTATTAATTTCAGTTTTCTAGCTTGAGATAGTTGCTCTCCTAAACCTCTAGAATACAACCTAGAGAGAGATATAAATAAGGTAAAAACAAGATGCAACATGTAAAAGATAAAATGAAAATATAAGCTCTTAAAACTAGGTATCCTAAAGATAAGAGAGATTATAATAAACTAAGAGATTATAAGTAACATTTTTTCAAAGCCCAATTTTCAGATTCAAGACCCAAACAAATTGTTAGAATGACTTTAAAGAAGTTTAAACATATCTATAGGAAATATACATCACAAACACAGAAAGGACATATTAGCACCAAGTCTAGAGAAAAACACCTGCAAGAGAATGGCAATAATACAAGATGATGAATTAAATTCTATCCTTAATATTCCTCAATATATCCTCTATGCTCCAGTATTCCAAGAGAAAATATTTTTCGGTGCCTACTCATATGAAGTAAATTCATCACTACTTAGAGACAATTCTTCAGTTCCTAGGGACAAATTATATTGCCACATATATTAAAAATTATAGTTTCCAAATATAAATGCAAACATTAATTGGTTAAAAAAAAGTCTTTAAAACTGACTGTCATTTTGTGTCATTTTAATACTATTTTAGTGAGCAATAAAATAAGAAATTAAAGAAAAAAGAAAGGATACAAATGAGAAGAAAATTTAAAAGGGTATGACTTATCCTAGAGTATACTTACAGAATGTTCTATTAAACAAATATGAACTCAACATTTTCCCAGGCATGTATTGAACATTAGGAAAATAGATTACATCATAGAACAAGAAACCTGAATTTTTGAATAAATTAATAATATTAAGACTATATTACATGATAATAAATATGTTTTATTATGATGGATACTTAGGAAAAACTCATTCACATATCTCAACACTGAAATCAATATATAGTCAGAGTGAAAATAAAAATAAAAAAAGATAAGAATGTGAAAAAAAGCTATTTTAATTTCATAAATTGCCATTATAAATTGGTGGGTTATTTTTTCAGTCTATATAAAGCACATTTTTTTACTTAAATGAGTGACTTAGCCAGGCACAGTGGCACGTGCCTGTAAGCAACAGCCTATGGAGTAGTGATTGGGACTGGGGATCATGGTATGATACCTGCCCGGAGCAACATAGCAAGACCTAGTCAAAAAACAAACAAACAAACAAACAAACAAACAAAAGCAAAAACAAAGCTGTGTGTGGGTGTGGTGGTGCATGCCTGTAATTCCAGCTACCTGGGAAGCTGAGCCTGGGGATTGCTTTAATCCATTGTACTACGGGAAACGTGAGCCTGCGGTTCCACAGGCAAAAATAGTGAAACCTGTCTCAAAAAAAAAAAAAAAAAAAAAAAAAGTGACATATTTTCTATGCAATTTTATTTAAATCTTATATTGCAGTTTTTATCATTCCTAATTTTTAGAAGCTCTCTGATGCTGTTTTCTCTTTCAAATGTCTGCTTTGTTAACATAGGCCTTTTCAATGTTACTTAGCATCCAGAGTACCCAAGAATTTAGGGGGGATGAAGATTATGCATCTGAGCAAGAAAATAGAAAGCATTTTAAATGACGGTCATAGTGTTGTAAGCACAGAATCAACTGTAAATTTAGATAGTAAACAAAAAGATAAGGAGAAAGTTCTAAAAATATAAAGAAAGTAAAAATGAAACCTAATCTTTGTGTCAATTGAATGTGCTCATCACTGAAAAACATTTCTAGCATAGATCAGTTCTATTTTGAACACATTTACATGCCATGGGATTGCTTTGGAGTATTGCTTTCCCCCAGAACAAGCAGGTATTTATATTTAAATAGTTACCTGGCTAACTCCACATGAGTAGTGTTATCTGAAGTTCAAGAGAAAAGTTAGAAAACTTAGTAGTGAATTTTTAAGAAAACAAAGACTTTTTCCCAATTTTATTAAATTATACAAAGCATAGTATTCAAATATATTTTTGTTCTTTCTTCCTTCCACCCTCAAACACAGATTACATAGGAAACATAAAATAACTTCCTAGAAACCTTAGAAATTTGTTTATTTTCAGAAGTCTGTAATCATTTCTTGTGAAAATATTACTTGCCGAGAAAAATCCAATTATTATATCATTATGTGTTTTGATGTGGTTAATGAATGATTCAGATGAAGTTTGATGTTTTGTTAAAAGAGATTCAACATTTTTACATTAATTCATTTATATGGATATGGTGAACTTCATTTTTATTCCACTCTTCAGAGATTCATATGAAGAATAAAAACATATGAGTACACTAATGAGACATCCAAAGTAGGAAAGTACTCATTCATACAATTTCATGCTAATAAAACCATATCAAAAGTAAGGTGTTCAAGTTGCTGAATTTCATTATAAGACAGTTGAGAGACTGGAACATCAGTGATTACACAAATGGGTACTGGGAAATTACCAGAAGGTAGAGGAAATGCTCTCTAGTGGAACAAAAGCAGACACACACACACACACACACACACGCACACAATTTGCTTTCAAAAAGAATATACCATAATAGATGGAAAGGAAAAAAATAAACAGGTTGATGAAAATGAAAAACATGACATTATGAGGAAATAAATTATTTTCACTGAAAAATTTTTTGATACCATAAGAAATAACTAATATAGGTTAACTAAGTTTAAAATGAAAATCTGTATGGGCTTGGAAGTTCATGGGAATCAACGTGTTTTTTTTTTTTTTTTTTTTTTTTTTGTTTTGTTTATGTTTTTAATCAGAAAGTGACAACTGTCAACCAAAGAAAGCTGTTGACCCTTAGCATAGGGGAACTAATGTCACATCAAAATGTGAGCTAGAATACCTGGTTAGTAACTCAGCAGTATTGATATTTGGATAATATTAGTGGAAAAAAGGAATCACTATACATAGAAATTTTTGAGCATTTTTTTTTAATTTTTAAAATTTATTTATATATATTTCACATCATTTCAGTCCCTGGGGATCACACACCACTTCCCTCCCCGCCCGCTCCAACTGGTCCCCACTCTCCCCTTGTGCAGTTTCATTTAGTTGACCATATATTAGTGAAACCATTTGATTTCTGTCCCTTTCTATCTGGCTCGTTTCTGCTAGAATGATTTCTTCTAGGTACATCCAGGTTTCCGTAAATTTATCAAATTTTTCATTTTTAATTGAGGAGTAATACTCCATTGTGTATATGTACCACATCGTTTTCATCCACTCGTCTGTTCTGGGGCATTTGGGTTGTTTCTATGTCCTTGCAATTATAAATATTGCTGCAATAAACATCCGATTTTGAAGGATATGCTCTCAGTGGGAAAGATTGGAGGCCAGGAAGTAGATGAGTGCTATAATTTTAATTGTATCTACCTACTAAACAATTCAAAATTAGTAAATTATCAAATTGCCCAAAACAGAACATAAGCTATATATATATATATATATATATATATATATATATATATATATATATAATCAAGTACACATATATAAATGTATGTATATATGTATGTCATATATATGATTGTTTCAGTGATTATATTTCTGAAAGCTATATATGTGTGTGTGTATATATATATATTTAACTAGAGAATTAAATTTGGAAAATAAATTCTAATAAAACTAGGTCTGAATTTCAGGTAAATATTTGAAAATGTGCTGGAATGTATCCACACATATCTTTTTTCTTAAGCATAATACAAAAGCTACAATGATCAAAATCCAGTTAGTAAAAATAAACACAGTTTTAATATATTTTGGTAAAAACTGATAGTATTTTCTGGGTTACATTTTAAATTTTAACAGTAGAAACAATTTTCAGACATAAGATTTTCCTGCATAGGAGGTAAGAACCCTCTATTAATTTTGCTTCTCTCAGAGATCAATAATTGGAGTTTCAATCTTCTTTAAGGGAATCTGAATTATTTTTCTTTCTGTCAAAAGAAATAAACTCCCTGTGGTCTCTGTCATATGATTTACAGGTTGTTGGCCTGAGACATTGGGGCAGCAAGTCAATAATCTCTTTTGAAAATCCTGCTGAGACTGGGGATCATCTAATACAAGGCATTCATTCAGAATCAATCCACTATTTAGAAGCTATGTTCCTTTCCCTTGCCAGAGCCACCACCTGGGATAATTTCCCTAGAGCCCTGATAGTTTGTCATCAGCACTCACTGGAGGGTAAGGAATAAAAGACTTTAAGTCTATGAGGAATGGTTTGTAGACGATTCAATTCTCCTGTTTCGGCATAAGAATAAAACAGATGCCTGTGTTGGTTGGGGGCTAGGAAGAAGTGGGTGAATCATAAATGAAGAAAAAAAAATATGCTCTAAAGACACTCACATTTTGATATAAATGACTACCTTTTCAAGCTTGCTAATGTTTTGTTATTATTCTTATATTTAACTAATTTACTGCCTGCATCTTCCAAATATAGGCAGGCATTGAGAAATACTAAAGACATAAGGCAACATATCAAAGAACAAATTAGAGGTCTCTAAGCAATTGTATATCCTGAGTGCATCAACATAATTTTAGAAGTTTTTGCTCTGATATATTTTACTGTTATTTCAGACATAGTTAAAACAAAATTGGTTTTCTGGTTTCTTTTTTTTCTAAGGCAGTAAAGGGAATAAATTAGATGGGGTATTGTTCTTGTCCTGGTTACTGCAATGGCTCTAAGGAATTGCTGTCATGCAGCTCAAAATAATTGTGCATGCTCATCAAAATGAATATGAATCAAAAAGGTTAAAAAACATTTTAAAATACATTTTAATCAACAATAGCTTGACAAATATAGAATATCATGCTTAATAAATACGTTCACATTAGAAACACACAAAAAACACAGAATAACTTTTGGCATAAAGTACACTCAAGTTTGAGTTCTATAGTCTACATTCAGCCAAATTGCAAAAGTCTGGCTCAGCAACAAAACATTAAGCAATACCTTAAAAAAAAAATCTTAAGAGCATGCAAAATCTATTGTGGGGAAAAAAATGAAACATATTTGGGGATACTGTTGAGAGTATATAACACTGTAAATATAGGAACAAAAAATTTATATCAATGCATTGAGTCAATATTATATTTAATATCTTATAACTTATTTTCAGATTTTGGTTAATTTTGCTAATAATTGGTTAAGGAAGTTTGTCATTAGATTTTCTGAAGAAGACTATGTCAAATATATCAGGAATCTAACTAAAGAAAGTATTAATTTTTGAATGTTACACACAATACATATTGGGTAGTTAATTTAACTTAACAAAATTAATGATTGTTATAAAATGTCTTAAATACTTTGATCACCCTAACCCAATGATGATCACATTAAAAATATTATAATAGCAGTAAGAGTGTCTAATTTCAGATGTCTTTTCATGGGTTTAAAATCCCATTTTTTGTACTTAATAAGCTCACTCATTCTTGAATTTTAAAATGCATCAGTATCTGCAGGAGAAATTTCTGAGAATTCTGAAGAGGTATGAACCTGAACTTCTAAATCATTGCTTTGTGAAATACAAAGCAAAATAAACAACATCAAAAGAATGGATCTGAAGGAGCATTTGTTAAGTAAACGATAACATGTACATGAAATGGAAGGACTCAAGTATAAAGCTAAATTGAATCAAAACATATTTTGACACAATTTTCTTAAAGTTTGCTAAAACCAGATGGGATCAAGACATTCCATTTGACAGTTTTCTTCCATTTTCTGTTAGGATTTATTTACAAGTATATTAGAGGAAAGTAACAGGGTAGAAAATTAATGTTTGAAATAAGGATGTTTCACTTGTTTGAAATTATGTTCTATCTTTGATGTTTTATCAGGAGATAAAATAAATGTCTGTCTGTCTATATCAGAATGCATCTTTATTGATTAAATCATTTTTGTGTAAAATATGTGTATTTGAATATTGGTGCTGAACCTAGTGGTCAATATACCTATTAAATTCTTTGTAACTCTTTTTAAATCAAAAAGTGAATGCTAAATTTTTAAAACACAATGAGATCCATTTAATTATTTGTTGACTCATTTTATTATAACAAAGGATGTTGCAGTTTACCTTTTTTTTTAATATGTGACACTAATCCAAAAATATAAATGCCATATTGCTATGAATTTGAGTGTCATTTGGCTTTTGAAATAACTGGTTTTGCTAATCAGGATGGTCATGAGTCACTCAGACATTTAAAGCTAAAACGTTTTAGCTTTGACAGAGAGGAGTTGACTCTTGTTGAATCTATTAAAATCACTCTTGCTGTATTTAACATATTCAAGATCTTCTCCCTAAACTCATTAATTTAATTCATTCAAATTAAGTCTATCCCTAATAGTCCAGGAAACATCTCTGGTCTTTTGACAATCTGTGGGTTTACAGAGTTTGATTAATCTCTCCAATTTGATATTGCAGACTTAGCAATTAGTATGGTGCTTCCTAATCAATGATCTATGAAAGCTATAAAGGGGAGGGTGTGATCAAATCTCCAATGAGGGAGACAAAAGGAGTTTAACCTGTCATTCATTCACTGTTATTATTTCACTGTCTAATTGTACTTTTTAGTCAACAATTTCATAGAAAAGTATTATTTTAGGTGCTATGGATGTTCTATAAATGTCAAAAGTTATCAATTATGAATTACTATTGAAGTGATATATTAAAAATTTTGTCTAACACTATACGTATATAAATATAAATGTATACAAACCTATAGTATAAGACTACTAATGCTTGATTAATGGTGATTAAAAAAAAACTCCTAGTTTGATTTTCCTTTTGTGTTGCTTACATGCTTTCTGGTTCTTTAAGCCATTTGACCTGTCTTTGGAGGATGCCTGTTAACATGGAGAAATGTGTTCAAATGCAGTAGAAATATAAGATATACAAGTAATAGCAACTGGTATTGAGTGAACAAGGGATGAATATAAAATAAAGTATGGTATCTTCTAAGTTTGGTTTGAAACAACTCTATGGAACAGCAAACTTGATAAGAAAACTTGGTATAAATGGAGATTTTTAAGATCATTATTGGATGAGTGTTGTTGCCATTGAGACATTGAAACAGACATGTTAAATAGATAAGTATATGTTTAGTTTCCCTAGTTTATGTGCTATGTCTACTAGATTTGGAACTTAAGTAAATTTTAATAGAGATTTGGCTCATATAAAGGTACAATGCTCATTGTACAAGTTCATGAGAAGGAAGAGTAGCAAGTTTTGAAATCTGGCCTGCATTAACAATATTGACAGTGCATGATAAATTTGCATTAAAGATAAAACTTATAGAATTATGAAAAATGTGTTGACAGGTTTGTTTAATGTACAGTTTTAATGAGAAACTGTATTTTAATAGATTTCTAATTGTCAAATTTAGTTAAGCAAACTCTAGCAACCTATGTCTTCTTGAAGAAGATAATTCTTTTTCTTTAATTTATTTTTATTCTTTAAATCACAGCATTGATAAATGGTTCTTAGGAATTATATAAAGCTTTAAGAGGAAGAGAAAGGCTCTCTTTCTGTATACACACATTTGAGAGAAATAGCTGTAGCTATTTGTTATTATATAAGCATATAATTTGAAGTGCTGACTCTGTCTCTCCACCTTTTTCCATTCCCTCTTATAAATCAACAAACTAGTTCATTGTTTTTCATAACCCTGTAAAAAAGATTTTGAATCTAAAACTGAAGCAGAGAACATAACATGGAAAATCTAATGTATATACACTCAGGAAGATATAAGCTTGAGGATTGATAAGAACTGAGAGAATGGTTAGCAAAAATGCCTAAGCCAGAGACTTAAAAAATAAATGATCTGATCAGGTTGGTGTTACAAGTAGGCTGAGTTGAACTTGATTTGAATAATTTTCCCTGCTGGGGAATTTTCAAGGCCAGACTTCTTTTATTTGCTATTCTGAACAAAATTTAATTGAACTCTTCCCACACTTGAATTTGTTGCCTATCAATACAGTCTACTTCTCTTTAAACTTACCTGTACTTTTCAATAGTCTGTATGTTTTAAGTTGCAATTTCTCTGCTATTTCTGAATAAACGTTTTTATTTATTTATTTTACTTTTCTACAATTTTGAGTTTGGCCCAATGTACCTATTTTGGAAGTCTATCACTGTAAGAAGAAATTTAGTATACAGATGCCATTTCATTTTTACTTCTTTCCATAAACCCAAATACATTTATTTGATATTTTACCAAATCAAAGCACTTTAAAAATTTTTTGAAAAGAATCAGTCTAACATCATCTATCATCTATGCTATTAAACAGTATCATTAAATAGTATCATCTATGCTGTTAAACATTCTTTCTAGAAAAGTTTAGTTAAGTGCTAATTTAGTGTTCTACTGATTTCCTTTACTTTTCCTGAGGGCTTATCCTTTTTTCAAAGTAACCACTTGAGTAGCATAAAATACTTACTGTTCAGTACTTTTGTTCTTTCCAGTTCAGAAACATCCTTATCTGACTTTGAAAGAAAATTTAGATCAAAAGCAAATACTATCAGATCATAACACCAATCAAATCCTAAACTCACCGTAGTAAATAACTTGTAGCTTTCTAAAAATACCATAAATTGACTAAGCAGTATTTCAGTGAAAGATTACACTTATTTCTGTCAAGTTCGTGTGAGCCACACTGGAAAACAGTACAATAAATGCTATTTCTGTTATTACAATATATGTATATTATTCAAGGCCATTTTACTATAATTCTTCAACATGTATTTCACTTTAAAAAATTCTTTTTCTTTTAGAATTATACTGCTATATATATATATATTTATTTATACTAGTATTAACTCATTCATCCATCAGATATTTACTAAGAACCCACTAAAAGGTAAACATTGTATTACTTGGATGTGATAGTAAGATGCTATTGTCCATCGGTTCATGGTTTATTTTCTACAACAGCTTGTAAATAATTAGATAAATTAGAAAATGAAATTGACTTAGTGTTATGATTAAAGAAGTATAAAGTACATGGGAGTTTACATAATGAATACCTAATATAGAATGTGGGGGTTAAGACAGAATATTTTTAACTACTCAGTATTTTTTGGATTGGAACCCATCTATGTGTTACACAAATGACTACCTCTAGTGTTTGCGCCTCTTATTCTCCACAATCTCATCTATTTTACTGATGACCAAATTGAATTGATATCATACATCATTTAGGAATTTTACCTATTTCCCCTTTACATTACCTTTTTGGTACACCCTACATAAACCCTCAGTTGACATCAACTCATTACATTGCCTTCAGAGTTTCTCTGGAATTGGGAGCCATCTTATTCACTATTGTAGTAAGCTAAGCAGCACTAGATAGGTGACAGTAAAGTCACTGAAGAGTACCTCTAACTGTCAACTGGAATAAATTTTATAATACAAATATAAAATAAAATAACACCTAGAATCTATGTATCTTGCTCTTCAGGTGAGATAATTCTAAGGCAGATGTTCTACACTGATTTCAAAGTTATGTTCCCCAGATGATCAAGCTTCTTTATTTCATGAAAATGTTCTAATGTTCTCTTCTAATCTCATTTCCATACCTCCCTGCATGTATTTCCAGGGACATTTCAAGTATTTGCTCTATGATATATGCCTCAGAGTAAGCTTCTGTATAAACTCAAAGTAAAACAGACTTTGTACCAGTGATTGCATGATTTCACCATTTGATCATTTCTGTGTGATCTTTGGCATTGTCAATTAGTTTGATTAAATCTTAGATTGTTTATATATTGTCAGTTTTGAGAGTACCTAATTTTCCTGGTCACCTTGCACATACTGAGTGTACATGTCATTTCATAATGAAGCAATAATATACCAGCTGGAGTGGGTGGGAAGGGGAGGTGGTGGGTGACCCCCAGGGAATGAAATGATGTGAAAAATATATTGATAAATTAAAAAAAAAATTAAAAAAGTAATAATATAAATTTCTAAGCATTAAATACTTATGTGATTAAATTTTCTACTAGTTCAAAAATAGTAAAATATAAGCAAAATCCTACAGGAGCAAGCATCAGATTCACCAATATGCATGGGTTCTTTATTGCTTTAGCAATTACACAAACACACAGAGCAGGTCAGGGCAGAGCAAGGCAGGGCCAGGCTGAAACTAGGAGGCTAGGAGTCAGGCAAGCTCTATGGATACCCTCAAGTAATATTCTCTCTCTCTCTCTCTCTCTCTCTCGCTCTTTCTCTGTGGTCTCATGCTTGTGAGTGTACTCTCATGCTTGCTCTTTGCCCCTTTGATCCCCTCTCTTCTAGGCCAGACATGAAAACACTCACGGACCGCACAATCTTGGGAAAAGACGCAATGACCCAGGTTCTGGTCACATAGCTTACCAAATCACTTACTCTACAAATTCATATAGAAAATATAATATTTTGTATATTTTTGAGGTAGTGAAGTACCAAAAAGTTAATAGAGGCAGAGTTTTATATTGTTCTATCAAATTCTAATACTTATCATGTAACTGATACTTAATACAAATTAATCATGGTTTGCAAATGAATATGTTAAGGTGAAAGATTGCATTACATTTGACATTATTTCAGAGGTTTGGAGAGAATCACCAGCGATGGGATTCTGCTCTTGGATTTTTTTTTAACCTTAAGAAAATGTATTGAGACCGGGCACGGTGGCTTGTGCCTGTAAGCTTCAGCCTATGAAGCGGCTGGGGCTAGGGATCGTGGTTCGAGTTCCACCTGGGACCCGTAGGGAGATCTAGTTCCAAAAAAATAGCTGGGCGTGGTGGCGCGTGTCTGTAATACCCGCTAACTGGGAAACTGAGGCTGGGGATTGCTTGAGTCTGTGGTACCCCGGGCAATGAGAGCCTGTGGTTCCATGGGCAAAAATAGTGAGACCTAGTCTCAAAAAAAAAAAAAAAAGAAAAGAAAAGAAAATGTATTTTCTGCCAATGTTGGTGAATATACAACTTTAGAAATATTAGTGTCTCAAAAAAGTAACCTACTTGAATACAGCACAAGCATCTAATGTTAAGTGATTAAAGGTGATTGTGATTTATATCACCTGGAAGATACCACCAGATGAAAGAGAAGATACATAAACAGAGCCCATGCTGTTTCCTGTGGTGCAGTAGTAGTTAGTGTAGCAAAAAGGTTACTGCCATTCATTTAAACAAAATGGGCAGTTTATGTACCTTCACTGTCAGACAAGATGCAGTTGAGCAATGCTTTTGTCGAATATTATAAAGGGCATGAGTGATGGGGGTGGGGGATAAGGTAAGGAGAGAGAGAAAGCTATTTTATCTATTGATAGCTAACGCAAGAGAAAAGCTATTCTCTTTCTAGCATAGTATCAAATGACTTTTCTAATGACCCCAGCACTTTCTCCTCAAAGAAAATCTTTCTAGGTGGGCAATTCAAACATTTATTATAGTCTCAATGGGAAACTAAAATAAAAGAAAAATATTAGATTTTCCTTGCTGCTTGCTGTTTTGCTATACACAGAACAAAAAGAACTGCAATTCTTATATTTGCAAACTAGGGTACCCTATTTAGAAAGTATAGAGATTTCTGGCAGTATATAAAAATTTATATTTATAGTAATTTGTCTTCTAGTGTCACCCCAAAACTTAAATGTATCTTTTGCTTGTTCTGCAATGTTTTTATGTATAGTTACAAAGCGATATGTCATCTAAAATAACTTTTAATTGTTTTGAATAGTGATAGCAATAATTAACATCTATCATGGCATAGATTCTAAGTAACTTACCTTGAATTAGAACAAGAGATGCCAAATAGCTTACATTCATCCCATCTTTTTCTCACAGTTTCCAACTAAAAGTTACTATAATCCCCACTTTAAAGACAAGGAAATTATCTTTGAGTTACTAAGTACACTTCCAAAAAGCATCAAACAAGGAGTATAATTGCTATCCAATTCTGGTAAGAATAAATAGGGAAATTGAAATGAGTTATCACTACCTGGGCTCATAAAAATATTTTTAAATGATTGTAATTATTCTAGAAGATAAAAGTAAAACATGTCTTAGTAGTTAGTCAACTATGTGAAAAATCACTTGTCTTCATTCCTCCTTGAAACAGAAGAAATGTGAGCAACATAGCAAAGTATACACATCACACACAAAGGTATAAAACTTTGTGAATAACAGAAGGATGCCAGTGAAATGTTAACTTAGGTACTACTGACATCTAACTGCCAGAGCTGTGGTTTCCAGTAGAAGAATAAATTAGTTAATTGCATATTATTATCAAGCCAACTCAAAATCTATTTTTATAATTTTACAGCTAACGTTTCTTAATTGCATTCATCTGAGGAATTCAAGTAACTACAACTGAACAATTAAATCATTTCAACAAATGCTTAGGTTTTTTTCACATAAATTATAAAGCATATCAGATATATGATAAAAAGTTGATGTAGATACATGAAAGTAAATTCCAAATAATTCATCCTGCCTCTTAGGAAACAAAATATGACTAGACCAGTTGTTTCCTCTTTGGATCTGATTCTTAATAACAACAACATCTTAGAAGATGATATCACCAAGGTGCCTACATACTTATTTATGAGTGAGAAAGAATTGTAAAGACACTAATGGAAGGACATCAGAGTTTTGAGAAATCTGGAATATGTTAATCAATACATTTAATGAGTTATAAAGATAGTGACTATATGTCTTACCATACAATGACACAGTCAGTAACTAACAATATCATATATCGGATAGAAATAACATACTGATCATAGTCAGAAAACTGTATTACTTACAATTGGAAAAATAATAGATGAATGGGAACAGTAGAAGCATTTGATTATATCTGATACTTCACACCGTGTTATGAAGAGTAACTATTCAAATGACATAATGTTAGAATAAAAACAAAGGTAGATCAATGGGACAAATTGAGATCTCAAAAGACAAAAAAAAAATATATATGGTAACAAAGGAACCAAGAGTACATAATAAAGGAAAGAAAACTTCAATAAATGATGTTAGAAAAACTGGAAGCCCTATGCCGAAAAAAAAGAGAGGAGCGAGAGCGAGCGAGAGAGCGAGAGCGAAACTGGGAAACTGGAGCTCTAGCTCACATCATAAAACAAACAAAAAAATATTTCAAAATGAATTAAAGACTTGGATGTAAGACCCATAAAGTACAAAGAAGAAAACAATACAATAGTGGGATTTAGGGTACTGGGTGTTAGAGGTAGTGTGGCAAAATACTATATTTCCAGTTTCTCACTTCTCTAAGGATTTTAACCATTTTTAAAATATGTTTCTCTAGATTTTCCAATAAGAATCTTCAAGCTATCTAAATCCTGTTTCAAATAGCATTATTATAATTATTTTACATGTTTCTACAGCACTATCTCAATTCCTCACTCCTAGTTCTTACAATGTCCCTATTATACATTTCCCTATAAGATCCTATAATCACAGAACTTATCGATTCTGTTATTACTTTAAACAAATGTTTACCTATTAGATTTATAAGGAATAATAAAAATACATGAACTTATATTTTTATTTAATCATCTGCTTGTCTTTAGAGTTACATTTTCATGCCTTCATATCTGCACATGCCTCACCCTCCATCACACCCTATGCCAATACACTATTCCCTTACTTTTCCTGTCCCCTTCTTTTTCTGTTCTCTGGTAACCAATATATATTTCATTAAGTTTAAAATTTGTTTATATTGTACTTTGTCAGTATATATGAGTACAAATGCAATATGTGTGTTATTTGTAAATGTCATCTAATATAATTCTTTCAATTTCTTATTCATTAATATATGCACCAAGGCTATTCATTTCTTCATAAAAAGCACTAGTCCCCTTCCCCCTTTTCTTAATAATGCAGTAGCATTCTACTAAATATATACTTCACAATTTCTTTATTCAGTCACCAGACAATGGACATTTACATTGGTTCCATGACTTGGCAAGTGTGGTGAATGCCAGTATGAACATAGGAATAAGTCTTTTCTTATTAGAGTTTTCATAGTTTTTAGTTAAATAGCAGAGATATTGCTGGATTGTATGGGATTTCCTTTTTTTTTTTTCTTCTAGCATATTAAACTACAATGCACATTTTGGTGTAAAAATTCCAGAACTTTTAATACGAGATTGCATGTATATTCACATCTAATTAATATATTCTTACACATTAACCATTTAGAAATAATTAAAAACTAATATGTAAGAATTTTATTTTTTATAAAAAATATTTAGTGTTTTACTATATTTTGTTAAAATAACAAATGAAAAGAAATATATTTGTTCTTCATTGTTTATAGATCCAATTGAAAATATTTAATACCAATATGAGATGGCTTATTGTTAGATATATATAGTTTATAAATTATTATCAGTGTGTATAACACACATAAAACAATTTCAAATTACATGTAATGAATAGACTTTAGAAATTTAAGGAAAAATTCCTATTTTCCTAAACATTTCCTTAAATATGGGAATGTGTTACCATTTATGTACTACTTACAGACAAAAAAAAAATTTAACCTGAAATTGCTCAGATGTTTTGCCAATTATAATTAAAATTTCATCAAGGAACCTATAGAAACAATAAAAATGCATCATTCCTTTTCTTTCTCTTGTACTATATTTAAGTTGAAGCCAATGTCCCTTGAGATATAAAAAATAAAACATATATCAGTAGAAATCCAATGAATCTTTTTCACTATCATTTGGGAAGAAAGAATATTTCTTCTGATGTTTGTCATAAATGCAAAGTACCTATTCATCACTCCAATACCAGCAAGAAATGTAGGTATCATTTTCCATGAAACCATTATCCTCACCAGAGAGATTCAAAAGTGCAAATTCTCTTATGATTTGTGATTTTTTTTTAGGTTTTAATTTTAAGGAATTTTTAGTAGATGGTGACTCATTCACCAGTTTCAAGTTGGGATTCTTTCAACAACAAAAAGAAGAAATGACATCAATTTGTCAAAGTTATCAGTACATTGTCACCATATATACTTAGATTCACTAAATTCTTCAGGGATTGTTTTCCATAGCACAGCACACCAAAGAAATGGTAGTACATATAGTCATGTTTAGTAAGATTCACTACAGCTGTCAGATAATATTTTCTTTTGTACATAAAGAAGCTGTTGATCAATGGAAGATAATAGGGACAATGATTGAGTTACATAGATGTTCAAAACATTTAAAATACCCATTGTTCAATTAATTTTATTACTCATTTTGTTGTTTACATATTTATGTGTATATATATATGTGCATATGCGTACATATAAATATATTGCATCATTGAATTCCCCAGTGTTCTCTCTCCACCTTATCACCTGTGAACCTTCATCTTGGTCTTCTTGTGCTCTTTCCTTCTCTGATTTCTCCTTCTCCCCATCCATCCCAGAAACCATATGGTCTCATTTATATACAGGATATAGTAATAACAAACACAAAGCTAACAAATCAAAATAAGATAGCAACTGAACTGGACAAGAAACCATTGTTTTATTTTAATAAGCCTCTAAGGCAAAATAGTAAAGTATTAAAAATATGCTTAGAATCAGTAGATACTCATGAAATGTAGATGATATCTCTATCAATGCCATGTTTTTCTGTCTATGATTGATTAAAATCTCAAGTCAAAGGAAGATTCACTGAGTAAACATCACTACTATTTATGATATAATGTTTTATAGCATAGATATCATTGACTAAAGATGAACTTCTTAATAGAAACCTGTTAAAATCTTGATTGAAAATTTTGAAAGTGCATAAGGAGTGAATACCCAGAAAGTTTTTTATATTATAATACTAACTCTAAACAAAAATAAATCATTCTTGGAAAGTTCTAATGTGACATTAAACATGACCTTTTAAGCAAATGATTGAAATGAGTGTTAAAAACATACAAGCAGTAAACTAAGTAATGTTGCATCAAATAGTATATAAATTTATCTCAGTTTTATTAAATATGCAAATAGGTTTTTGGTTTAATAGACTGTTAGTTTAGATTTTATGTTCATGTGGTTCAATGAATTTGAATTACATAATTTCCTGGATAATATTTTTATACCATTCTGCTTTTGACAATAAAGGGTTAACATCTCAAATATTAAGCATAAGTCTAAATGAGGTTTATGAATTAAGATGTTAGACTAACCCTCCAAAAATAATTGAAATGAATATGTATGGAAACATCAGTCATAGTTATTAAAATGAGGCTACTGTAAACCTGATGAAAGATAAACTTTATCAGCATTATTCTGAGAAAGATGCCATATGCCCAATAACCATCTAAAAGTTTATAGAGAGCATGTTTAAACATAATCAGCAACTATTTTACTGGAAGGAAAAGCAAAATAAATAGAAAGATAATGTGTTTACTACAAAATGGAGAGGAGGATTTGCTACAGAAGTATATTGCTGATCCAAAGGAGTTTCTTCCTTGGTTCAGGAAAAGTGTGCTTGGTTCTGCTTTGTTAAAAGGTATATTATTAGTGAAAATGATGTTCCATTTAATGGGTTGTATATCTTTAAATGAACTGTAATGAAAAAAATAACTAAATATTTTAGAATATTATATAGTTTGAGTCATATCTTACTGTTTTGTCTCCTTAATCATTGACTATTTACTATTTTCTGTTTCACTTTATTGTGTAGTAATGGCAAAACACATATTGAAGACCAAATCTAAAATTCAGTAGTCTTGGCTTTGATTTGAGAAAAAAACTACACATGGTATAATCTAAGTTACTCTTCTTTTATTCATAATCTACTAGATAATTCCTTTGTCCCTATTCTTAATTTTCTGGCTAATGATTTCTTCTGATATCAACAGCAAAAGTGGAAGAAATTTTCAATAGTTCAGTGAAAAATAAAAAATTAATGTATTTTTTCAGAGGTCAGTGTTCATAAAATATATTTCTTTATCTAATATGACATTCCAGTCAATCACTGAAATATGTTAACACTATCTTTAATTTTTGAGAAGAGTTTCTTAGAGTAATGAGTTCATATTGAAACATAACTTTTAGAGTAATGAGCTCATAGTTCAAAGGCTACTAGCTGTGCAATAGGTTGGGTGTCAAAAAGATACAATTCTATTCAAGTATTGGAGAAATAGTTAAAAAATGGTATACATCTTAAATAACACTCCAGCTTTTTAAAATATTGTTGATACTAAGATGATCAAGCCACTCATAATTTATGTTGGAAAGTAATTTTATCCAAAAGACAAAGCTAAAATCTGCCATCCTTAAGAATTTCCTTTTTTGTAACTACAGATATTTCTAGTAAGTTGCCTTAATATTGTCATATCACTTATTCTTTCTTCCAAGAATTCTTCTTTACTTTCATAATTATTCAAAATAATTTCCACTCCCCTTAGCATAAATTGAGGCCATCTATAAATCTTTCTTAAATAACTTCTGCTCAACAAAAATAATATGGATTTTTATGACTTATTAAAACTGGTATAAGCACAAAATTTCTCAAGAAATTAAAAATAGAACTAACATATGATCTGTTAATCACACTTTTGTGTATATACACAAAA
>PVHY01000758.1:125396-197673 GCA_004024945.1 Uropsilus gracilis | reverse complement strand
CTGTCTTCTCCTTGTCACCTTCAGGTAGCAGGAACTCCATGGTGCCGAACCAGCAAAGTTCACTTTCTTCTCAGGCCTAACTTTTGCACGGCCTCTTTCAGACACAAATCAAACTCAGCAAAGCAAACTCCAACACGGAGTTCAAATCTGCAAACTCCTTAACTGCTTTCAGCACACATGCTGCCAGCCTGGGTCAGCCAAGGGTTAAAGGCCCTCGGTGGCCACGTGGCCAAGCTCACATGGCTCACATCTTTACAAGATGGCCAATTCCCATCTCTCCTCCACTGAACCTCTCTCTCTATCCAGTCTCCATATTCGAATCTGCATCAAATCCTTTTCTTTGTTTGCACACCCTTTATATACCCTGATTTCCCGCCTTCCAGGAAATCTGTTACACTTCTTTCTTCCCCCTGCATCCCCCTGAAGGAAAATTCCAGCTAAGGTCATTCTCCCATTTTAACATTACCTGTCCTTGAAATCTGCAATCTTAAACAGGAGACAATGGGGGGGGCACCCTATCAGAAAGGTTTAGAAGGGTTTTTATAGCTCTTTGGTTTTAGATGACTATTAGAGACACCTGTCCTTGCACTGGTTTTGTTGCAATGTAGCAAACACTTAGATCTACTGTTCATTGTGATTTTTGCAAAAGAAAAGAAACTTGTGCAGCAAACTGAATTAATTGAAAGAAAAAACATGTTTCAGATAGAACATTGGTCTCCTGTTCTATAATTGCTTCACCTTTAATTTTTAATTGTTCAAGACTATTGTCTGTTTTCTGTCTCCTTAAATTTGATCTAGCAATTAGTAATAGTTTCACTTCATTTCCCTAAAGATGATCTGTGTTTTTCGGTATCATTTGGTATGTTCAGAGTAGTTTTCAAGTCCTTTTTCAGCATAAGACATAAAATCCCCTCTTTATGTCAAAGAACAAGGAGGAGATGAGCTCAACTGCTTAGTCCAGATGGTGAGAAATCATATGACAGGGAAACATTTTGTAGAATGATTCAACTCCTATTTTGTTTCTGTCTTCTCTATCAAGGCGAATGATGTTTAAACTAGATGGGGTCTAACAAACATGGTTAAAGGGACTGAAGCCCAATTGGTGGTGTAATAAAAGTACCTGACTGCTTTAAATTACTTCAAACCTCTAGGCTAGACAAATAACATCCCAGAATTCTGAAGGAACTGGCAGATGTTGATGTAGAACTACTTTCAGTAGTTTTTGCAGAACCACAGGGAATAACAATAGTACTAGAAAACTGAAGAAGGGAAATGTTTTTTTCAGTTTTCAAAAATGAAGATAACATAGGTGGTTGCTTTCATCTATTGTTGAACTTTGGCAAAATTTAAAAATAGAAAATATAAATAAATTTTAAGTATTATATCACAGAAGATTGTGATTTCACCAAGTCAAGATCCCTACATTAAGAACATATTTTCTGTTTAAATGACTAAATTAAGGATGAATGGAATCATATATAGATAGTGTGTATGAATATACAAAATATGTCTAGAGGCATGATTTCCTTATGCGGTATATTGAGAATGGTAGAAAATGGTTAGTGAGGGCAATATGATCAAAGAGAATATGACTCCACATGGACTTATTAAAAAATTCAGAAAACAAAATGAGTAGAATTTGAAGTGGGTCTTGATGGCTGAAAGCCACCCAAAAGACCACAAATGGGGAATAAGAAGTAAATTCAAAATAAAAAGGAAGACATTGTGGTGCTTCATATATACTGCAAGTGTGATTATTTGTATGTTTCTTATTTTAAGAAATACCAAAATTAGCATTTTTTTTCCTTTGGTATTAAACCATTCTCGAATTATTTTAGCTATTAAGTTTCAACTAACTTTAACTTCTATAGTTCCTATATCATGCATAATTTAGCTACTATCCATGCTGTGTTCAGCCTTTTGCCTGAAGGTGGGGATTTTCAGTTGTCTGGCAGTACTAAGACTGCTCCTAAGGTCATTAGGGATGGAAGGCAGAGGGTTATCTGTATTCTTTGTAGTTCACTCAGACTGTCAATTTAAAAATGGGAAAACCTTTTTTATCCATTTTAATTACTTGTAAGAAAATTAGACTGCAAATTGAAATACTGTTTGCAGCTCCTTTTGTCTTTTTGGGGATACACAGAGGAACATTTTGCCATAAAATCCTACTAAAATATCTATTTATCAAAAAAGCATGGGAAAAGGGTCCTAATAAAAAGGTTTTTAAGTATACCAAAAATGATACTGATTTCCTATGGGCAAATACATATTTTTTTTCCAGATCAGAATCATTTAAAAATACTGATTACATGAAATATCATGCTCTCTCTTGAGGATAAGTAATTATCAAAAGAAAGAGAAAGTGACTTTCTTCTACCATCCCAATTGGCAAAACTTGTAAAGAAATTTCCTAAAACTTTAAGCTAGACTGTATGATTCTGGAGAATAAGAAACATATTCCTTTACCATTTTCGATTTCCCACAAAGTCCTGTAACCCAGGTAGCTTCTAAATGAAATATTTGTAATCTGAACTGATTCTAAAAAATGATTGGTAGGCACCATTCAGTTCTGATTAGTGATCTACCTTGGTTTGTTAATACAATTCTAAAAACTCTATAATTGTAGCCCTCTTGAAACCAATAGCTCTGTTTCATATGCTTTAAAGAGTTTCTTTGAAGTCTGGAATTGTAATACCTTGGTTTTCTCTTCTTTTGGTCAGAAGGTTCTGGGTATTTGAGGTCTCTTGTTATCCTACATGAATTTCAGTTTTTTTTTTCCTCTCTTTAAAAAGTATCATTGGAATTTTTATTGGAATTGCATAGAATCTGTAGATTGCTGGTGTGAAACAATGCACAACATAACTAATAATCAGGGACATGCAAATCAAAACCACACCAATATACCATCTTAGACCAGTAAGGGTGGCCCATATCTAAAAGATGGACAACAAGTATTAGTGTGGATTTTGAGAAAAAGGAGCATTCTCACTGCTGGTGAGATTGCAAACTGGTCCAGCCACTATGGAAAGCAGTGTGGAGGACCCTCAAACTACTGAAAATGTAACTACCATCTGATCCAGTGATCCCACTACTGGGAATCTATCCAAAGGATACAAAAATCCTAATTCAAAAGGGCAGTTGTACTTGTATGTCTATTGCAGCACTATTTACTATTGCCAGGATATGGAAACAACCCAAATACCCCAAAACTGATGAATGGTTGAAAAAGTTGTGATATGTTTACACAATGGAATATTATTCTGAAATCAAAACTGACATTCAAATTAATTTTGATAATATAAAGGTAATAATATTAGTAGAAATAAGTAAGCAAGAGACAGAAAACATACAGTCTCGCCTATAGATGAGATATAGGAGTCAGAAACAAAGGGCCAGGAAAAAAAGTCAAAATAAGCTGACAGTAGGGCTGGAGCAGGCAGCTAGAGAATGGAACTGGGAAGGGAGAAATCAGTGTAGGGAAGAGCACAAGATGATCAAGATGAAGATTCATGGATATAGGATGCAGAAAGAACCCCAGGGACTGCAGTGATGTTATTATATCTATATGCAATCTATGTGCATATATATATACACATATACATGAATATGTAAACAATAAAATGATTAATAAAGCATTTTATAAAATATTTTTTGTTTAAACAGGTAAATTGCTTTTTAACACAGTATCTGGTTCAGAACTACATGTATAGAATCATACAGCTTCAGAAATAAGTTTATACACTCTAATCCACCAGCAACAAATTAATTTTTCCTTAATTAACTAAGATTAATAAGATGTCTCTCCTGTTGACCTCTGAACATGGTATTGCTTTCCAATGTCCATACTCCCTTAGTTTCTAGCTGTCCTCCCACCCTTGACTAGATCATATACTCCCTTGTAAACTATTACATAATTTTGGGGTTTTCATTCTGTCTTTTTTACTACCTCTCTCTAAGGTTTTCTTTCTATTTGTTTCCTTTTTTTTTTTTTTTTGGTTAAATATTCTCTAGACCCTATGATATTTCATATAACAACTTCTATGTACTAATTATAGCCTATTAGATAATAATTTTTATATTTTGATTCCTATAATGTCTTTAATTTCATTTTAAATATTTCAGCATAAACATGTAATATTGAATTATGAGTGATTTATGCTATAATGTAGGACAATGATGTATTTAATCAGAAATTCACACTGGCATTTTCATCAGGAAGTTGCCCAGATAAGGTACTAAAGCCCTTAAGTTATCATTATCTTTAATCAACATCAAAGGCTTTCACAATTGGCAAAAAAGAAAAAAGAATGTTTAAAATAGATTTTTATTGGTAATTTAGTGGCTATTAATTCATTAAGTATAATGAAGTTCTGAAATGAACTCAAGAATATTGTGGAGATAATATGATATCTGTAGCTGAGCCCTTATTAAAGGTCTACGTGAGCTTGATTCCAAAAAGATAAGCATAGAAGGAATTTCTGAATTTTTTGATGCTTAATATAAAGGCAATGGAAGCTGTCCTTTGAAATATTATTAGTTATTTCAAGAAATTCATCAAGTGAGACATGGTTCATTTACTTCAAAAGACTGTTATCTATGACTTCATCATAGGAGTGTTTATGAATGATTTTTTGCCCAATTGCAAACAAATATTTATTTGACAAGTTTTCTGGGGACTGGCAAAATTTGGAGGAGACATTAAAATAAATTTGTGTCAGGTGTATGAGAGCAACTTGCTTAAATATCAAACTTTGACTTTTGGTGACTACCTATAGAACCTGTGACTACATAGGATAATTTTGATTAATGTCACTTATATTGCTAATTCCTCGTATTTTTTCCTGGTATTTTAATGAGGCTTTTTAAGATAGTATCCCAGTTTCTTATAGCATTTATTAGTGATTCCTTTGAGATAGTTCATAAACCACCAAAGAATATGTGTTCAATAGATGACAAGTTGCAATTAATTGTTGTAGTCACTACCCTGTGAAGTTCCATCCACATTTTCTGCTTCCTGATGAGAACTTTCCTTCAACAAAATTTGCATTTTCTGATTGCATATCTTTACTTCAAAGATATAACACTTCTCAGAAGTTAGGGCCATTCTATATCTGAGTGTGTTTTGAAACACTTATCTCTTTTAGTTTTATTTTCTGAAACCCAGATATTTGTTTGTCCTTCATAGTTTTTCACCTCTTTAAAAACTATATATTGAGTTACTTCCCGCAGGAAAATTTAGTTATATTCTTTTCAATATTTGGAAATTAATACAGCAACGTGGCTTGCTTTTAGAGGAGGTAAAATAAACTGAAAAAAAATTTGTTTTCCTTAATGCCATTTCAAACTTTTATTTTCCAAGTATAAGGCCTTGGTTTCCTTTTTATTTTTTAAGTTTCATGAACTCAAATTCCATAGCATCCTGGTGTCTTTTAATTTGGTTTTCAAGTTTTCTGGAAGTAAGGAAGTACCTGATGTACTTGTAGCAATTACAGGGAAAACCAGAAAATCCTAGTTCACTGGAAGGTGGTTCTATTTCTTTTCCTTTCCAGTTTTGAATAGCTTAAAATGAGAAAGATGATCAGTGATACTGGATAACAAATTATTTAGTAAAGTCTTTAGTATCATAGTGATATTTTCAAAATGCCATATCTTATGGACTTTTAAATTTAGTGCAATTCTTAGAAATGGAAAAACCATGTTCTCTAAACTCATCAGTTATGCCCTTAAGAGTTTTTAAGAGTGCATGGAAAGGTTAGAAATGATCATTGCTGTTAGAGTAATTTTAAGGACAAATTTGTCTACTCCTGATCTGTAAGTCTGAGAATACTGAAATCAATGTATTCCATAATCTATAATTTAAAAGTCTAGTAATCTTTCAAAACTTTGTTGAGTTAAGGATTTATCCTTAACTTTGTTAAGGATAAAAAAAAAAAAAAACTATTTTACTTTGTAAGTCATTACTTTTCAAAATATCCCAGGTTAATGAAAGCTTACAAGAAAAGAAATATTTTTCTTTACCCATGATTTTATACAATGGACTGCAGTGGTTGGTGAACAAAGATTATATATAAATAAAAGTCATGACCAAGTTTCCTACGGTGATTTTTCTAGTGTTGATTTTATGCAAAATACTTTATGTAAATTAAGATATTTCTTTTCCCCAGGAGTCAAAAGAAACATAATTTTCTACAATCTTGAGTTGAAGAATATTGACCTCAGAAATAATAATTAATTTGCTCAAAGAATAGTAGAACAAATGGAGTTGACTAAATCCAAACTCTGTTCTCTTAACTACCAATTATCAACTTGGAAAAAAATATAGATATAATTCCAAGTTTACTTCAGTAATTAGCAAGTGTTAATGATGGTTCTGTCTCATAATGCTCAAATGGAAATGCTCATTTTAGCCCAATATTTCTGGTACTCATTGTTTTAGATGATGACTATCATGAACACTGCTCCACTAGACTCCATTTGCCTTTGCTGCCTCCACAATGACCTAAGATATAACAAGCCTATTATGCATTTTAGTGAATTGCATCCACAAAAGCAACTAACAAACAAGTTTTTCTTTTCTAACTATTACCAACAATTACAGCTGAAATTTCTTTTTCCATTTAGCCTCATTAAAAAACTTTGATCTC
Organism: Uropsilus gracilis; assembly: GCA_004024945.1. Lineage (NCBI taxonomy): Eukaryota > Metazoa > Chordata > Mammalia > Eulipotyphla > Talpidae > Uropsilus > Uropsilus gracilis. Next base: position 191,029 of record PVHY01000758.1, on the reverse strand, counting down.
TGATTTCTGAATCACGTAGTATATACAGTATTTCTACTCATGAAACATTATGTTTTATGTGTGACATTGCCAACTATATCTCCTCTAATAATTGATTTCATTACTGGAATCGCCTCTTTCGTTGAGGTATAATTTTTCATATTATGAGTTGAATAATATGACTTAAAATGATGTCTTATTTTATATATTTTTTAAAAGCATTTTGAATAAGAGTGTAGGGAGTGGGACACTTGCAAGATCTGTACTTCAAAGGTTAAGAGGGTTTGGTGAGAAACATTATTGGTAGGAAATTAAAACCAAGAGCTTTATTTTGGAAGACTATAGAATAAGATAAAGTTGAGTTTGGAGGTATTTACAGATAGTTGGAAATAAAACAACCAAAGGTGAAAAGTACTGAAAAAAAATGTGCTAATGATGCTAAACTTCATGCAGTTCATTTATATGTCATAAGAGTTGCTATGATATTAAGAACGAATTCTGAAGAAGAGAGAAAGGACCACATATCCTATGTTATATGGTGGTCATGGACAGGTGTTTCACAAAGAATGAATCCTTATCGCAACAAAGAGAGATGGCATGAAGGGGGGAGACTATTGCTTGTATTTAAGGTATGTGTAACCCCAAAAGCAAATGTCCACAAATAGTTTCTGCAAGCTATTTTTTGTTTCTTACTTTAATAGAGAATACAATGTAGAACTGCATAATTGGTGTGCCCTGCCAGTGTTGACATTCCAAGTTATAACAATTGCTATTTCAATGGAGTCTTTGAACATAAGATGTAAAATAAAGTGAGTTAAGGTGTGTGGCATCACTTTGAAAATAATAATACACTATGAAAATGTCAGCTACTATTTAAAACAGTAAATATGTTGTTTTAGCATCTTCTTAATGTATGCCATTGACTTTAGTTTCCATTATAATTGAAACAGAACAAAATGCAGGCTATTACTTGACCCATAAATTGTACAAGTTCTTTCAAAAAAACTCCTGAAATTTTTAGGTCTAAAGTTAAGCAGGAGCTCAAATATGTTGTTTTCCTGAGTTTCTTATTTATTTTTTAAGGTTTGTGCATTTTCTTAAATGAAGTGGGTTTAGAAATAATTGCTAGAAGTTTCCTAGAAGTGAAAAAGTATTTTGACTATGGCAATTTTGACTTTAACAATGATTGCATTCTCTACTCATCTAATCTATCTTTCATTACATCATTATCTTCTCTCCAGTGGCAATAAGACTTTGTGTTGTATTCATGAATATTGATAAAGTCCCTAAATGTATTAGCTCTAGGCCTTTCATGCTTAAATTGATTTTCAAGTCTTGTAATAACTGATAACTACTAACTCTGAGTAAAAGGACTCAATATCCATTCTTACCTATTTGAATGAGAGTATTCTGCCTTATTTATGAGTTAATGTCAGTCAGAATTCTAAAATTAAGATATTGATTCTTTATTCCACTCATTAGAAAGGTAAAATCCTTTGAGATACATCGTTACCTTTTTTCTTCATTTATATAAAGAAACCAATATTCTAAGTAGAGTTTTGTTGTTTTTTTATGAGCTGGTTGTCTCCATTAATTGAAGTTATTTAGAAAAATAGATTAAGGGCACCTGTTTTTTCTGGTGTTCTCTGCACATTTTTTTCCTTAATGAATGTACTTAGTATATTGTCCAATTATTCTGATAGTGAAAATCACCATTTGTGTCTTGGGAAAAAATTAATGATTCATATACATTTTCATTTCATACATTTCCCAATAAGGTAAAAGATCACACTTTTCCAGCTGTTTCAACAAAAAAACAGTGGTGCTATCTTTGACTCTTCTCATTTCTTAAAAAAAAATTTCCCTATCCAATTCATTAGCAAAACCTGAAAGTATATTAAAAACACATCGATATATCTGCAATCCTCCTGCTTTTGCAACCATTAATCCATCCTTAATAGTTTAGCCTCTATTATCTATACAGATAGTAAATTATTATTATCTGTTTTGATCCTTACTCTCCATTCTCAAGACTAGAACCCTGTTCATCTGTTAATTCCAAGCCAGATAATACCAGTCTTTTTCTCATACTCTTATCCTATCTTCCAAATGACTATTTGGTCTATCATTTATTACTTCTTTTATTCCCCAACCTATTTGTTTGTACACACTGATCTTGCTTTTCCTAGGAAAGAACATTTCTGAAACTCTCTCAAACTCTCTATTCACACCTTTCTGTCTTTCAGTTCTCCACTCATGTCACTAGTGCAGAAATGCACTGCTGTGCATTAATGAATTGATCACTAATATTATATCAATTCACTGCTTTTGTTTCTGTTAGGACATATGAATGACTAGTAGTATAAATCATATTAAATGATGTACTGTTTAAATTGGCTTGACTCTAAGCAGCTAGGTGTATTAAAAATACTGCTAGACTATACAGGTATCTTAAAAGTTGAAAGCCTTACAAAAGTTTTTTAACATAACTAGCATATAGGAACTTTCAAATTGGGATACTTTGTTTACTTCCTGTAAATATCAAAAATATTTTATATTTTCTGGAAGAGTAGATTTTTTTTGAGTTTATGTGGATTAATCCAGAGTCTGCATCCCAATTGTGCTATGGTGAAAACAACTTTAAAAAAGTATTTTTAAAAGAAAATTTTTTATGTAAGTGTGACTTTTAAAATATATTCATATATATATATATATATATACATCAAGAAATACCATTAAAAGTGAAACTATCTCTAAATAAAATGTGAAAATCAGTCACAGTTTCTAGGTACAGTTTTAATCTTTCAGTTCTCATTCAAGCACCTACAGTATAATACACTGTTACCTTGTTGATTTCCCTCCCCCATCACCATATGGCTGATCATCTGTTATATGATGAGATGATACAGTATGTTTCAAAGTTTGCAGGGGAAATGTCTTTGCTATAGAAAGTCGTGTCCAAATCTCAATAAACTTGGACTCTGTGACTCTTTTATAAATAATGCTTTTCTCTCTTGGAAAACAACAGCAACAACAAAAAAATAAGGAATTCATATCATTTTGTTCTGTTCACTAGGATAAAAACACCCCTCCTTCTGCCAAGATATTATGCCAAAATCAACTTTTAATGGTGTGTATAACCTGGCATCATAGTCTGTTTTTAGCTTTTTTCATATGATTATGTGATTAGTTAAAAGCCTACCAAGGATGCATTTGAAATACTAAACCGTTTTTAATGTATTGAACCAAATAAAAAATTCTTATTTTACTTTTATATATGTCAGTGTGAAATTGAGCAGGAAACAAAAATCCAATCTCTAAAACGTTTAGAATGTGGTTAAATAAGTGTGAACATTTCCAGAACCCAATATGTATTTGTGAAACTTTTGTGTTTGTTAGAATCATGTAGAAAGCAAATCAAAATCAGTAAAAGCACAGTATGGGAAACTATTTTACTCATTTTCCAGTACTGAACAGAAATTTAAACAATAATAACAAAATCAGAAATATCATTTCTTATGCTGGAATAGAGCCCATATGTTTAGCAGAACAAATTTAGATTTTGATGTTTATAGGTACTGGAAGTTTGCATATGTAAACATGCAATTTTTATTAAAAAAGTTATTTTTAAAATACATATTCTTCACACAAAATAGTTTCAGATACAACTGAGGAATATTTATGAATCACAATTATATTGAATTTCTTGATATGGAAATTGTTAGTGGTGTAAAAGCAATAATAAAACAATGCAAGTTAAATTTGTAATATTTTAATTCTGTAAAAAGAGGCCAAAAATACTCTGCTGAAAATCTTTTAAAATTAAGTCTAAATAAAGGACAACTGATAATAGGTCTAAGGTCTTTGAAGACATGCCTATTATAACTATTTTTTATTGAATCTGTGAAAAAATGTAGATAGTAGAAATTTGGAAATAGTAGAAATGAAGTGTCAAGTTGCTATTCTATTACCAAGTAAGCTTATAGAAGCAGTTTTATATTTTTAATTCAATCTGTACACCAGAAATTATAATTACTAACTAAAATAAGACAACATTTTCTCCTTTTTTGTTTTATTTCTGTGTCCTTCAGGATTAAAGTGAAACAATAAGAAGAAATTTGTTCAAAGTAGGTAACAGTTGATGGCAAGCATCTCTTGTTTCCATGCTTGGACTTGTTGAAATTGTTTTCTGCAGTCTTTTACTCCTTGGATAATTTTATCTACTTCATACAGCCTTTTCTTCAAGCGAATCAATGGCATTCTGATTGTCCAATGTTCACTAAAAAAGGCTAATGTTACTCTTGTTTTTCAACCACTATGGAATATATATTCAGATTAGTTAATACTGATAATACTCAAATTGTCCACCTGAAAAATGCTCTTAAATTCAAGTAACTCATCATTGACTCTACTTATATTGTGCAAAGTTTAAAAACCCAAAGTAAGATAATATAATCACTGATTACATTTCTCTGTTTATCTAAATTTCATGTTGGCTAGCTTTATCTTTTTTTCTGTTGGCAAGATGATCATAGTAATTCTGATTATCACACCTAACACAATCTTTCCAGAGGCAGAAAAAGAGTTGAGCCATTTTATTCCTCTCTACAAGTCCATTTATGGTCTTATATCTTGGTGAAAACTAAAACATATGCCCATTTTAAAGTCAATTACTAATAAAGAAAAAGATATTGCCATTATTATGTTGGACAAGCAGATCCTATACCCTGAGACTGAATGTGGTAGATAATTTAAAGACAATTATTTGTTGAAGAAATATAACTCTAATAATCACTGCACCGAAATCAGTGTTTCCTTAGAAAATGAGTAGCACGTGTCAGTCCATGTTGATGCTGCTAGTTCATGACTTTCTTTTTGAGTTGTGAGGTTTTAGCATGATATTTTCTGTATCATAACTGAGGTGTAATCTAAAAATGACACCAGTACATGGTGGACAATGAAATAACTGAAGAAAAAGGTTATTGACTTCGTAAATTTTAATGACCTAAGAAATTTGCTTAGAGCGTTTGTCTTGGGTGAACACAAGACCAGTTATTTTCCACACTCCATGCACCAAATCTTAACAGGCTTTAGTTGTGTTTATTCATGAGCACAGTACACATGTTCATAGTTTCACCTTTTATCCTGGAACATGTCTTTGGACCTGTTTGTGTGAACAAACTCATAAAACATTTCCCAGGTAGAGGGAGGATGAAGGGCTTCTAAATGGCCAGGTTCAACTCACCAATTGATTCAAGGGACCTGAGTGAAATGAAGGGCAGGCTTTAGTGTGGGAAGAAAAGCCTATAACAGTAGATTAAATGCAACGATTCAAAGTAGAAACTGGCTTAGGAGGTGAATGTAATTGAATCTAGGGAATGAGAGGAGGAAAGCTGTAAATGAAGCCAAAATCTGAATACTTACCATTTTCAAATATTTAAAATTTTTACCATTGACTATGTCTTTAAAGATGTTTACTTTCTTTTAAGAATACATGTGGTTTTCCTACAAGTAGAATCTTTCATTCTTTATTAGTTGATTACAGTTGGTAAAAAGTTATTACTTTAAATGTTAAAATGAGTTGTTTATTAAATATGTTCAATAGATGGTTTTTATTGTACATCTTTTAAGATATTTTCTGAACTACTCAAGAGTAATTTATTTGTAGTATGACTTTAGGTTTGAAATCTGTTTTAATCATTATATAGTCTTCACTGCTTCTGAAATTCTGTTACTGTCTTTCTTGTTTATATTCTCAATAGAAATTGTGCATGGAATCAAGGGGGAAAATCTGCATTATGCTATTATAAACCCATTTTTGGAGTATGGTTGAGAGGGAGGCTATATTTAGAAACATGTTCCACTTGAGATTTTAAAATATACATTGGAAAAAATAGAAAATTCCACCCAATTAGCTAAGAAGAGGCAGTTTTCTCATTTGCTATTAATATTAGTTTTAAACTCATGTTCATAAGCTTGAGAAAAATTTTGATTTGGTCACCTCCTGTGATACATTGGCTCCCGATAGAGGAAATAGCAGCCATATCAGGGGGGAATGATAGTTCACTGAAGCAAATGTGAGTGAGAACATTATGGGAAATGAATGAATTCATCCAATAACATTCAATACTGCAGGAGGAAGAGTAATTGCTAAATAAGACATGGCATTTAGGTTCTTTAGGAGGGAAATTTAGACCTCTCATCATGAATTTCTTGAAAATATTCTTACCCTCCCCCCCTTATTTTAAAATGATATGTGTTCATTGGGAACCTGAAACAACAAACAAAAAATTAAGATTATATTCACAGAATTTTGCCTGAACATACTTTCCCTTTCTCATAAATGCTGAGAGAACCTGGAATGGAGGTGTTAATAAGATTGTTAAGAAATACTTAGTCATTTTCTATCAATATCATAGATTATGTAGGAAACCTGAGATATCCTGTGCTCCAAGGTATTTAATATTAGTTTCCTTTATTGTCATTGAAATGCATTCCTTCTTATGCTGACTTATGAACAATTGAGAAATGACTACCCATATATTAAGACCACACACACACAGATATCATAAATTTTTAGCTTTTCCAAACACCACTCTGACATTCTCTTCCATAACCTAAGTTGAACATGTTATTTCCAGCCTGAATCAATGAAGGAAATAACTGATTTCCTTTTGTGGCCTGTCAGTATTGAGAGTGACTTTATTTCTGCTCAGATTATGGACTTTACCTGATTTTCATAATTTTCATTGTTTATTTTAGTTGTGAGAATGATCTTTTGTTTAATAGCAATTTCCTGTTTATTCTTATGCAGTTTGGAAGTAAACATTTCTTCAAATTCTTTTACATAAATCTTAGTCTGAAGTTTTGGACTTAATCTCAGTTTCCCCATTAATAAAATATATTAATATATATTATAGCTTCCTTGGTAAATAAAATAGGTAGAATGATTATGGAGTAAATTAATAGAAATAATTTATATAAGGAGCATAAAATAAGGAGTGGAGCCTGGAAGGCTTCAATAAATGCTGGTTGACATTATTTTTAACATTAGCATCAATTAGAAGCTGACATGGAATTGCATGGTGTATCCAATATAAAATTATAATAAATAGAGAAAAGGGCAATAATATAAATAGAAGAATAAAAAGAGAGTACATTGAATAGGAAGAAGTATTTTGGCAAGCTCACATGGGAGAGAACAGGGTGGGCAATTTTATGTACTAAGGTTTAAAAATTAGGTAATAATGAGTCAAATATGAAGTTAAAAGATTCCAAATGCACATTACCAGGAAAGAACAAATTAAACCTTATAAAGAAGTATTATACACACTTTATTTGGGCACTTTCTTATCAATAAATGGCATGTATAATGAATGAGTTTACCCCATTCCTGCTCTTTCAAACTCTTTTTAATAAGTAGAGAAATTATGCACATAGAGGAGATTTAAATGAAATAAACATTTTCCCCTTAGGAGTAATAGTACAAAGCATATAAGAATATTACATCAGATATGGAAGGAAATTTTAAAAAAAAGCAATCTTTGAGTTGAGGAAGCATTTGTAATACTTTTACAACTGACTCTTAGGGATAGTATCCCAATAGAAACAGAAGGTTTATACATGAGATTCAGAGACAATAGTTCTGTCCTGCTAGAGGTTCTATTGATTAAGTATCACCCAAAAGATAGAATCACATCCTGGATTACTTTAGTTCTTGCTCATCAGTGTCATAGAAAATTAGTATCATAGAAATTCTGTTTTCATAAAAAATATATCATGTAAACATTTTAAGAAATTATTTGTCATGCAATATGTAATAGCCATGAATAAAAGACATACACACATATATACACACACATATGTGTGTATGAAATCTAGAACCTATGAATCTTGAAAGGTGACTTGGGGGTCACCCTTCTCTTTAAGAACCATTTTATATATAGTCTGACTGCCCATTTCTAGAGTTTATAAGATACCATCTGCAAATATTCCATCAGTCCCTGGGAAATACATGTTTTCTACAAGTATGACCAGTTTATATTTTTCTCATCTTTCCTCCAACACTAGAATCCAGCTGAGTAATTTTTACCAAACTTTGATTTTCTTTATGTTACTGCTTTTTCCCCTTTATAAAAACAACATTAACAAATGTCAAGGTCTAACATTTAACAGACAACCCCCCCACTCCAAGTCTGAGAATAGGCTGGGATATTTATAACACACACAAAAAAATATTTTAAGTCAACAGACCAAAAAGAAAAAAAAAAAAAAACTTGACACTAAGGTTTTATTATAAGAGGTGAGCTCACTTGAAAGAACAATTTGTGGTTACATGGAGTCAGAATTGTATAAATAATAGAGCAGGAAAGAATACAGAATTTGATGTCAGAGCTGTTTTCCAGCACTGAATATACAAGTTCAATCATTTGGTAGGTAAAAGACAGTAGGAAAGATTTTACCTGGTTATATGCTACCTAAATCCTTGAAAAGGTCCCTGTTGTGGTCTTCTTTGGACTTCATCCTGGAGGAGTAAGAAAGTGAAGAGAAATACTAGAGAGAAAATACAAGAATAATGGGAACTAAGACCCTAAACAAACTGGTAAAATCCTCTACATTAAATATCTTACCCTTGCTCTAGACTGAGTACTGAAAAAACTAAATCAGTGTTACTAAAGTGTTGCCCATTAATCAGCAATTATATGATTCCCCACTCCCTCCCTCTCCTGTCTTTCAACCAGCTTATTATTTCATTATTAAAATGTGTCAGAATGTAAATCAGTGCATTGGTTCAAAAAAAGTCATAATGTGAAAACTGTCAGATAATGTAAACAGAGCACTAAGTGCTGCATTCAGTTTACATTCTGGTACAAGCTCCTTATCTTTTTGTGGACTGGCACTTTGAATAGCACTTGTCTAGACATAGAACTGAGGACAGCATCAAAATAAATTATTTAAAAAAATTTGACTTGAGAACATGAGTGAAGGTTTGTTGTACCAGATAGTAAATTCAGCAAAAAAACATTTTAATTTAATCAGTTTAATTTTGGCACAGAAATAAGCAAATATACGTATGAAAAAAATAAAGAAATCATAATTGGATCCATGTGAAGTAGGAATTTAATCTAATGTAAGTAGCATTTTGGATCATTTGGGAAAATATGTAATACATTTTATTTCGACAACTGAGTATTTGGCCAAAAAGTATGTTAGGTCCATTATTCACTTTATAATAAAGAAGTAAATTTCATATTTAATGCATTAATCTGCAAGAACTGCAAGAGAAACGTGCCATGGAGTGAGCATTTTTAAGCAATGGAAGTTATTTTCTCACATTAGTTCTAGAGTCTTCAGATCTAAAATCAAGATGGTGATAGGGCTGGTTTCTGGTGAGACTTCTCTTCCTGGCTTGTTGATAGCTTCTTTTAGCTGTGTCCTCACCTGGTTTTACTTCTGAGAGACAAGAGAGATTTCTGGCAAGTCTTCTTTTAAGAACACCTGTTCTATCATATTATGATTCCATGTTTATGGACTTATTTTACATGGTCTTTTTAAGACCTTATATACAATACAGTCACATAAAGTTTAGGGTTTCAATATATGAATTTTGATGAGAAACCTTTCAGTCCACAAGGAATGATAAATTAATATCACCTTTGGTGGCAAAACAGGGATAACATTTTTTAAGCAAAGAAATTCTGCCAAATAAAATACAAATATATAATTCATAGCACTGTGCTTTTAGCCAAATAATGTTTTCCTTTTTCTAGCTGAATAATATGCCATGGATAGATATGTCAAAATTGTTCATTCATCTGCTGAAGGACATTTGAATTTCTTCCAGTTTGTATGGTTATGAATAGATTTGCTATAATTATTCATGTTAAAGGTTTTATGCGAACATAATTTTTAACTCTCTGAGGTCAATACCCAGGAATAGGACTTCTGAAGTACGCATCAAGCATCTGCCTTGCATGCCTTCACATCAGTCATGTAGGAACTGGCTTTGACAGAATGCCCTACAATCTTGTAGAAATGGAGCATTTGGGAGAATTGTGAAGAATGATTATTTTCTACTTATTGACAGATCTTCCTGGAGGTTGTCATTAGACAGTTCTTGATCACCTTTTTGCTTTGATGAAGCATAGACTTTTTGTCTCACTAGGATCAATGGTAAACTAAACAAATGCTTACCTTCAACATGAAATTGACCTCTCAATAGCCGGCTATCCTACAACTTTTGTTACATCAACATGTTATTTGGTATTCTGTGGGACAGGGAAATGGGGAACTGCAGTTTTGCTGTGATATGTAACAAATTATCAGAATTCAATGGAAGCTTTTTGTTTCTATCAAATTGGTGTTTTGATTCCCAGGATTTTTCTAACTTACATTTTCAGCAATTTTGAAAGAATGGCTCAATATATTCATGTATACATTTTTTTTCCTTTGAACATGTTTTTATTTAAAGTACATTCATTCCAAGGAAACTTGCTAAAGTACATGGTAGTGTAAACCTGAGATCTCTACCAGCAATCCAAGTGCTCTGTGTGCTTATCAACACTTGGAATTGTCAGAGTGTTAACTTGGGTATTTTTGAGCTTTGAAGGATTTATTTAATGTTTTCTGACTGTCAGTCCATTATCAGATATATGAACTGCTAACATTTTCTCAGCTCTCCAGTTTTTCCATTCATTTTCTTGACAGTGACTTGAAGAACAAAAGTCTTAAATTTTGATGAAATCTATTCAAACTTTCAAAAGATTTTTGCCAGTTGTATTTTTGTTATCATATATAAGAACTCCTTGCCTAACATCAGGTTATATGTTTTCACATTTTATGAATTTACACTTCATATTTAGATTATGATTTCTCTTGACTTAAAATTTTAACAAACAAATGAAGTTTAGAGCATAATGTTTTTGTTACATATGGGTGGCCAGCAGTTTTTCCAACATCATTTGTTAGACTAATTTTTTTCATTTCACCATCTTGCACTTTGTAATAAATCATTTGACTATGTTTCTAGACTATTCTGTTTCATTGCTCCATCCTTCTTCAATGCACATTACTTTAATAACTTTGTATACAGTAAATCTTAAAGTTAGTTTCCTCCAGCTTTATTCTTTTGTTTTCAATTGTTTTAGTTATTCTAGTCCCTTAATATTTACATATGCATTCAAAAATTTGATTGTTTATATCAGTAAAATCCTGTTAGAGCCATGATTGAAATTGCAATCAGTCTGAAGATTAATTTAGCAACAACTGACTTTTTAATATGTCAGTCTTTCAATTCATATGCATAGTAAGCTCTACATTTAGTTCTTAGATATCTTTCTAAGCATGTCGATGTTTTCAGGAGACAAGTCTGTATATGTTTTGCTAGATTTATGGTAAAATATTTTCAAGTAACTATAAATGGTATTGCTTTATAAATATTCCTTTTCTAGTTGTACATTAATGTGAGTCAGAAATAAAATTTTGTATATGTGTTAGTTTATATCCTGTGAGTTTGATAAGCAATTATTTAAGAGTTTTGTGGCTTCCTAAGTAATTTCTAGGTAAATAATCATAAGAACAACTGTATTTATTCTATTTCAATTTGTATTTCTCATATTACTATTTCAAACCTTAAGTTAATTACTATAACTTATAACATATAACTGAAAGAAGTTAGAATCTTTGTTTTGCTTACAGTCTTACAAGGCAGGTATACACTGTTTCACTTAGAATCTTTTTTAATAGATGGCCTTTATCAGATTGAGAATTTTATTATTGTTCATACTTTCTTGGTTTCTTAAACCATAAATGGATACTGAATGGATACTGAATTTTGTTATATTCTTTTTCCACATCAATTGGAATGATTACTTTCATTAGACTGTTGAGTGGATTAAATTGATTCTTGTATCTTGAACCCACACTGTTCACATTTGGTTGTGATACGCTTATGCATATAAGTATGCACACATAAATAAAATGTCCTAACTATTATGCGTAGTTGCAAAAATTAAAAGCTTTTTGCATCAGTCTTCTGTGTGCCTTTTCTGTGTTTGACTTTGATATCAAGGTAATACTACTAGTCTCATAAAAATAATTGAGAAGAGTTACGGACACCTCTCTATTCTGCAGTGGATTTGTAGACTTACTGTTACAGCTAAATATTTGATAGAAATCATAATTGACGTCACCATAGCCTTAAAGATGATTTTCTGGGAAGGATTTAATTTATGAATTCAAGCTTCCAAATATCAATTTTTTTAGAGTATATACTTTGTTGTTTTAGAGTATAATTCTTTGTTGAATTTGAGTAATCTGTGTCTTAAAGAAACTGACCCCTTTCTTTTCAGATGGTGATAGAGATTTTTTCCAGTTTCTCCCCTCCTTTAAATACACTTGGTTCTGTGATGACAATGATATCAGGTCAGAAAACAAACAAAACAGGGTACTTAACTGAATTTACAAATGACCCTTTAACTCATCAGGTTTGTTGCAGCCCATGCAAGCAGTAGCAAGACCACGCTAACCTTATGAGGATACAAAACAAGATTCATTCACTAAGAGGACAAAATAGACAAAAGTCACCAAGGTACAAATAGCCCTTTGACAATCTTACCACATGCTCCAGTCTCTAGTCCAAAAAAAACTGCACATGGCTCTTTTAGTGATGTGTGTCCACAATATGATGGCAATCCCACCTTCAAGTCAGATGAAGGAACCAAGATGGCACTGTCAGTTCTCTTCCAAAGGTACAGTTATTTACTTCAAGCCAAAGGAAACCAAGATGATGTCACTCCTCCTTCAAAAGCAAGGGATTTGAATCCAAAGAAGAAAACAAGGCATCATCAATTTCCTCCAAAAGGCACAACTTTGGTGTTCTTTCAGCTTCAGCTTTAAAGTGGCAAGAAATCACCAAGATTCACTCAATACAACAGCAGCAACCACTTCAGATGTCTCATGATGGAAACAACAATGTGGCAAGTTCCATTCAGATCTCCAGACAATTCTCAAACTTCACAGTTTCAATGTTAAAACAAGTTTTCAAATACCATTTTCCAAGTCAGCTTACACAAGTTACAAGTTTCTTCAACATGCTTCCCCAGGCTCCTCGCTGACCTGGGCTAGGGATGAAAACCCACAGCATGGCTTCCTTCCCTGCCCTGCTGCTGCACATGGCAGCAGCAGCTCTGAGGCCTCCAGCATCCCTGCTGCTTCTCTGCTGCTCTTTCCTCTGCTTTTTCTCTCTCTCTGTAAACCCCCCCTCTCAGTTCTTCTCATGAAAAGACTTGGCTTCCTTTCTCCAATTCTCTGTCCACCAGGGCACAACAGCTGCTATTCTAATGCAGCACCAACATGATGTTGTCCACAGGCCCCCAGTTTCACCACAGCCCCCCTATCAACAATTCCTCACTTAATTTTTGATATTGTAATTTAAATTTATCTCTTTTTTCTTGACAGTCTTGTCAGAGCTTTATCAATTTTACTGATACTGAAAAAAAATTGGTTTCATTTCTATAGTAATAAATTTCCACACACTAAGTGTTTTAAACCATACACAGTTATTATCTTTCAGCTCTGTAGTCTGGTAGAATTGAACTGAAATTCAGGAGTCAGTAGGTTTGCATTTATTTCTGTATATTGTAAAGGAAGATATATTTACTCGTCTTTTCTACCTTACGGAACTTATCTGTAACTCCAGTATTCTGTCTTTCATCATTGAAAAAAGAAATGGTGGACTCAGTTTTTTTTATTGAATCATTAAGACCTCTTCTGCTTTTCTTTTCCACTTTTGAAAATCTTTGTAACTACTATGAGTGATAACTAATGATAATCTGTTTATCTCATGGTCCATACCTTAATCACATCACTCAATGTTAACAGTCACAGTATCTGAGCATTAGGAAGGAGGTAGATGTCTTTGGAGGCTATCATTTGCCTATCAATGTATTCTACAAATTTCAGATTTCATGTTAAGAGTCTTTGTTAAACTCCTAAAATGGATATTTTTGTTGATTTTTGTAAGCAATTGGCCTGGTTATATTTAGTCTGCAAATTCCATTTCCTCTTGGTTTATTGACTGTGGTTCTATATCTATTCGATATTGAAAACCTTTGCTATACTCTGTAGATGATTTGCGCTATCTAGAAATAGTCTTAGGCCAAAGATTTAGCTTATTTGTAAATCCAGTTATGTTGATTGAGATAAAAATCCACATAATCACAGTTGGATTCAGATTAGGAATCAACTTTCAAATGTACAGGGTTGTTTTCCTAACACTTTCTAACACTTTCCACCATCCTCCTGGTTTTTGGTTCCCTAGCCAATTGTTCAGCCACTAGATTCATCTTCAACTATTTGGTCTGCTAAATGCTTCTACAATGGTGGTAGAATAAAGAGAAATAAAAGCAATGTGGTTTAATCCTGTTCTTTTTTGGGTCACAAAATCAGCTATTCCATGATTTCAGGTTATGTTGATGAAATGCTCAGTTGAAAAACAAGCACAAGAATATGACAAAGAATACCAATTACATATAAATAAGCACAAGAATATGAGTAGAACATGAAGAATATAGACTATGAAAAAATAGGCAAGTTTAAAATTTTAAAATACTTTTGCAGTTGAACACACATATAGTGAAATATAAGTGAAATCAGGTAATGAAACAAGCAAAGTGTGCATAACTAGACTTACATAAACTAAACTTACATAACTAAACTTAGCTGATCCTTTTAAACCCAGCTACTCCCTAGGTTCATCCCAGCCTTGTGCGAGCAGTAGCACATTATCTTAAAAAGAGGCAAAAGCAGAGTTATTCACTTCTAAAAAGATAAAATAGACAAAAATCACTGAGGGTACAAGGGACCACTTTGGTAATCTTATCACATAGTTCAGTCTCTAGTCTAAAAGCTACATGTGGGTCCTTCAGCCATGTTTATCCACAAAATGGCCACTGTCCCACCTTCAAAACAAATGAAGAAATTAAGTGGTATTGTCACTCCTCCTACAAAGCCACAGTCATTCACTTCAAGTCAACACCAAGATGGTGTTGTCGATTCTCCTCCACAGCCTTCTTTTGGCCCGAACCACCAATATTCACTAGGATCAACAGCAACAACTACTTCAGAAGTCTCATGATGAAAACAGCAGGACTCCAAATTCTCTTCAGGTCTCCAGACAATTCTCAAGCTTTGCAGTTTCTAAGTTAAAGCAAGTTTCCAAGTACCAACTCAGCGTACAAAGGTCACAAGTTTCTCCAACATGCTTTCCCAGGATCCTCATGGGCCCAGGCTGGGGATGGAAACTCACAGCATGGCTTCCTTCCCTCCCCTACTACTGCACATGACAACAGCAGCTCTGAGGTCTCCAGCCTCCTCGCTGCTCCTCTGCTCTCTCTCTCTTGAGCTTTCTCTCTCTCTCCAACCATGCTCCTTCTTAAATCCCCTCTCTCTGTTCCTCTTGAGAGAAACCTTGGCTTCTCTTCTCCAAGTCTCTACCAGGGTAAAATGGCTGCCATCCTAATGCAGCATTACCATGCTGGGGCCATAGACCTGAATTTCACCACAACACCTTTATCATAAGAATTACCCAGTGCAAGCAAAAAACAAATAATCTTTTTTTTTTTTTGGAATGTTTTTGCCATCGATTTGGATATAGATAGATAGATAGCTAGATAGATAGCTAGATAGATAGATAGATAGATAGATAGATAGATAGATAGATAGATAGATAGATAGATAGATCTCTATATATGGATATATAGATATATATATGACATATATATGTCATTATTCTACACAGCTTAGAAGATATTTATTGTTTAGAGGATTATTAGCTTACTGTATGAAGTGGTGAAGACTTTCCCTGAGAGCAGTTTGGCAGACAATCAAAACTGAGAATATGCTGATTCACTACTTTGATTCTTAAGGCTCAATCTTAAAGCATATTTTGACATATGGCTGGGGATGCATGTAAAAGGACAGTAGCTATACACTTTTTAGTAGCAAAACTGAAATTAAAATATTCATAGAAAATAACAAACAATTGTAATTTAGTTATAGTATAGTTTGTAACCATTTAAAAATAGCAAGTAGATCTATTGGTATTGATCACTTAAAATCGACCATGTAAAACTGATAAGCGAAAGCAAAGCTTGTCATAGAATAAAGATTTGACATTGCATATTACATGTTTATATTGTTTGACCTTAGGTAATTAAAAGTCAAAAAGTTAATTAAAAGTTAAAAAGTAAAGAAGAAATTACATAATGATAAAATGCATGATTTTACTTTCTGGATTTTATAAATTAGGAATTATTTAAATTTGGAATAAGAATTAAATGCTTCCAGCTCATCTGAGAACCACTCTACTGGAGAGCATACCGGTTTGGGCTTATCAGGATGCTTAAGAACACCAAAAGTTAACTTTGTTATTAGGAAAATGTCAAAACTTTGTAGATTAGCTATTAGTCCATAGTTTTATCATTTTATTCTGAACCCAGAGTTTTGAAAACAGTACATTTTTAAAGTTTTATGGAAACATTTACCTATGTTTCTCCAATACTTAACCTTATATTTTATACTTAATTAGCAAAATGCCTCTGAATATAGAGCATTTTAATGTTCTCTTAGATATCTAAAAAATAATTTAAAACTCTTTTTATCTCTCCCCTCATGCATTTCTTTGCTTACCTTTTTCTTTGTGCCTCAGTTTTCTTCATCTATAAGATGAGGATGAGAATATTCATATCATTGTGTACTCTTAATGATTAAATAAAATGATATTAGAGTTGGCCTACATGGAGGCCCTTTCAGCATGCCCAACTATAGCAATGCATGATGGGAGGGGAGGTGAGTCTGTGGGTCGTTCAGCTGCCTGGGTGCTACCCATACACAGGATTCTAGGGCCTGCAACTTCGACCCCAGGTCTACGTGCTTTGGGGTCAGTAGTTGTGGAAATGCCCGCAGTTGCTACTTGAGCAGTGCGGCCAGAGTTCCCAGGTTTCTGGTGCTCATCTCTTGCTGGCATGTGGGGAGGAACTGTGTATAGGCAGCATGCTAGGCAGCAGACAGGACTCTCCTACCACCCCACCACTACTGTCTCCTACCTAGGAAGCAGTCAGTCGCTGGAGCCCTAACAGGCTGCTCACATTGTGGGCAGTAGAATATTCCCTGCAGCTGCCACTTTTACAGCAGCTTATGATAGCAGCTGTACATGCTGGGGCCAGCAGGCACCAGCCCCAACAAAACCAACATGCCAGGCCAGGGTTCAAGTTATTATTATAACCATAAATATAAAGTATCCAGCATATTCTGTGATATATGATTATATTCGTATATATCTTATAGAAGTCATGCTACTGCAACTATCTCTGTTATCCACTCTGAACAGTCATTGGCTAGGAAATCACCTACAAGGCAATTCATTCAAATGAGAACGAACATATTCTCATATGTGCAAGTTTGAGTATTTTTTGCAGAAAAGTGTTGTGTGTGTATACACAAGCAAATTCTGTATGGTACATATTATTGTGTGCCCATTTATATTGGAGTAAGTTGAGACACAGTGAACAAGTGGTCAGCCCAGAGTTTTCGTTAGGGAAAATGCTAAAATACGAAAAAATTCTAATCTTGTTTCACTTCATTTTCAAAAAAGCTAAATTTGTGATTTGGAGAGAGAGTTGAGACTGGAGTGATTGTGTTAATCAAAAATCTTTACAAATCTATTTCAGAAATATATTTGAAAGGAAGAATTAATTAATATTTGCACAAAACTAGCTTTAGTAGTTTGTAGGAAAACAAGGCTGAGTATTTGATACTTACAGCAGAATTTTAAGCTGGTGCATTTTGCTTTTATTGCCATTCCCTTTTTGAGAGGTATTAGCAATAGAATAAGATTTTTCTTTAAGTGTAAACATTCTAAGGACTATTTTCTTAGCTGTTGTAAAATGCAATTGCTTGCTATATATTCAATAATGTTGCCTGATAAAATCCCTATCTACTTATTCAGTGTGGAATGATTATCTGCAATTTCATTTCTGAAACACCAAAATTGCAAAACTCTTGTCTGATAGATATAGTGTTGTCCTTTACCATTGATACAATAAAAAGTGTTCTGTAGCCTCTTTGTATTAAACATGGGACAATACAACAAATTTTTCTTTATATAGGTGGATTGACTTTCAACTTATAGATTGATTATCCAAATATTATTTATTCTAGCAATCTAAAATTAATTTTTAACTCCTGGAAAAAAATGCTGAAATTTAAACATGTCCTTTAAATATCATCATATAATAATAAGGGAAAACAAAGTAAAAATGCATGTTTCAAAAATAACTTATATTTTTAAAATGTTGG
Source organism: Uropsilus gracilis (assembly GCA_004024945.1). Lineage (NCBI taxonomy): Eukaryota > Metazoa > Chordata > Mammalia > Eulipotyphla > Talpidae > Uropsilus > Uropsilus gracilis. Next base: position 172,693 of record PVHY01000758.1, on the reverse strand, counting down.
GCTGATGTCTTGCATATATTTACTATAATATAATTATATTTGCATATACTATTTATAATTATTATTAAATTGAAGTGCTAATTATCCTTGTTATCTGAAGTGAAGAATGGAACTTAGGGTGGTAGAAGGTTTCACTTTGGGGTAATCAGTACAAATTGAAAAGATATTATAGCAATTAGCTATAAAAAATGAGTGTGAACTTAGACTACAAACTATGATGGATAACAAGATGATTTAATTTCATTTCCCAGTAGGTAATATGATAAATTCAATGCTATCTACTGCTCACAAATGAAACCTTTTGTGAATTTAAGGGGCTTTGGTATTTTAGTCCATTTTTATGTAGAAGAGGATCAAAAGAAATGCATGTATTCTTGCTAAAATAATGACAGATGAATACTTTAGTACATGTTAATATTTTAAAAGATATATTGTCAGACTTTCAGTCATTAAATTATTTTCCTACGATGATGGTACTGTCTGGAATCCAGATTTGCTGGATGAATGCCCTTTGGTAATGCAGTAGTTACTGACTTTTGCTAAGGGTTATAATTCATTTTGGCCAAAATGTACAGATTTTCCTGGGATTGAAAAAGTCTTCCAGAGACATTCATTTGTGTTCTTTAAATTAACATTATTTATTAAAATAAAACTATGGCTAGAAAAATTCATTTTAAAAAGCTATAATTTTCAAAATGTCAATTCAAGCCATTGATAAACAGTGTCAGCATGCTTTGCATAATTTTTACTTTTCAGTTCCTATTAGTATGGACCTAGCACAGCGCCTATGGTATTCAACATTTTGGTTTTCTCATCATCCCCTCTTGCTTTTTTATTAGTTGATATTTATGTAAATTGAATGTTTACAGTCAACATTAAGAAAAATCAAAATACAGTATGTAATTTTCACTGAATTTTCCCATAACCTGTGAATCCGCTCAATTGATGCCTATATTCCCAATACCTTTATCACCCTGTTATTATCTGTTATCTCTCATTTTGTTAGGCGTTTCATGGAGCTTCAATTTATTTTCTAGGGTCCTGAATTTATTTTTCTGCAGTTATTACAATTTAGTAGCATCTAATTTTGGTGCTGGGATTTCTCCCATACTTAGTAGTATCATTATTTCTCCATTACTTTCTAATGAGTAAAGATCTAATTCTAATTTTTAAAAAAAAATTGAACTAATCTTTCATGGTAAAGAAACTTGTGTTTACTCTTAGTTAAGCCTATCTGATTATTGTGGGTTCTGACAAAACTTAGGGATATAAACACAAATGGAATGATAGCAGATCAAAAGAACATTGGTTTAATTTTAGTTTTCTCCCATTCACTGTGTGTTGTTGAAATGGGAGAATAGGGCTATTTGTTTTATTTTTTCCTATTCATTCACAGTTGCCTTGTGTGCGTGCGTGTGTGTGTGTGTGTGTGTGTGTGTTCATTTGTTCACTTTCTGTAAGTGGATCTACTTTATGTAATAAATCATGTACAATTAGTCCTTTGGATCTGTAAAGGGAAATATTATCTGATTGTTGCAACATACTTCTATAGTTATTTTAATTTAGAAGAATGCATATAGACTTAATTTAGAATGCCTTAAAAGAATAACTTAGCAAGAACTTAAAAAAAGTAAAAAGCAAACCTAACTTAGAAATGTAGTTTATCAAACACTATACTCCTAGTATACAGTCTTTTAATATTTTCAGTGTAAATATTTATGAGAAGGAAGAGTGAGGTAATTTTCATTTTCATTGTTTTGTCAAGTACTTCTATTTAGAATAGCAATGAACAAATCTAAACCTCTATGGTCAGTTGTGGGATTTTTCTGTTGTGGTTTACTTTCTAAAGTATCTTTAGATATTGGCAGTTCAACTGATTATAAAATAGTAAATACATGGGCCATGAATCTGTTCCTTCCAAAAGGACATCTCTACCAATATATTATTTATTACAAATAATATATATACTGAAACTTACCTGAAGTGTTTCATAAACATACTTAGGAATTTTCTAAGTTGTACAATGAGCGTGTCTGTAAGAAGATTAACTATGAAAACTAAATTCAAGAGATTTTAAAATTTCTGGAAGCATGTTACAAATATTTATATTATGTAATTCATATTAACAACAGAAGTTAAAGGAGTACTTAATTATTTACTCATTGAATCATGAAACAATATTTAGAAACTGTGTATTACTTATTTTAAAAATTAGTGTAAAATGAATAATATAACTAGTTAAATTTGTATGAATGACCTTCCTTTCCCTATTCTCCAGAATATTTTCTGCTCATCAGATAGATTTCAGTTTAAGCATCATTTCCTCGGGGAAGTGACTTCCCAAATCTGAATAGGTCAAATTCATCACAGCATTTCATCTCTCCTACCAATTGTCATATTGCAAATTTTATACTGTCCCTCATTAGATAGCAAATTTCATGGGGAAATGAATAATTCATTCTTATTTATTTCTTATATCCTGACTGGGTTCCAGACAGTTACATAGTAGATATTTAGAATTATCAAAAGAATGAAAAAAAATTGTATGAAATCCTAATATGAACTACATTGTTGGAGTTTTTACCAGGTACCTACATAGAAAATAATTGGAATGAAAACAATATTAGCAAACATTTAAATCCACTTATTATGTACCAGACCATATTCTGAACTCTTTACGTGTACTCAATTTTTAGATGAGAAAAATTTACTCTAGACAGTACAATTAATCACTTATGGTCACAGAGCTGGTTAGATTAGGTGACCCAGGATTAAATCCAGAGAATGTGATCCAGAGAATCTGATGCTCTTGTATTATGCTAGTATCAAGGTCTTTGCAATAGGTATTTTAATTATTAAATCTACTTAAGAGTTGGTCTTCTTAATCATCATATAGGAGCCAGAAGTTTAGAAAAAAATTAACCTTTATTTTAACTTGGAAATATTTTAATTTTCATGCAAGTAAAATAATGCAAACTTTGAGTGGAATAAGGTACAGATGCAGAGAAAATACTGTGTAAAACAGGCACACTATTTATTAATGTTTTTAAAACTCATGGATAAAAAGTATTAAAAAGAGATTTGTTTTCATGACAGCTACTAGATACCAGCTTGCTATTATATCAATTGAGCCTTCACATAACTATCTAATTATCAAAGAAGCATATACCATGATGTTTATTGGGTATTGTTTTAATAGGCCAAACCAACAATGATCTAAATGCTATTAATATGAGAATGATAACCATAAAGTACCATTCTGAGTTTGAGAAGTTTTCCTGAGGTTATATCACTTATAATATTTAGTTATATTTTCACATCATTTTATATGAATGAAAAAGTCTTTGCAATTTAGTTGAGAGTATTAATTTTTATTCCAGTTCTAATATGGAATTTCTGTGAGATACTGGTCAGTATCTGTTTCTATGAAGTTGTAGTGATAGACTTTTATTACTTACAACTTTAAATATATTCTTATTTTTATACTTTCATAAATAGATGAAACAGGTATTCTCTTATTGTTGAGGTAAAAATAATGTCTATTTTGTCATAATTTTATTCTGCAACAGTGATGTAATTTTAGGCACCATGCACTGAATCTTTTGAAAAGTCAGAAAAATCTTATTGTAGTTTATTATGCTAGATCTAACATTTAATGTATATGCTACACAAAAATTACATCATTATTTTTATTTTTTGCTTTTTAGTTTTCCTAATTACTTTCTTAAAATGGATCTGTAAGACTGTATCATAGACTCTGAAAACAAAAATCTGCAGATATATATATATATATACATACATATATATATATCCTAGCCACATATATACACATATATCCTAGCCACCATATTTTGCTCCTTAGGAAATAATTACACTCTGAAAAATTAGTCATAAAATTTCAAATCTTTTACTTTCATTATGTTTTCATTATGATATCCTTTCAATGTTCTCCCATTCTTTATGAAATTATTATTTTAAGGGTAGAATTATTTTCTAAAATCATTTTTAATTAAAAAGAGATTACAACATTTCCAAGCATAATTTCACTATCCAAATACAAAGTGTATTATTCCAGTTGATTTCTTATTATATTTTCCCTGTGCGTAAATTTCAACAGTTATAGTTTATATTCATTACATTAAAAACAGATTTTTTTTTACTGACAGAGTACTTACAAAAATGTTTCTCATGTTACAGTTTAGTTTTATAGCATTAATTTTGAAAGTTTTATACTATTGCAAGTACTGAATAAATATTTTTTTCTCAACATTTTGAACATACTCAAACTTTAAGTGAATTTGAGTATTTTACATACAATATCAGTAATGTATTTCTCAATGATGAAGTTATTTCAAGGTTTCCAGGAAAAGTATCTGCTCCTTCAATGTGTATGGGTTACTCCTGGCTTTGGTGAATTTTCACTAACATAAGATCACACTGTTTTATACCATTTCCTTTTCTTAACAGAATATTACCATTTTGTACAGTATCAAAATTTTTCAGCAATTAAAAAAGTAATCCTTATTGTTGCTTTAATTAAAAGCTTTAAATGGCTAGTGAGATTGGTATTGTCTCACATATTAAATGTTTGTGTTTTCTCTTTTGCAACTGTTTTCACTTTTATATTCTAAACTCACCACTGTGCAATTCTTTGCTATCCAAATGTAGTTTGGAAATTTTCAACTTTCTTTCTGCTATGAGAAGTCATATGGTTCATGTAAGTTGATAAATAATTGAATCATCACATCATGGTGCATTATTATCATTTTCAAATTATTGTATTTTGAACTGGTCTTCATGTAACAAGTGCGCTGAAGATGCACAAGTGTACAGAAGAGAGTTGTGTAATCACTGGGGTTTAAGATGGGATCTCGCTTTTGTTGGGTGTTGATTCCATCATTACTAGACAAATACTGTCCCTATGGTCCAGTTCCTAGTTTAAAAATGGGGAAAATGAGAACTTCTACTTCATAGTAGATTAAATACCTGGACTAAATGAATTAACTAAGTGACTAAAATTCTTACTGGGAATATGGGAGAGTCTACATAAAGGTTAGCTATTATTTTTTGTTAACTATTATTGCTTGTGCTACTATTATTTTGTCCTTGAATTAGATAACCAGACTTTAAATTAATTTATTTTATTATCAAAATAAATATTTGGTTTCTTTATAAAAATACCAATGAAGTTATGAAGCAAAATACAACATTAAGGACCTTCAAGATACAAGAAATACATGGAATTCCTGGAAAACATATACTTTCCTTGAAGTACTTATAGTTACATTAAAATTAACACAACAATTTAATATTTTATATAAATACTCCTCATCTAATATAAAACTGGTTCCTAAGTGAAATTGTTAGAACATCATTCTATGAAATACATTGCTTATTGTCATTCCTAAGTCATATACCTGAGAATTTTTCTGTTTCTCAGGTATATACTGTTTATTTCTGTTTCTCAGAATGATACTGTTTAGAATAAAGTGACTTCTGAAATTGAAATAATAGTCATATTATATCCAAATTTAAAGATGTGATCTTAAAGATCATAATATTTTGAGATTGAGATTAAAATATTTTTAATATAGCTTATATTTAAATAAAATTCAATTATTTGTTGAAAATACTTACAGATATTTTAAAAGAGAACACAATCAGTTGAAGGATTTCTCTTCCATGGCACTCTTTAGAAAACCTAGATCTGCCTTTTCTTAACCTTGTGATACCATTAGATTATTTTTTCTTAAGATGTGCAGCATCAGAAGTTTAGTACACTAAAAAATATAAATTTAACCTTCATTCTACATATATTTGACTGCTTAATCCTAGTTTGTGACCAGACATATTTTAAATTAATCAAAATAAATAGGATTAGATAATAAAAAATTCAGAGCGATCAGAATTCAGAAAATATATTGCATGTCATAATGCAGATGCTAAGTCATTTTCTGAAATGATTTAATATTGCTGTACCTCTATGATAACAATAAAAATATAGCAACTCCCTTTCGAGTCACATTTTAACAATAGAAAACTGGATATATTTCCTAGAATTAGACAAATGTTATTAATTCATATTGTTAAAGTTCATTGACCCAATCTATAAAATTTTATAGATTACCTACAATATAAATTTGAAGTACTCAGATAATGACATTATACAGATTAAGATACAGTTCCAAACCTAAAGGACCGCAAAGGAAACTTAGTATAAAATACAGGTACAATAAAATAAATATAAGCCAAGCTAGCATTGCAAGTACATATTGAAAACACAGCAATAAAGTATTGACAGGAGATAATATATAGCAATGATATAAAATCAAGATTAATATCTTATTGTATCAAAACTAATACATATAACAGTGAGAGGAAACTGAAACTAGAATAGGGAGGGTTTCAGTATTGTTTTTGCTTCATATTTTCACCAGGACTCAAAATGTTCATAGTTACAGTGGGAGAATGGGACAAACTACCTTGTACTGAACTATAGTTTTTGAATCCCATTGACCTAAACTAAAAAAAAAAAAAAGTTCTTCCAATTTTTTCATTGGGTTTCTTGTTTTTATTTAATTGTGGGAGTTCCTTGGGTATCTTCTTTATTAAACCCTCATCACTCTTGTGGAGGGCAAAAATTGTTTCCCATTCAGTTGGGCTTCTTTTTCGTCTGTTGTCTCTTTTGCTGTACAGAAACTCTTTATTTTTATGTAGTCCCATCTGTTTATGTTTTCTTTCTTTCTTTTCTTTTTTTTTTGTCATCTGTAGATTTGTCCAGAAAAGGATTTCTGAATTTTAATTTATGGAGGTTTTGGCCAGGTTTTCTTCTATGTATTTTATGGTTTCAGGTCTGACAGCTAAGTCTAAAAATGGAGAGAAGAACCAAAAAGACACTTCTCCAAAGAGGAAATACAAATGGCCAACAGGCACATGAAAAAAATGCTCAATGTCAATAGCAATCAAGAGAAATGCAAATCAATACCACATTGAAATACCACCTTACACCAGTAAGAATGGGTCCACATCAGAAAAAAAAAAAAAAAAAAAGGCAACAAGTGCTGACATGGATGTGGAGAGAAAGGAGCACTCTTACACTGCTGGTGGGAATGTAAATTGGTCCAGCCACTATGGAAATCTTTGTGGAGGACCCTCAAGCTAATTAAAATGGAACTATCATTTGACCCAGCAATTGCTCTTGTGAGAATCTACCCAAAGGAGACCTCAATGTGGGTACAAAGGGACACCTGTGCTTGGATGTTTATTGGAGCACTATTTGTAATTGCAAGAACATGGAAACAACCCAAATGTCCCAAAACAGATGATTGGATGAAAAATATGTGGTATATATACAAAATGGAATATTAATTATCAATTAAAAATGACAAATTTGATGAATTTATAACATGGATGTACCTAGAAGAAATCATATTAGCAGAAACAAGTCAAAAAGAAAAAGACAGAAACTAGATGGTTTCACAAATATATAGAACATAGAAAATCTAGCAAAAGGCCAGGAGGAAAGTCAAAACAAGCTAACAACCAAACTAAAGTACACAACTGGGAGGGGGGGGGGGTCTAGTGAGAGTGGCCAGGGAAGGGAGGTGGTGGGTAACCCCCAGGGATTGCAATTATGTCAATACATATATGTATGAATTATTTAAATTAAAAAAAATTAAAAAGGGAAAAGAAAAAAACTATATGGAAAAAGGTAACTTAGGAAATAAAAGTAAAAAAAATCACATAAAATAACGAATAAACTAAATTTAAATCAAATTTATAGAGTATTATTGACCTGATAGAATTAGATGCCTCACTAATAAAATAGCAGAGATAAAATACATGTAAAATATATAGGAAAGCTGTATATTAAAAAGAGATTAAGAAATCCCAGAATCTCTTAGAGCATTCCTGAAAAGAAAATGTATTTTTTAAAAGTAACTGAAGAATTCTATGGGGTTTAAAGTAGAATGATAAAAGAATTATATTAATAGTCAAGCAGGATAAACACAATACTTGTCATATGATTATAAAACTGAATATATTAATAATGAGATAATTCTAAAAGCCATGAAAAAGTAAAAATGATTACCTAAATTTAAAAAATACACAAAATACAAAATAAAGAAAAAAATTAAAAGTTGTATGTGAAAGTATTAATATAGAATTAGATATGTAGCTAATCTGTCTCTTAAAAGTAAAGGCAAATTGAAAAATTTTACATACTTACTCTGTAAGAGAATTTACAACCAATCAATAAATATGTGTATGTTCTTTCATGAGAAGCATGAAAGAAGAAAGTTGATTACACCAAAATTTTTGAATTATATCATTAAATATTATTAATTGTTGACCTGACTTTAAACATTTATTTTTTAAAATAGACCAAAATGGAAACACTATCAATTATAATGAGTTTCATATAATTCAGTAATTCTATTCCTCGTTATAAACCCTACTAGAAGTGGATGTATATCATCAGCAAAATATGTATAGTATTCAGAAGTTGAAAAAAAAAAAAAAGAAACAAAACAATCCATGCTGGTATGATCAGGATATGATCAATTTTGGGAAATGATTTTAGAGGTAAACACAAGTAGAGGATTCTTGATGAAGTAGTTACATCTTAATCTAGATGCTGATAATATATGTATTTAGATGCTGATAAATATTATTTAGTTTATCAAAATACTTATAGTATTTTTCCTTTCTGGGTTTATTTTTCCTTTTTTTATTCTTGAAAATTCATAAAACTGTGTGGTTCAGAATATACTGTTTATATATGTTTTAAGAAAAAAATGGCAAAACAACAGGCATGGGTAAAATTCAGAAAAGAAATTTGAAGATGGGAAGTAGAGATTTAATGCATAGGTAAAATGCTCTTATTTTTGTTTTGTTCTGTAGGTGAGTATATACAGTTTGCTAGGTATATTCAATTTTAAGGATACATATTAAAAGAATACAAGCTCATACTAGAGTAACATAATGTGTGAAAGGGAAAACATGGGCATGAAAATCACCATAAGAAAATAAGAAATGAAAAAAAAACACACAAAAATAACTAAAAATAAAAGTGATATTAAGCAGAGAAAGTAATACACTAAGAATCAGTATAGTAGTATTACTATTTTTGCTCTTCATAATAAATATAAGTTGATTAAAGTTTCTCAATGAAAGTTTATGTAATAACCCCTATATTTATTTGCTATATATATGCTATAATACCTAGATCCATTTTTGCTCTAATATCTAAATCCATTTTTGCTATATCAATATGCTATAATGAGTACATTTGCTATATCTATTTTTCCTACTTTTTATTATAGATGTTTTCTTATCAGTATATATATATTTTTTTTTGATTTCTTACTGGATTGCAAAATTAACCAAATAAATGCCCCTTAGGTTTTCTAGATATGTAAATACAGATAAATGGCAGATAAAAATATTCTCTGAGACCCAAGTAGGACTACACAAAGAGATACCTGTACTCGGATGTTTACAGGATGTTTACAACTTTGACTCCCTCAGAGGATAATTATTTGCATCTAGGTTTTCCCTGATTTGTCTGATTCTGTAGTCTTTGTTGTGCCTAAATTTAGTTACTTAGTTGTAAATCTTTCAGTAATCTTATTTCAGTCTTTTGTAATTAGGACAGTCTCTTTAGAAAGTCTTTTAAAAATACAAATCTTTTTATCTGTATGGTCATTGCCTGTTTTTAGCACAGTTTACTTAACAAGAATAGCATAGAGCAATTCAGGTCACTAAAGGATTAGAAAACATAGGTGGTGGAGAAAGAAAAGTGGGAAAAATCTGGGGCACAAAGTACTTCCTGAGTATAAAGATTTCCAAGAGTGTAATGGAACTGACAGTATTGGAGCACCTTAAAAGGGCTTACTTAAGATAAACTAGAAGATCTTTGATAAGAATTTTGTATAATCAGACAATTGGTTTTACATACTGCATTTTAAATGTTGGAATGTGACTTATTACAATTAAAAAAAAGAGAAAACTGTGAATTTAAGTTTTGTTTTATTTTACATATAAAACAAATATCTTGTTAGTGAATGCAGTGAGAGGACTGGTCTATTATACAGTTATGTCTCAGTGCTATCAGAGTTATCCTTGAAAATTTGAATTTCCCTAAGTGTTATCAAATTAAATTTCACAAAAATCAAATAATAACATACTTCTTATCTATGAAGCTGTACCGGTGTTTTTAGTTATGCAATTTCATTGTGATTATATTATCTCTCCTGGTTCCCCCCAAACAAGCTAGTGAACCTAGAAGAATCACAAATTCATTCCTGTTTTTTTATATATTCTCTGTGTTTGTTATACTAGTCTATGCAGAATTAAGGTTAAAGATAATGAGGTGATTTGGGATGTCATTTCAGGAAACACGCTGAGCCCATGAGCACAAAATTAAGTTAGGGCAACATTATAGTCTCATATCTAGAAGATTTCCTTTTGACTTCTCATTTAAATAGGCTTTCCAGGAATTTTGTTTGCTGTCACCTTCATTCACCATGTCTTGTAGAAGGAAATCAGGTATTTCTTATATAAAAAACCACCTAGAATGCTTATAAAAAGATAACAGAAATAGATAACATACAATCATAATTTAGTAGATACAGATTCCATAATCTTATTTTGGCATAATGTACCTATTAGTACAAGAGAAATGTTGTATTCTGAGGTTGTTCTGTATATTCTATTTCCTTTCAGATCAAGAGTATGTTGGCATGGTTTTTCTTCTGCTGTATCAAGAGTATGAGGTAAAAGTGCTTGTGGCCTCATATAAAAAAAGAGTAGCAAGAGGAATTTTTGATTGAAAAATATCTCTCCATACCAGTCTATGAATTTTACATTCATTTTCATCTAGGTCATCACACTATTCTTTTAAAATGTTTAATATACGCATTAGGCATCTGAATTGCAGTCATTGACATTTTAGTTTGAATTTCTTTAATCCAAATGTTCATTGCCAAGGGTATTTTTACTAAAGAGTAAGAGTAATTTTTAAAGCATATTTGGGGAGTGGTGAGAATATTTATAAAGCAGGGAGAGCTTTAAAGCAGGCCTACTAGTATAATTTGAATAGCTAATAAAAATTAAAATTAGAGGTATGGTATGGAATAAAGGATATTAGAAAGTAAGGTGAAGAAAGGACACTGAGGGAAAAAAAACTGTCCACTTTGCAGTGTTTCCCTGATCCTTCTATCATTGTTTCATCTTTACTGTTTCAGGTAAGTATGATCTATGAGCCCTCCTATTGTGCAGTGTAGACATGCTAAGTATTGGGAGAGGGAGTACAGCCCACTGTGGTATCTTTTTCTTTTTACTGGAAACCTGGCCTGTGGGGAGCAACCCTGCTCCTGATTGCTCACATCTCCTGTAAGTAAAGGATGTTTGCCTCCTTTACAACTCTTTCCAGGAACACTACCAGAGCAGCAGCATGATATAAAGCCTTCACCAGGTTCCCAACTATAGTCTTCAGACATTGCTTTGAGCACCTACTTAGTGACATATGAATCACCTCTGTATAATTGGGTGCATTCTCTGCTGGTCTCTGATGTTCAGTGACTGTTCTAGTTTTGTATGATGCTTCAGACTCCACAAGTGCCTGTGTGTTAACTTAAGGAAAGCTAAGTTTGAAAACGAAGAAATTTTACTGATGGCATCTTTGTATTATCTAGACACAATATCTTTTTTCTTCTTCTGCCAAAGAGGGCATGATAGTGTTGCTTGTACTTGCAGAGAATTTTGTTTTTGTTTCCCTAACTCAGTGTTGTAAAAATGTCTTATTCTATTGTATAGTAAATATAGAGTTAAAGTGTCTTCAGAGTTATGTATGTTGGCTTAAAATGATGTTGAAATCAGGACCAAAAGGGACAAAAGCCTCCAAACAACAAACCACAGGTTCGCATCACTCACACGTAGCAGTTGCCTCTCAAAATGCAGTTTAACAAGGGATTTTATTTACAAGGTAATATTAATAGGGAAAACAAAAAGTCCTCAAAGTCACAAGTGACCAGTTATCTTACCCCAGTCACCATTTTCAGTCCAAAAGTCCCAACACAGTCCAAGATGATGCACTTTTGCCCCTCCACTCTTGAGGCAGGCACTCTGCAAAGTTCCAGTCTTTCTCCATCATCTTCTCTTTGCTTCCTCTCTCTCCAGTATTCCAAGATGCTCAACTTCTCCAAGATGCTTCAAACTTCTTCAAATGCTGATGCACAAATCAGCTTTCCAAATCCCTGGCCCTCTCCAGGTACCAGTTCACTATGCCACCTTGCTGTGGTGCCACACTATCCACATCGGCTACTCTTCTGCCAACCACCATGGCTCCTCACCACCACCAGCTCACTCTTCTAGGGGGTTTCTGCTCAGTCTGGTCACTCGGGCTACTCTTTACCCGCCTGCCATTCCTGTCTCTCCTCTCCCTAAAAGTGATTACTATAATCAAACTAGCTAACCTATCATATCCTCGTAGTTCCATTTTCATGTGTGTGATGACAGTACCAGAAATTTACTCGTAACATCTTTCCAGTGTTCATTATAGTATCATTGTGTCTAAACAATAAATCTCAAGATTTACTCATACTATATAACTGCAACTCTCAATGTAATTTTCAAGACAGCCAAGACTTTAAAACATATATTATTATTGTTTACTTTAAAATTAGCAAAATGCTTAGCACATAATAGAAATCCAATAAATAATGTGTTAAGTATCTACATGAAACAGATTATAGGATCTGTGCTTCAGGTTCATCTTGTTATCTGTTGATCTATTAACATAAGAATTACTTGGCTGTTATATTCAAAACAGTTGATAAGATAAAATAAAATTGATAGAGAATGTTAATGTGTACATTAAGTTCATTTGATAGCTTTTATTGAGCACTTTAATATTTTGTACTAACATCTTGATTCACGTTTCAATATATAAGGAAGTGTTCCTTCAAATTATTCATCATTAAAAAGAAAGGTCAAATGTAAAAAAGAGATATATTTGTATCTAAAACATCAATAAATTCCATGTATCTAGTCAATAGTTTTAAAAGTCAAAAATGCAAATAGTTTTATTCAGTAATGTGTGTTTAATGCCATGTATCTATGGAGTCTGTGGTTACCTTCTTATGTTCCCTGAGTTTTTAGCACCATTATAATGCAAATTAAGTCAGCCATTATGTTTATAAGTTTAATTTTATCTGCAGTACTTCACACATTTATGCTATGAAATTATTTACTATTTTGTCGAGAAGTGGTTTAATTGCCTCTTTAAAAGTATTTCCATACTGAGAAACTAATAAAATACATATTGAGTGTTTTTTATTTTGAATGCTTTCCCCTCACTACTAGGATCATTAAGTGGGTGGATGAAGTCAGGAAAAAGCTTTTGAATTGGGGAAAAGACTTGATAGTCATTTGAACGAGAACATGATATAACCTCAAAAAGTATAGGCAACTGAAGCAAAGAAATATACATATGGGATTTCATCAAATGAAAAAATTTCTGTACAACAAAAGAAACAATCAACAGAATAAAGAGAAAACCTGCAGAGTAGTAGAAAATAATTGCAGACTATACATATGATGAGAAATTACTATCTAAAATAAATTGGGGATTCAACATAAAAGCAAAAATAAATTAAGAATAGACATATAATTTGAATAAATATTTCTCAATAGAAGACATACAAATAACCAATAGATATTTTAAAAGGTGCTTACCATCATTAATCACCCAGAAAATGAAAATCAAAAGTACAATGAATATTACGCATGTTAGAATGGCTATCGTGAAAAATCTAAAATATAACAAATGTTGAGAGGATGTGAAGCACTTACACATCAGAGTATAAATTTTACACAATCATTATGGAAGATTGCAAAAACTATGTATGTGTGTTCTAGCAATTTTACTTCTAAATATCTAACCAAAATAAGTAAAATAAAGATCTTAAAGAGAGATCTATAATCTCATGTTAGTTACAGCTTTATTTGTAATAGATGAATACATTTATGAAAAAAATCCTAAGGCTGTTTGACTGATGAATGGATAAAAATTTTTGAGGTATACAAACAACAGAATGATATTTAACCAAGAACCAGAGGGATCTTATATTTATGAAAACATGGATGAAATCAGAGGACATTATGCTAAACAAAATAAACCAGGTAAGGAAAGACAAATACTGAGTAGTATCACTAATATATGAGACTTAATTTTTTTTTAAGTTGAAGTCAAAATAAGAAAATAGAACAATGGTTACATGGGGCAAGGTAAAATTAGGATATGTTGATCAGACTGCAAAGTTGCAATTATATAGTATGAGTAAATCTAGAGATTTATTGTTTAGACACAATGATACTATAATGAACACTGGAAAGATATTAAGAGTAAATTTCTGGTACAGTCATCACACACATTAAAATGGAACTATGAGGATATGATAGGTTAACTAGTTTGACTATAGTAATCACTTCATTATGTGTATGTATCATTGTTATGCCATAAACCTTAAGTATATACAAAGTGTATTTAAAATTTTTATTAAAAGGATGAGTGGATGGTAATGATAAAATAGTGAATATATAGGCTCAGTTACTCTATTTACTACTAGATAAGAAAGGTAATGATTTAGGAGTGGGACCAACTTGCAAGGGTAATAACAAAATACTAACACATGATATTTATATACTTATTAGAGGCTAGATATTGTACTTTTATGTATATTTTTATTGAATCTTCACTCAGAGGTTGTGATTTTTATTTCCTTTATCAATAAAGACACTAACATTTAGGAATATTGCTTTTCCCAAATTTATCAATGTAGTAAGAACAAAAACTATAATCCAGGACTTTGACAGTCAGGATGCAAAAAGTATTTTTTCCTGAATCCCTCTGTGTCATCTTGCTGTTCTGTGGACTAATATAAACTGTGGACTTCCCAGAATGATGGTAGTAGTCCCATATTTCTGAGACAATATTAAAAAACATATCCTGGCTAGAGGTGACAATCTTATTTCCATTACTGGTCTATATAGGTGGTATGCTCAACTATTTGAGTGAGGAATGTATGAGTCATAGGAAAGTCAAAAGTATGGTGTGAAGTTTGTCCAAAGATCATGTGAAAGGAAATAAGCATTAGATCTTCAATAAATCAACAATAAAACAAATTTTGTCTACTGTCTATTCTCTCTCTCCTTTCTCTCAAATTTGGGTGAGTAAAATGACTCAAAGAGCAGAGAAAATGGGAAGATTTCTTACAGAAAAGAGTCTTTGAAAAGAGAAAGAGGGATAAAAGGACCTGATTGTGATATTTGTGCCACAAAACCTGCAAGAGTACCCACTGATGCAAAAGAGTTTGGTAAATGACATATTTACGATATATGGAAAACAAATAATAAAGTTTACCTTGTTTCTCCTTGCTCTTGATTCCCAGAAACCAAGCAATAGATGAATCTGTAGGATATTAAAAGTAATTCTGTTCAACCTTATGATTGGTTATGTGCATTGTCCTTTTCTATTTTTTGTGTTTTCTTATAGACATATTTGTACTCATAAATATTAAATCTGCTAGGCTATCACAAGCATATACAGGAATACATGTATGTCTATATATCTGTGTGTACTTGTTTATCTTTAGGATTTCAATTATTTTTTACATCAGCTGTTTATTATGTTTTACCATTCAATGCTAAATTTTTGACAAAAATAATTTATATACAAATATTATAAACTGTGGTTGGTTGAAGAATAGATATGACATTATTGGTATCAGTAATTTTTTTTATTAGTGTCAGTAAATTGAATTATAAGTATCAGTACCTTTCTTGGCACCTGACAACAAATGGTATTAGCATGATCATATCAAAACTAACTCTTGAAGAACTAAAGGTATAAGTCCATTGTGGAAAAAGCACTTCATAAAATTTGATTAAATTAATTATTGGTTAACTTCATTGGAAGTATGAGAACATAGTCGTTCATACAGTTGTCTTCTGATGATGGTGTAGATCTGTGGTGTAATGGGATAATGAGCAAATAAATTCTACATTTTAGCTTGTAACCCTAGATAACAGTTAACATTTTAATAATGTTATGTCTCAGGTTTTATGTAAACATTAAGTGTGAGAAAAATAGTTCAGTTGTTATTTAAATTTTAATGTCATTTTATACTACTGTGTGACAAACACTACTGTCTTAGTTGCATACCATACTACCAAATTAATGTGGCATGTGTGGAGTTGTATATTTTGATTCACTTTAAACTGTAAAAGCTAAACTTTGTGTTTATATTTTATGTTTTACATCATCGGTGATTTTTTTTTGTATTAAGATATTGTTCTAAAGAATCAGTTCCTTTTGTAAAGCATTGAACACTCACTCACTAGGGCAGAAGATGTAAGAAGCAAACAGAAGCAGAAAGGGAAAATAACTAAGAGTCTATGATTACTGTCAAGTAAATAAAGCCAGTTTTAACTTAGGTGTTTTGTTGGTGTGGAGAGTACTATAAGAAAATAAAGCTTATGCCAGCTTCCCAAAATTGTCTGAGGGCAGTGAGGGAATAATTATAATGCTTCAAATTATTATTTTACAGGATCCTTAAGCAACAAGGTAGACCAATAACCTTAAAAATAGACAAACAAGATCACAGATACAAGCAAAAAGTATGTGCAACTCAACAAACATGATTGGAAAGATAAATAAAATGGTAAAGGCAACAAAATGAAAATTAAAGGAAACAAAATCAGACCAGATGTTGTGAGTCTGTTTTTCATGCAGAGATGCTTAAATGTGAGGAATGGCCTTCCAGGCAATGTTGCTGAGATAATAACATTGAATTTGTTCAAGATGGTTTGATTAGATGGTCTACAGTAGAGGTTTGAACTAAAAGGGGAACAGTAGAGGTTTGAACTAAAAGGGGAATAACTGTGTAGGCCAATTGAGCTCTTTGCATTTTTAAAAAAGTTCCGTATTTTTATTCAAGATCTTGAATCAATATATATAATTTCTTTGTTCTTTATTTAGCCTTAGCATTAACCATCGTATCCCAATCCCTCTACATACACATGCACACATGCTTTTTTAAGCTTACTTTTCATTACATCATACATTTGGGCTCTCATGTTACTTTTCTTCCAGATTTTATTATTTTATTATCATTGGCCTCATTATAAAAGATCTAGTTTCCTTTGTGTGGTCCTTATTATATGACTGCTTGTTCCATTTGCTGCTATCTTTCATCATGTTTGAATCTTGGCTAAAATTTCTTCTAGTTACAGTAGATAGATTGCACTGGTCCTATACCATCTTTATAATTGTTGGAAGTATTAATGCTTTTCATGCCGCTTTTCACTTTGGAAATGTTTCTGTGAAGTTTAACCTTATTCTTGGGCACAGTATTAGGAAATGAAATGATTAATTTTTTAGTCTTGAAACAGGAAATTTTAAATTTTCAAGCCTTTTTCTAAATTGAATCTAGATAAGTTAAAACGTTCACACACAAATGTCATGAATGATATTTTGCAATACATGAAAGAATTAATCAAAAACGGTTAAAAATGCAAAGAAAAGGTTTGTGGACCAATGAATAAGACATTAGATAATATTAATAAATGGGCTAGATAACATGAAACTATGCAGCTACCATTTTAACAACTCCTATTATTATGTTGTCAGTTACTTCAAACTCTCATAATTGTAGACATCAGTGTGTACTGAAAATACACTTGTTATTTAGATAGGAAACATACTTCTTCCTACTTTAACCATCATCAAGAAAATTTTGAATACACAATTAATATTAGAAATATTTTTACAAAGATGAAAACAGGTTCACTGTGCTCAGTTTGATCTCAGTGGGACCACCATTAGGATATAATGCTATGATATATAAATATAAAATTTTAAAAAATTATTATTGAAAACAAAATGGTTTAGCCTCACTTCGTTATGGATATTATGGAATTCATAGTATTCATTATGGATATTATGGAATTCATAGTATTCCTTTTAATTAATCTTAGGTGCTTATTTTCATTACTTGTGTATTCTTTTAACACAAATACAGTGATTGATTTATTATCTATGTCAAAATGTTTATTGGTAGGTGTTCTAAATGGGTGAATAAAATTTTTGGAAAATATTTGTTAATATTTCTTGTTTTGAGGCAGAAGGAGAAAGGGAAAATCAGCTTGGAACAACCAAGGTGCTAATATTTTATCTGGGGATATGAGAATTTACATCTACTTCAGCAACATATTTTAGAAAATGGTGGTAAGCTAGTACTAGCTTACCTGTTAAGATTCATTGTTCAATAACAGTTAATTAAGGGTAGACTATAAATTAAAAATAATAGTAATATGTATTGCTATGTATAGCATTTTATGAATAAGTCAAAGTTATTGAAAAAATTTAAAATTGTTCATAATTTCCACTACCTAGTGAAAACCACTATAAGAAGTTTGGAGATTTATTTCCAGACTTTTTCTGTAATGTATAATTATGCAATATAGCATAAACCATCAAACAGTGTATATATATATACATTATATATATTTTTGTACAAAAGTCACATATTTGTTTATCTCCTAATATTTCACTAGAAATTCTCACAAACATTTTTTGCAATTTCATTATCTTATAAACTCTTTATTGTTTTATATCATTCCATTATGACACTTTTTATGTTTACCAATGGTTAGTTTTGATTATAAAATAAACATGTTGGTTATTTCTTTCATTATCTGCAATATAAATTTTATTATTATATAAGTCCATTGACTTTTGTATGTGTAGGCAGGATTTTTGGTTTACCAGAAAAGGAATTTCTTTGAGAGGGATAGTGTGGGGACCATCTTTCCTTTGCTTAATTTATAAAACTTGGAAGAATCTCATGGAAAAAGAGCTACTCTTTTTTTTTTCTTTTGTATCTGAAAGCAAAATGTAAGAGAAATATATTTTTCAACAAAAAGACATTGCACTGAGTTTGAAATAAAATCTTGACTAGAGAAGTGAACTTCCCTAAGGCATATATCCAATAATGGTTTTGTCTTTGTTAGCCTTTATTTCTTTATTTGTTTGTTTGTTTGTTTGTTTTTAATGTGCAGGGACACTACTAGCTTTTCAGGAGGCAATTGAAATAATTGAACAGTATACTTAGTCTTCTGAAAAAAAATGAAAATTTCCAGGTTATAAATAATTAATTTGTTCCTAATTTTATCTGTACATTTGCCATTTTATATGCTATATTCTTTGTGGTTCTTAATCTACAGTATGTGTCATATACTGCAAAGAAGTCATTTAAAGTAGTGCCAGGATGTTCTTATCTTTATGCCCAAAAGTACAAATTTCATAATTAGATACTGTAATTGTTCTCAATTTTGAACTATAAACAGGAATAACACCCAAATGAATATGGACTGTTTTTTGTAAGACTATCCAGCAACAGAGGCATCCAACATAGCATCCAGTGTGCAGGAATTGAGTGGTTTTATTGCATAATATGGGAGAATTGCTCAGTACTGTCTGTTCCTGCTGACTGTCCTGATGTTCAATCTGGTAATATCCTCAAAGCTTGCTTGCTTGCTTGCTTTTTTTCTAACCCGGAACTTTTATATTAGATGTTAATAGGTTCTTGGTCTATGAGAGAGGATGTAATGGAACAATTAACATGGAAAAACTCAGTGAGAGGAGTCAATGGAAGAAAGTATAAACTGAATGAGAATGCCTGACTTTTGGTTTTCTTTTTCTTGTTTGCTTATTTTATCAGCAAAAGTACTATGTAAAACTAAACCTAACTTGCTCTTTCACCAGAATAGCTGGGGAGAACTGTGGGGAGGCTGGCAAGGCAACCTTTACCTTGACCTGTATTTTGAATTTGTTTCTTTCATCCCAGACATGCCTGGCCATTTCTGCCCCCTTTCTCTGGTTCCCCACCAGAACTAGAGGAAGCTTTTTGGCTTCAGCAGTCCTGCTTTGGACCAGCCCTGTTAGACTGGATATTCATCTATGATAAAATTGATAACCATGAATGCTGCATGACTAAACTATTTTAAATACATTCTTTCTCTTATGGTACACTAATTATATCAAAATTATTTTATATTGAAAAGTTTATGTACTAAAGAAGTTTGTCTTGATGCAGTGGATGGCAGAACCCATTTAGTGCAGGCAGTTTGGGGGGTCCCATGGTACCCCTTACTCTACCTGTAACAGATATGGTTATGCGGATATAATAACCACTTTCTCCAATGATCAGAGTTTCTAGAGATTTGGTCATTCTCCACTTTTTTTTTTTTTTTACAGAGAGAAAGAGCCTCACAAATAAAATTACCTTAAATATGTAAATGTCTCATAAGATGGTAACTCCCACTACATCTTAAGTCTACCATTTCTTAAAATTAACTAACAAGAATAATACTTAGACCAAGGAGGCATTACTTAGAGTCCTTCTGCCTTAGCTAAACTATTTAGCTGCAGTTTAATTTCTGCCTTCTGCGTTTAAAAGAAAAAAAAAAAAAGTTTCCTGGTATATGCCCTTACAGAAGTTTTTGTGTAAATATCTTTTACTAAAGCAATCTCTACCAAAGACTCAGACCCCCTTCCAATGAAATAAGCATTGTCAAGACCTTTTTTTTAAGGTGGTAATTTTTTGCTATATATAATATCTGCCCAACAGGATACAGAAAAGACTAGCAAGAGTTTACATCTTATCTAACTCCAAACTTTTGATGTTTCTCAACTACTTCATAGAGGAAATAGTCAACTTAAGACATATCAAAAGAAATATGAAGTATTCAGTGGCTTTCTTTTGTGGTTTTATAGATTTAGAACTGCATCTTCATAAGTATTGCAGAGATCCTTTAAATGCTTGTATAAGAGTTCCTATAAGTTTCTGTATGAATTAGTTTTAAAAAAGTTATCCTAAACTTTATTTTTCTTTTGATTGTTATTAGAAGTAGGTCAGTTAAGTTTGAGCTGGTTGAAGCCCAGCTACAAAATAAACAGCTTATAGTACAAAGAAACTGAGGATGCTTTTGTGATAAAGGTTAATAAAAATTCAAGTTATTGTTAATATGGAGGGGGAAATCTACCATCTCCCTGTTAGATCCCATCCCATTCTTGAATTGGACAAATCATTAAAAGAGCATCAAATGGGTTAACAAAAGAAAAATTAAATAAGCAGTTAAATATCAGAGAGAACTTACATAGTTATAAATTCTAAAGACTGATGTAGCTTACTACTCTAACAGATACAGTTCTATAAAAGGAAATACCATGTCTCTGCCCCACTTAGGGATGTTTGGAACTGAGAAGCCAGGTGAAACTATGAAATACAGAAGGCAGGTGGGCTCAAAAAGAGAGAGTGAAGAAGGTGGGCTGTCTTGCTTTTTTTTGGACTGCACCAGGGACTTGGGTATCTTGAATGCAATACAAGGAGGAGAATCGCTAGCGACACCTAAAAGATACACATGGATGAGCGACATGAGGGTAGACTGACAATGATAGCCACTATCTTGATTTGTATCTTGATGGTTCCCAGACTTACCTGGTCCTATCCCCCCCCCCCATATGCTTCTCTGTCAGAGGGAGCCTTAAACCTGTGTCAAGTTTTGAATCCTCAGTAGTCCCATTGGGACATTTACTCATGAAGGATGGGTAACTATGGGTCTTTTACTAAGGAATTGACCTTATTTCTCTCTGTGTACATTAACTTATTTAAGTTATTTCATAGTAAATATACTTTGTCTTTGTGTACATAGATGACCAGACCCCTAAAGAGCATGCAAGTTCAGGGACTAGGGTAGGGGTCCTCAATTTTCATGGTGACACCAGGATATTTGTTCTGCATTTAGGAACCTAAGACATCCAGGAGAGAGATGGGGGGACTTCATGACAGAATGATAGGGGTGATTTGGTGAAATTGAGGGGAGTGATGGCCCCCACAATTGTAATGGTGCATTAGAATTGCACCATTGTACCCTGGTGGGTTGAAACTTGTAGAAGGGAAACCAAATCTTCTGGTGAGAAGGAGCAGGATGAGGTAATTTAAGGAGATCGATAGATGATAGATAGATAGATAGATAGATAGATAGATAGATAGATAGATAGATAGATAGATAGATAGATAGATAGATAGATAGATAGATAGATGGATGAGAGGTAGATGAGAGGTAAATGAGAGATAGGTGAGAGAAAGGTGAGAGATAGAGAGGAACATGGAGGAGGGGATGGAAAGGAGGAAGAAGGAGAGGGGGAGAGGAGGTGGGAGGAGAAGGAAAAGGAAAAGAAGGACAGCAGCAGGAAGACAGGAGGCCTCATAGCTGCCACTGCTATGTACAGCATTGCAGGGAAGGAAGCCACTCTGTGGGTTTCCATCACCAGCCTGGACCAGTGGGGAGCCCCAGGAAGCATGATGAAGACATTTGTGACTTGTGTAAGTTCACTGGGAAAAATGGTACTTGAAGAAAACTTGCTTTAGCTTGGAAACTGCAGAATTTGGGAATTGTCTGGAGACCTGAAGGGAACTTGCTGTGTTGCTATTTTCATCATGAGAAGTCTGAAGTGGTTGCTGCTGTTATATGGAGTGAGTCTTGCTGGTTTAGGCCCACTTTAGAGTTGAAGCTGAAAGAATGACAGATCTGTGTTTTTTGGAGAATTGAAGACACCATCGTGGTTTCTTCACTGGATTTAAATCTCCCACTTTTGAAGAAGGACTGATGATGCCATCTTCAATGTGGCTTCGATGTGGGCGTGTAAGTTTCAGCTAAGTTCTTTGCTTTGCCTGTTTTCTTACTTGATTTAAGGGCAAGGAGGAATTTACCTCGGAGAGGAATTTACCTCACAACTGAATGGTACTCATTGAACTAAATTCTTCTATGTAGAACAAAAAAAAAAGGAGCAAAAGACTAAAAGCTCTTGGGGGCCTTCATTGTTCTATATTTAAAATACTGCAAGTTCTTTAAATAATGGGAATTAATTTCCCAGGGCACACAGGGTATTAAGTGATTTTAGTTCATATCAAGGTGACAGTTGTTGGAAGTGAGCTACTCTAGGCATATTGAAAAAAGCCTATATAACTCTTTTGAAAAACTGACCCTACATTTTAAGATGACAGTTTAGCTGGTATTTTGGGAAGGGTAAAATACAGCAAAAGAAAATAATACTTTCTATTGCTGGTTTATAGACCCTTTCCAGACAGAGATTTGCCTTACCTATTAGATCATCCACATTTTTCTAACACATTAGTAATATATAGATTCAGGAAAGGAGACAGAGGAGCTCTTCCTAGGATATACAAAAGAGATAAGGAATTTATGTATTTGCTTGTATAGTTAGTTATTTTACATTTAAGTACAAAATCAGAAGACTTCTTCCTCCCACCACCTCCACCTCTATCCTGGGGCTCACCTGAGAAGCTAACTGTGTGGTGCATGACAATCACTGTCCCACCCACCAACAGTGTCCTCACTGGGGCTGAGGCTACAGGCAAAGGACAGGTCCCCCTACCATGCCAACCCAGGGTATGCAACCCCAGGGTCAGGATTGCAGAGAGGAACATGGGGCCCCACGTTGCCTGCTCCAGTGCTTTTTCCTTCAACTCCAGGCAGTAGCGAGACCTGTGGATTTTGTGCCTGGTTTCTAAAAAGAACTGATTGGGTGTGAGCTATAATCTGTTTGGTATGATCCTATCAGCTATAGGAGTGAAATGGTCCCATCAGGTGTACAGGTGGGCAGTCTTCAAGAGGTGATAAGGCAGGTCAGGAGCCAGGCTGGGACTCTGATTCTTGATTCCTGGCCTCAGAGAAGAGGTGCTCAGACTCTCTCACTGACATGTTTCTTGACTTCCAAAGAAGAAAGAAGCATCCTGCAGCCAACCTCTGAGAGACAAAGAGAAGCAGAAAATATTTACCGTGAATTGGAAGAGCTTTTCAGAGGCTGCTACCCTCTGGTCCTCCACACCATCTGAAAAGAGCCCCAAAATTCTTGGGCCTGGTGTCTCATAGTTATTTGTTGTTGGTGTGGGCCAACAACTCACAAAGAGCTCTAGCACTGGTATATCTTACATGGCCTCCTAGTGACTGGCACTACTGGCCAGTGCTACCCAGTGCTGTTGAAGAGTGGCCTGTGTTCTGTTTCTGGGTCACTACTGAGAGATGTTAATCATCTGGCACCATCTCCTCGTGTTGCTGCCTCCTTGCTTTCTGGTGCAGTGTACTGTGCTATCCATCCCACTTTTACACTGTTGCTGTGGGCTGCTGAGTAGCATCCAGCAGTATTGCCTGTGAGCACTCCAGCTGTGGAGAGTTGGATCCAGGTTCCCTGTTTGCCAGTGTGCACAAGCTCTGGGCTGTAGTTGACTGGGAAGTGCCATCTTGGATGAATGGCTTCCTGTTTAGAACTTTTGGACACTTTGGACACTATCTTGGGTGAACTACACACACTGGAACTCACAATCATGGGGAAGATGCAATACTTCAGGTGCTGGTTATAGAGGCTAATGGTGGAAAAAGACTAACTCACTTCCCCTACAGCATTACTTTCCATTTTGGTCTCATGCTTTTTGGTAAAAGAGAGAGAAACAGTGCTATGTGTATGCTTTTATTTGTTGAATATTTGTGGAGTTTCCTATGTAATGACTTTTAAATTTAGAGCTATATATGCAGGTGTGCAAGAATGGAATTTTTATTTTTTATATTTAGACTTAGCTTAACTTTCTGAACTAATACACAGTAGGTAGTTCACTTTATTCCTACCAGTTTAAGAAATCCAACCTCTTTTGAGCTAAAACTCTTTTTCTCAAGAATGATTTTTCTCTTTAGAAAAAAATAAACTAAAAGAAACCAAACCTTTCTCTCTTCACCTTTACTTGTTCTTATCTATGCAGATCAGGAGACAAAACAGTTTATTATTCCTCACTTAATGGATTATAGCAAACAGTATACTTCCTCAGACTCATTGATTTATTTAAAATCCAGTTTTGGGAATTAAAAGGTAACTTTTACTTCTAAACAACAGTTGCTTTTTTACAAATAAAATGTGCTTCTACTTTCAGGTTCTTCTCCAGGCTATGGATTTAATTTATAGAATTCAGATTGTAGATCAAAAATAAATAAATTCACTTTTTTTTTTCTCATCGAAATTTGTTATCTGCTTTCCCTGAGGCAGGTTTAACTTTAATTGTAACTTAAAAATTAGGAAAAATTATAGAAAGCAATTTTAATTAATTTCAAATTTGTGCCACCCTTGCTGCAGTGACTGAAGGTGGAGTTAGCCAGAGAAGTATGTGAAAAAATGAAGTAACTTTTATACTAAAACCAGCTCCCTTATCATCCTGTTAGTTACTGTTTTCAAACTTAATACAAATCACCCCTCTTAGAAATCATTTCAGAATAACTATAAAATGATTGATAGAAATTGCTAGTTCTGTGATTTCTGTATTTAAAATAATATAGTTTAGGGTTTGCATTAACAGATACCAGCAGCACCTTATACCCCTGCACCCAAGTCATAAGTGAAATTAATGATGAAACTATTAAGACAATCTTCATTCTGTTCTTCAAAGCATATATCTTCTTAATGTAAGAGGGTGACACACCTAGATTGAAGAACACCCTTTTCCATCGGAAATGGTTAAGAGCATTGTGGGCAGATCCAGTAGGAGAAAAAATAAGCCTACAGGAGCAGGGAGAGTATGTGCAGCCATTGTGACCTCTGCCTGGCAAGTACAGGCTGCAGTCAATGCAGAGAAGAGAGAAAACCTCGGATTCTGGTTGAGATGAGTGAAAGCCCAGACAGTGGGGACCCCGGGGTTTGTCTTGCCTAGGGAAATGGAAAGGTTACTTGGAAACTTGCTTTTGTTTGAGAACTGAAACTTGGACCTCTGTGAAAAGCACGACATGCTGGAAAAGGTTAAGGTTCATGTAAGCTGACTTTGAATCTGTGTTTGTTGAAAAAGCTGAAGATCTGCATAAGGTGACTTGGAAACTCAAAGCAGTTGGAAACCTAGAAAAGACTTGGAAAGCTATTAATGATAAGAGAATGGCTTGAAACTGGACTTTGTGTCAGATACATGCTGCAGGTTTGGAGTAAAAGGTGCCATTGTGGATTTTCTGTTTTCATTTTGAAATCCCCCGAGTCTGCAGGAAGACACTGGAAGTCTCCATTTAGCCAACACATGCTTTTTGGTTTCAAAAGTCCCACCACAGGTTTGAGGCTGAAGGCAGCCTCCATCTTTGAACATATTAGATCCATGTGACTTGAACATACATGGAGCTATGCTAAAGACTTAGAGACTGGGATTGGACTCGGGGAAGACAAACAAGGGGCTACTCATGGCCTCATGACCTCAGTGACTCGATTCTTTTCTTGTTTTCTCTTTGTAAATGAATTCTGTTTCGTTTGCCTTTAACCTAGTTTGTCCTGCAGCTGCAACTGCACAAGAGGAAAGGACCCCTAACCTGGGAGTGCTGGATTTAGAGTGGGCCTTCTCCTCTTGAAAGTTAGTTGCCTGATGTTTGTTTTTACCTGGTTTCATGAACGTGCTCATTCTATAAAAACACTTTAAATCTTATTTTTGAATGTGCTTATTGAATTCAAGTTTTTATACAGCAGAGGGAAAGTAAATTGGAGGTAGAGAAACTAATATTCTTGCTGTGTCTGATAAGCAAACTCATTCCATCAGCAAAGACGTAAATATATTAGTAGGAGGTTTTATGCAAGTTATTTGGTATTTCTCTCAAAGAGGCTCATGATATATGGCTAGGCATTAAAACTCAAGCTATCATGAGAGCTGTTTTAATTATACAAATTCACCCAAATTATAAATAACAAGTAATTGTTTTTAAGAAACTGGTTTCATGTTTAATCATTGTGTGTATGTGGGAGGTGCCCAACATTTTACTTTCTTTTTTGGGCACACTATGTTTAGAATTCCATGCAAATAATTGTTGCTGGCATTTTGTGAAACATTCAGAGTAATGGAAAAGTGTCACAATAGTGGAATTTTGCAATCCTATCCTACTGTTTTGGTGCTATATTTAATCTTCATAATTCAAAAGGATCACTCAGTGATTCATCTCTGAAATTTTCAACATAGTTGCTGCAGATTGTGTCTGTTTATCTACTTCCTTCTACATTTTTTAGTTATCATTTCTTTATATTTTATATTTTCATATCAGATTTTTATTTCCATATCTGACTGCACCTCTACACTTCTTGAGCATGGATTAGCTCCATTGTTTTTGATTATTTCACAATCTCAGTCAATAATCACATAGACTTCTATAAGAGCGAAACTACTTTTATGCAAGAGAGAACCAAAGCATCCCTGCTATTTTTCACCCTGCTTAAAATAATACATACTTTTTGGGCCTATATATTACTGTTCTATTGAAGAGGTGAACAGTTCACTCATTGTTAGTGAGCTTTACTTTTTCCTGTGCAGAATTCAGTACAAACAAAACATTTGTGACAGCTATGATTTCACCTTTAAATGGAAACTTTTTTCTTTTATATATTTTCATTTTTATAGAACTGAACAAAGTCAACACTAATATAAAATTAAGTACCTTCAGTGAATACAGATTAAATAGCCATTGTATGTATGTGTGTATGTGTATATGTTGTGTTTGTTTTAAAAAAGTTACAAACATACTTGGAAAATCACAGCTTCAGAAT
Organism: Uropsilus gracilis; assembly: GCA_004024945.1. Classification (NCBI taxonomy): domain Eukaryota; kingdom Metazoa; phylum Chordata; class Mammalia; order Eulipotyphla; family Talpidae; genus Uropsilus; species Uropsilus gracilis. Next base: position 144,996 of record PVHY01000758.1, on the reverse strand, counting down.
GTGTTATTAAAGTGCACATCTATGGACTTAAAAAAAAAACTGATGATTATGATACCTCCACATTTAAACTTTTATTCAGTTCCAAGGGAAATATGATGGTGATAATACACATGTGCTTTCTGTCGAGATGGGACTGTGTCTGGGTTTATTATAGGCCTTAATGACACATTCATAACTGAATGCTATACAAATTAGGTTTAAACTCTAGTGAATTTATAATGAAGATTTTCAATGTTTAATCTGTTCTTCATGAAAATGACCTGGCTGCCTTTGAGATGGGTTAAATTAAATAAATTTAAGGCCACAGTAATGTGTCTATTTTCATAAACCACCATTTAGAACTAAGGCAAAATAATTCACTGGTTTTAGTTGTGTGTCTTTAAAAGGGCTTCCTTTTTCTCATTTCTCATACAAAGAGGACCTAATGGAAATAAGTAATTTTATGAGAATCCTGAACAATCTTGAAAGATCAGTAGAAGTTGAGCAAGCAAACCAAAGGGAATTAGCAATCAGATTCTGGTGTGCTCACAGGGATAGAGGCTTGGGAGAACATGTTGGTCTGGGAAGCAATAAATAATACGATAAATAGAACTAAATCATAAGGGTCCTGCATAGGTATGATAAGCATGTGGTCTATGAAGATCACCAAGTACCATATCCTTTCCTTTGGTAGTTCAGATTTTATGCTCTAACAGTAAGTGAAATTTGTAACACAGCAATGATGTTGCTTTATAGGTACCTATAAAGGTGGTATTTTACCTATAGTTATTCAACATACACTCCCCATATATATATATATATATATATATATATATATATATATATATATATATATATACATATATGTATAAATATATATATATCAATAAGAGAAAGAGACACATCAATGGGTAGCAATAGCAATATATTCTGGGATCATTGAAGACTTATATATGTGGATTTTTAACTAATAATATCTGTAAATGATTGGGCAGTGATTCACATGATAAAGCCAGAAGTCAAAGACTATATCTTTTAATATTCCTTAATTTCTTAGAAAATTTTTTCGTCAGACTTCTGAATTTTGCTTATTTCCTCAGGTCCTCCCATTAGTTTTTTTTTTTTTTTTTCTTTTCTGGAGGTATTAGTCATTTTATAAAAGAAGAAAATTCTGTGTGTTACACTAACATCCTGATGTCTTCATACTCTAATAAATCAAAGGGGAAGAAGAAAAGGATATACTCTTAAAACTTGACAACTTTTTGAGGAATTAATTTATTTTAATCTTTTTTTAAGCCATGCATGTGTATATGTTCATAGACCTAGTAGGGGTTGCTGCTTTGCAATATAAAAGTTATATATTTTACATTTTTCATTCACTAATTTATAAGATTTTTGTAAATTGTTGAATTTCTTTGTAAGTCAATAAATGTTAATTGAATTCTTCCATCATCACACACACACACACACACACACACATACACACACACATATATTTAATTCTAATATAGAACTTTTCTTAATTTCCACCTATATGACTCAAATCTAAAATCTAATCTACTTGGACTAGAATCTAAAATAATGAGATCTATACAAATTTCTGGTAAAATGTTAATTTCTGGTGAAAATGTTAAATTCTTGTTTAAAATATTTAACAAACTTTTGCTATTTTGATGCATAAACAGATCGTGTTTGTATTTTTTCTTAAGTGTCAACGTCCTCCATACCTAATGTGTACCATATGACATCAGAGGTTAGATGTTTACATTTGATATGCTACATTTATGTGATTAAAAAAACAATAACCCACAAAGCTAATTGGGTCTGTTTACTTACAGAAAGCCATATCCTAGAAGATGTCAACAAATGTATCATAGCCTTGCGAGACCAGGATGCTGATAATTTAGACCGTGCTGCAGCTGCTATCAGAGGTCGGGCAGCAAGAGTTGCTCACATTGTTGCAGGTGAAATGGACAGCTATGAACCTGGTGCTTACACTGAAGGTGTGATGAGAAATGTTAACTTCCTGACAAGTAATGGTAAGTCTTAGTGCCCAAACAACTGCATTATTCCTGATGTTTGAAATATATATAACTACCAGAAATTCATACATGTATGAAGATCCCAAGCTCTCTTGTTTTGAAATTGAATGTTCTATTTTTTGCTAAGTGCTTGCATCCTGTCCTTATGTGATGAAATATACTTCTAAGTAAATATATCCATTGGGAAAAAGAGAGGTAGTTTATAAATATATGCATTATATAAATTACCCAAAAGTTTTAGCTACTTATGATTTTTTCATTAGGGCCAGCACTGTTAGGAGCTGTAATTAGGCCAGATGTGATAGTACATAATATTTTCCAAAACCACATTAGGTCTATCTTTGGCAGTCTTAGGTCTGTGTTTACCTTACTTAAAGAAAACAAATATCTTTTGTTCCAGAGAAATGCTCTCTATCTTCCTTTGCAGTCTGTTTGCAAAACAATACTTTCCTCTTGCACACATCTTTGATTTCTTTAAAAATATGGAGCCAGGATTTTGTTTTGATTGCTAGCACCCAAATTAATATTTCATAAAATCAGTTTTTACCTGCTTATTTTTTTAATCACTCAGCAAAATAGTATATTCTTACCTTTAATACTGCTTGAACATTTATTGGAGAAACTTACAGATGCTTTTGAATTTATATGTTTCACAAACAGTGGGTATACATTAAATGAGAGTAACCAACTGTTTTTTTAACTCATAATGATAGGAAACCTTTATGCTTTGTGAAGTTCTCAGTTTGGATTTTTGTTATTAATAATCTCTTGACAGTAGGGTAAAGGTGTATCCAGGCTCACAAAGTATCTGAAATTTCTTATATAAATCATTGACCCTAGAGATTTGTTCTTTATGCTATGCATAGGGAATGTTGAATTTGGGCAACATGTACATTGCTTTATACAAGTAGAATAGATGAAGATGAATAATTTGTTAAGGGAAGGGAGTAACTCCTTTTGTAAGGACCACTAACTGTTTACTAACCTTTACTAGAAACTAGTTCTGAAGATCTAAACCAAAGGTAAGTTTAGCAAATTTAGTAGAGAATTAGTGATAAATGCCATTGTTGCCCTAGTGTGCTGATACAGAAAGTCCTGGAAAATAGTTTTCCAGCCTTTAAGGACACAGTGAGGAGAAATGGAAGAAGTATGTCTGCAATTTTTGATATTAAACTTGTATTTCTACACCATTCATCAAAAGCCACTGATGTGATAAAAGGGTACATAGCATTTTATTTAGCAATTAAATAAGGCCGTGTCTTTACCTGCTAAGATGATTTTGCTAAGGTAATTATCTCTTTTCTATATTTACGCCTTTATTGTTGACAAAATCAAGTACAGGTTTATCTGATTTTCTCTAACATTCTCGTAATGAGATATTTGTAATAAGAGATGTCTCAGAGGTTCTCATTTCACATAAATAAAAACTTCCTGTAGAAATTGAGTAGTTAAGATTGTGGAAGGGGCACCAGTGGGAGGAGGGAGGGGGAGGTATCCCAAAAACCATTTACAGAGGTTATGATTTAATGAATAAAAATAACTAAATTTAAAAAATTTTAAAAATTAAATAAAATAAAAAGAAATTGAGTAGTTAAGGTCTACAAGGATTTTACCTGTGTATTATCTCTGTCTTAGTATTATAATATTAGTAACATACTGTGAGATACTCTTGTGGTCACTTTTTTTTTAATACTAAGTTTACGGTTTTATTCTCAATGGATAGAGCCCATATCTTCCATATGCAAAAGAATATAAGTGATATTCTAAGGTGTCCAGGATCAAAAGTGTTTTATGTAAACACTTTGTTTATAATCCATTCTTATAATCTGATATGGAAAATTAAAAACAGAATACTTACATGTTTAATTGCAAACTTGTTAATGCTTCTGAAGTTTATAATTATGATATAACTAACCAATGTGGGTATATTATTGTTCAATTGGAAGAAAAAGATGTCCTTTTCCCTCTAATTTTATGTAGCTGCAATTAATATTTCCAAGTAAATTATGTCCTAAACTCTAAGTTTTCTAATAAATATAAAATAATTCTGAGTTATTATATGAGTATTATATTTAAATATAGTTTATGACTCTCCAAGTATTATTTTAGTTTTTCAATTCTTTGGCTTATCTTTGGCACACACGCACATATAATTTCAACATTTCTATAAATTCTTTTTCTTGAAATTTACCAAAAGCATGTCCTATGAGAGTAAATTCAAAATAAATTATATGGAAAAACTAAGTAGATCAGTTTGATCTTAACCAAAACTGAAAAACTTGAGCATTCTCTCTACCATGGAGATATCATCTATGAAAATATTTCTATTTTCACATTTACTGTTGAAGATGAATATGAAGATGTTCATATTTACTAATACCTGCTCATAATTTGGATTTAATCACAAATACTTATCAAATTAAGTAATTGGTTATGTTGTTTCATGTTTTGTGGCCTGAATAGTTCACAGGTTAGTAAGTGAATGGTCTACATATATAGTTTCCTTTCTCCCTCCTTTTTTGCCCTCCCTCCCCTCCCTTTCCTCAGGTTGCTCAAATCAGCTGCCTGAAAAGAACTTATTAAGGATTTATTATGAATTGTTTTTATCATTGAGACATTCTTGCTTTTGCAAAATTTGCTTGAAAGTGTCATCAACGATGAACCTAAGCCATACTTATCAAAATCACCAAGAGTGTTTTAGAAACAATGAATTGATTTTAATTAGACTATGTTACTTATTAGTATATATTTTCAAGATTTGATGATCTTCTAGGTATTTCTTAGTCTTAGGAAGCAGGGTTGTCCTGTTAACATTTTGTGAATTTTTGAAAATTGTTCTTAACTTCTAGTAGTTAATTTTAATTAAAATGTAGGATCACCTGGAATGCTGTGTTTCATTCAGTCAGAATCATTATATTGTAATCTCCATTTGAAATTCATTTTTTCTGTTCAAGTCTTCCCTGTTACTAGCTTCTCTACCATATAGGAATTTCTGACAGGACAGAAATATGTTTGTTGGCTGTTTTTGTTGTCATTGTTAAACAATGAACTTTCTAGATTGCAAGCTATAAGGTTAAGAAGTAATGTTCTTATTATCAACCTTTTATATAAGGTTTTTGGGAAAACCTGAACCAAAGAAGACTAACATAACATTTTTTTTTGTGATAATTGATGAAATCTCTCTCCTTTAGAAATCAGTAGGCCCAAATACATCTGTTGTTAATCCCAAACCCCATAGTGTTTCACTGTCAGGCAGGTTTATGGACCAAAATAGAATAGGCATGTGGATAAATCTGACCATGACAGTCTAGTAACATCTACCACTGGTAAGTATAGTGATGGCAGGAAAAAATCATTCATCATGTACACAATCAGGCACAAAACTGGAAGGTGTATGTCCAGATTACTTTTCCTGTTTGGTTGGAGAAGAATCATAGAACTGTAATTTTTCTTCTAAAGACAAAGGAAATACTTGAAAAAGAATTTAAAATCACTGAATGTATCCAAAATTTTGTTTCAAATCTCTATTGTGAATATTTTTAAGTAACAAATAGATTTGAAGTTAAATTTCATCTAAAAATCATTTTTTAAAACTTTAATAGCTATGACTCCTATCATTTCCCTTTCTTATTGTGTTTTTTACCTATAAATATTTGTATTTTGTAGCCTGCTTAAAATGTCACTTTCTTATGTTTCACCTCAGTTTTATAACCATATTTTTCAGTTAAAATACAAATGCTTTTCATTAAACAAATGCATTCATCATTTCAGTCTTTGCCTTTACACTCAAGAAGAGGTTGAAAATTAGTGATACCAGACCTGAATCAATATGATTTTTAAAAAATCCGTGTTTTAACTAACATGATTTTGTTTGTTGTTCGTCATTCTTAAACATGCAGGTTAACGGCCTTTCCAAACAAATGACTGGAGCTTGATGACTTCCTTCTTTGTTGAGTCTGGGTCACAGTCTCCATCTTGGCACATTACCTCATATTTTACACCCAGTCTTTTCTTCCCAATCAGTGACTAAATTTTGCAGACATTTGAATTCACCGAATATTTAGTTCTAATTTGTTTCCAGTGTTTGACCAAAAGGCACTAATACTTCATCTGTGTTGACACTTTCAGTCATCTGGAAATTCCAGGATCATTGTTGCCTTTAGGACTTGTCCATGCTGTTCCTGTCATCTAGAATATAATCATCCCTTATATTTCATACTGAATTTTATCTGTCAAGAAATAGTCTATATTACATGCCCTCTTGAGACATTTTTCTACTTTCTTTGGCAATAATGACTTTCTACTTGTCTAATATATTATAGATTTCAAAGGATCTGCCACTAAGTAATATCATTCCTGACAACTATTATAGAAATCTTCAAATATATACTGAATTAGAAATGTTCTTCCTTTCAAAATAGTATATAAACTACAGGAGAAAAGGAAACTCATATCATTTATCTTTCCATTTCTCTCAGAACCTACCATAGTACTTTGCATAGTGTTCGATTAAAAGGTAATAACTTTTAAAACAACGCTCTCTGCTCTTACTAATTCTAGTCCAGGAGTGAAATGCCTTTCTTCTCCACTGGTCTTCTCAGTTATTATCATTCTTCACTTCTGAAATGCCATTATTTATTTATTTATTTATTTGTTTGTTTGTTTGTTTGTTTGTTTGTTTGCTGTGGCACTATTCTTTTTCAGTTAGAATCATTGCTGCATTATGTATTATCAAGATGAGCTTGCTGATGTGTAAATCACTTTATCCTTTATCATAATCAGCCATTTACATACATGTTTCTCCCATTAGATAGTAATGTGCTTAAAGTCAGTTTCCCATTATTTTTATTTTCCAGTAACTTCTCACACATAGTAAAGGTACCCAAGTCTTTTCACACTACTATAACATTCTGTGACATTTTTAATACATTTAAGTGAGAGAATCATTTATAATCTCAGTTAAGGAAAAAAAATAATTGGAATTCAAAAGAAGTGAATTGTCAAAGCCTGGAGCAAAGAAAAGATCATGGAAGTGATTCATTACTGTTCAAAGTTAGATATTAGCCACTTCCAGAAAACTTGGGTCAGATTTTTAAAAGGTTCTTCAGCAAGGTTTTGAACAAGAGATCATGACTTTTGTGTATTCAATTACTTACAGGAAACAGTATTGAACTCCATCTGTTGAAAGAACTCACTGAACCTAATTTCACTAATGGTTCCAGCAAATTCCTGTAGGGGATAGAAAGCAACCATGCCTTCAAATTCAGAAACTGTTATTGGCAGACTCTCTTTTCCTTATAGCAGTCTGAGACAGGCCTCTAACTCATCTGCTTTTTTACTTTTGACTTTGGCTCTAATCTGCCCCCCCCCCCTTGAACACAATCAGAGTGTCTTAATAAGAAGCTTCTAGCTGCAGGTCACTTGGCTTACCATGATAGCTGTGTGTCTTCAGGTTGGTGATGCCCAAGTTGAAAATTAAATGCCAAATCATTTTTTATTTATTTTAAGGGAAGTAAGACACCTTGACTTTGTAAATATTTTTCTTGTCACAGTATTAGGGGACCTTGGACTGATGTTGTGAGCTGAAGAAAATAGCTACTATAACTTCGGAGTGTCCAAGAGGAGGATTTTTTTATGTCACTTATTATTTTTTTATTATTATTATTATCATAAAGTTTATTACAGTTGACAATTTAGGCCATAGACATGTACATGAAAATTCCATAAAAGGGATGAGTATGTGGGGGGTTAGGAGGGGTGGAGATGGGAGGAAGTGGTCAGGGAGGAAAGGTGGTGGATGGTCCCCAGGAAATACAAAGATGTGAAACACATATATAAAAAATAAATTAATTAAGAAGAAAAAGGAATCAGTACAGTTTTCATGCTGGGGAGAAAGCAGCTCTCCTGCCTGCCTGACACTATGCAGATGGCTCTCTTTTTCTTTCTCCATTCCCTAATAACCCTGTCCCTTTTTTTCCTCTTTTTTTTAGAAAAAAATAATTTAAACCTTTAAAAATTTGCATATATATGTATATTTATATTTATATTACATTAGTCCATTATTGTGTACCCCAGGGCTTTACCAATTCACTAACGTTTGTTAACCATCCTGATCTTTTGTGCTTTTCACCTCCCCCACCTCCTTCCCCCTCCTCCTCTCTCTCTCCATGGTTCAGTCCCATTGGTTGTTTTCATTCTTTCTTATTTGTTTGTTTGTTTTTCCCTATGTCCATCATATAAGTGAGACCATTCTGTACTTCTCTTTTTCTTTTTGAGTTATTTCTGCTAATATGAGTCTTTCTAGTTCCATCCAGGTTGCTGCGAATGGCATGTGTTTGTCCTCCTTGATGGATGTGCAGTATTCCATCGTGTATATGTACCACATTCTTTTTAGCCAATCGTGTGTTTTGGGGAATTTGTTTGTTTCCAAATCTTGGCAATTGTAAACAGAGCTGTGTCCTTTTGAATTAATGTTTTCATGTCCTCTGGGTAGATTCCTAGTAGTGGGATTGCTGGGTCAAATGGTAAGTCCACTTTCAATTGTTTGAGGGTCTTCCACACAGTCTTCCATAGTGGCTGGACCAGTTTGCACCCCCACCAGCAGTGTAAGAGAGTTCCTTTTTCTTCACATCCATGCCAACATTTGTTGTTGTCTGTTTTATTTATATGGGCCATTATTACTGGTGTAAGATGGTATCTCAGTGTGGTTTTAATTTGCATTTCCCTGATTATTAGTGATGTGGAACGTTTTTTCATATGCCTATTAGCCATCAGTATCTCCTCTTTGGTGAAGTGTCTTTTTAGTTCTTCTCCCCATTTTTTGAGTGGATTTTTTGCTTTGTTTTTGTTGAGCTATAGGAGCTCTTTGTGGGTCTTTGTTACCAGACCCTTGTCACTTGTCTGGAGGGCAAAAATTTTCTCCCAGTTGGTTGGGTTTCTTTTTGTTTTGTTTATTGTCTCTTTTGCTGAACAGAAACTTTTTAGTTTTATATAGTCCCAGCTGTTTCTGTTTTCCTTCATTTTTTTTTTTTTTTTTTTGCCAGCCATAGTTGCTTCCCAAATGGATTCCTGAGGTGAAATTCATGAAGGGTTCTGCCCAGGTTTTCGTCTATGCATTTTACGGTTGCAGGTCTCACTTCCAGGTCCTTTATCCATTTTGAGTTAATTTTTGTACAGGGTGTGAGGGTGTAAGAGGTTTTGAACAGGGACTAGATCTAGCTAGAAGGCTGAGGATACTTGATCATTACTTTAAGTAAATGGAAATATAAACGGGTCAAACAAATTCTATAAAAGCTGGAGTCTTTTCAGTGTACTTATGAGATGAATAATTTTTTTGGTGTGGTTGTGTACTAACAGAAATAACATGAAGTGATCTATAAAATTTTTTAGTTGTATTATGCTTATTAATTTAAAATAGCAACATATATTGATAGAAATATTACCGCTGAAAGAGGAAATAACATAGAAGACTTAAATATGGATTTCAGAGACTTATTATAAAGTCTATCTGAGACCTGCATATCTAGAAAATAAAAACCATATAATTTTCAAACTGATACTAAATAAGGGATAGATTAAGATAGGAAATATGAGTTGGTGTGACTGAACAGAAAGAGGTAGTTGTAAGAGGAAGTGGAGAATGTGAACCTGTTGTGTGAATATTCACCAGTACAGAGAGCCAGTGGCATTGTAGCTTCTTTCACACTTCAATTCATATGACTAGCCTCAGATTCATGTTCCTCAGCCAAATAAGACAATTCTCTCTAGAAAGACTATTCTCTCTACAAAGAAGACTATTCTCTCTAGAAAGAGAAATAGATCACACACTACATTCTTTTGTTTCTCTTTCTCCTGTGTGTGTATAATTTCTTATCCAATTTTTCTGTCTTTTCTGTTAAAAAACTAATTCAGATTAATTTTACAGTCTTTTATGTGACTGGGATAAGTAGTAGGAAAAGTAGCTTTTATATGAAAAGTTAAGTATGAAGTCTTTAAGTTAAGCATTGCAAACAACAAAATCCAAGTGAACAAATTAAGTAAAAAATAAATAAAAAACAAACACTGGAAGGCTGGAGAGCAACAAGAGTAAATAGACAGGCTGTGATGGTTGATACATGTAGGAACCCAGTCAGTCATCTCAGAGAACAGCTGTTTGAGGTATCATTTCAGCCCTCTCTGAGTACTGAATGCTACTATTGGCATTGTGGTGTTGCAACACAGGACTTACAGTACATTCATTTGCTAACATATTCCATGTACCTTGGCTATTAGTATGGGGAGGGTGGTGGTAAATTCTGGAATTTTGAATTTCAGTGGAAAAAGTTTCTGCTTCACTATGATTCTCAAACAAGCAGATTCTTAGCATATGATCATATGATCTCTTGTAGCATTCTTAGCATAAAGTGTGTGAAGAAAGAGATGGGGTGATGATAAGGAGGAGAGGGTTACTGACAAGGGAGTAAAAGGACCAATAGAAGGGAAAGTGAGGAGTGATTTTATCAACTTGATTAGCCATTGACTATGTTAAGATAATGGAAATGCTTCCACATATATACCCACCCATTCAGGAACACTTCCTTTCAGGGACTTATAGTCTAACCCACTCTTCTTGATGGGGTTATGAAGTTTAAAACAGACCAAAGAAAGTATGTTTTATCCCTGTAAATGAGGTCCTATGATGCCATTTGAAATCCAGGGAAGATGTGCCAATCAGATTATATGAAGTGAATGTGATTCTATTACCAGGAAAGACAGTGGCAGGAAGTGATATTATATCACTATAATTTTAAATCCAAGGCAAAGAGAACCTTGATTTCCTTCCTTTTAAGATTGCTAGGTACGTAACACTCTTTGTAACAGCGTAGACTAGTTCCTTCAAAAATTATAATGTGCACATGGCTCTTGGGGGAGGTGATGTAAATTTTTAAGGCCAGAAATTATTTAGTCAAGGTCTTATGTTGAGGTAGGTTTTCCCAGCTACCCTGAGGGCCACAGTGATGAACAGCTCAATACCCCAATAACCCATTAAAGCATACCCACTTGTCACAGTACAATTGTTAGGAAACCCTAGAGTAGACACCTATCTTCTGGACAATCCAACAATTAAATCTCTATAATTAAATATCTATAAAGTGTTTTATGAATATGTTAACAGCACAGTGTGGTATATGTTATACTTTTAGATAGTGTATAGTTATATATATATATATATATATATCGTAGCATAGTATATATATAGTAGCATAGTATATTTATATATGTATGTATATATATTTAAATATATTTAAATTTAGACAATAGCTGGCAGTACTTAGATTCCATCTTTGAAATCAAATATATAAAACTAATGAAATGGCTCCTTTCAGTTATTATAAGTATCTGTTTCAGGTATTACTAGTTCTTGGTTGTAAAGACAGTTAATTTTACTTCTTTAGAGATCTGTATATATGGCCTAGAAAGTCTGGTTTTATATTGATGTGGGTTGTTAAACTTTTATATGCTTATTGTAAAGCTCAATTTGAGGTTCAAGGTCACTGAATCTAAAAAATAAACTCATGCAAGGTGTATCTTTCATATTCTCTTTCTTTTGGTTTTGGAGAGAGCATAAGCCATATAAATTAGGATGTACAAATTAGATTTTTTTTTGATGTCAAGTATCTGGTATAGATACTAGAGTTTAATTGACTATAATTTTAACCATGTTTTTCTCCACCCTCTTCCTTCTAAACTATCTTTCATGCTAATTGGTCTAGTATTCTTGAATTGTAGTCCTGACCAGGTAGGGATAGTCACAATTGGCACAATGATACTGTCAATTTTCCAAAATAAGAACAAGCTTAATAATCGGAGAATTAAGCATTTTTAATATATACGGTACCTATAGATGATGCCAAAATAAGTCAGTATTGCATTTATGATTGCAGACTTTATGAATATAAACCAAAAGTTGAGAGGGCATGTTATCACAAAGAGAAAAACAAATTTGCAGAGCTTCATTTTCAAATGACAGTATTATAAACAAGCTTTATTAACAGATGTGAATATTTTCTTCAATGAAGTCGGCAAGCCATTTACCGTGAGTGGATGAATTAATAATTATTTTTCTTTCTTCATATGAGGGAAAACTATGAATGTAGTGGATATTTCAAGATCTTTAAAGAAAAATCATTGACAGAAGGAGAAAATACTTTTTGAAATCATAGACATTGTGTAAAAAAAAAAAAAAATGCCAGGAGTAGAACAAGTGAACCAAGAGAACATCTGTAAACATGAATGGAGTTTTAAATTTAGCTAGTTCAAGTTGAATGAAGGTAGTTAAGAAAAAACAAACAAAAATTTAGAAAACTGGAAAGGCTTACCACCATGTGTCCAAGCTGATTTCTGCTGACTTATGTTTCCACTTCATGTTTAAAATTTCAAGCACTTGATAATTTACAACATTGTCTTTTATTAACTACAAAAGAAAATATTACTGCTTAACAGTTCTGCAATGCACTTGGGAACAAATTTCTTCTTCTGAAATGGATTAGCAACCCAGTGTTATCTTGGAAAATGTAATATATTCTAGTGATCATCGACCATTTAATTTTACTGTCTGACAAAATGTATAACTGTAAAACTTAAGTGACAATTTATATTATAAAATTTCTCTCCTTATATAGGAATTTTTAAAGGTATCATATATTATAAATACAGATGGCAGTATTTCTTTAAGATTTCAGAAAATCTAAAGTCTATGTTGATTATAGGTTATAGTGATTTAAGAAAAGTTCTACACATTCCTTTACCACTTGTTTCAAATTTTTTATATAACTGGGAAGAAAAATTAGACTATTCCTATTGAATTAAAATATTGCACTTTCCCTCCATTTTCACTACCTTATATATATATTTTCCACCTACCTACTACTACTTTATGTAAACAGTTTCTCTTGCTTCATTATGTGTGTTCCTTGATAAATGTAGTTTCTATTTTCATGGAAATGTAGAAATATACAAAAGAGAACAGTGAATGCCTCAATCTAGAATATGAACAAGAGGAGAATGTCAAGGAGAATAAGGGTCATTTCTGAATCATGTTACCTTATAAGCAACCTTTGGTTCTGGAAAGCAGTGAAGCAGTGGTCTTACATTCAATGGTCTAATTCAAAGTTAGAATACCATATTCATCCAAAGTGTATGACAAAAAAAAATCCATAGGCATAGGAATCCAGAATATTTAATTTGCATAGAGAAAACAAAATAGTAAGATTTGAAAAACTAAAATAGTGAATCTAATCCAGCAATGTGATGGAAAATGAGGACAAGTGGGCAGTCTATAAAGTAAATAAAATAAATTTGAACAGTGAACTACAGGATAAACTCAGTTTTAAAAGGAGCCTGGGCTAGATTGACAATCACTCTGACATGAATAGATTCCGAACCATTAGCTGTATAAACAAAGTGTTCACTAATCTCTCTGAAACATTCATAAAATAGCCCCACCTATTTGGCTTAGAATATCATGAACCAAAGTATCTAACTCTAAAGTTTTAAAACTCTGTCTGGTTGTATCATTTCCAATGTACGCTTAACGTTATATGTGGGTGTTTGTTCATTGTACATGTCTATTGCCTGTGAAGAAACCAGATTTCACTGGTTAATGTTATCTATTCAGTCAATGTCTGCTTGAAGATATATATTCATATAATGTATATATGATTGACTATACATGTATATATAAGCACTTATAATAATAAATACATCATTTTATATATTATTGTATGTAATGCAAGTTAACTACACATCTATAGTACAAATAGTGTAAGTAAATTATTGATTTCTTCTGTGTTGAAAGTCATCATTTTATAGAGTTACCTTATGGCATGACTTGGGTATCTCAGTGTTTATCTCCAGAGGTATCTGTAAGTCTAGTATTGACTTTTGGTGACAAGAAGTTGTGTGGACTATCTAGTCATTTATAATGTGTTGTCCTAAATTTGAAATCCCTCTAGTGGCATCCAGGGCCAACTTATTTGCATTATTCAGAGATATGTAGATTGATAGTTTATATCTATGTAACTAGTTGTATAACTTGGCTTGGATATATGAACAGCAAGGCATAAATAACTATGTTACAGTCCTTTTCCACCACTCTCCTAAAACCATGTAGAGAGGTAAAGTGTATGCTGTGTAATAAAAACACTCAATCTAGGTGTGCCTGCAAATATCCTAATGTTAACATTCATATTCATCTTATGTATATCTCTATTTTTTATCTTGAATAATAAATATTATGTGACTATATTCTGTAGAATTTTGCAGACCCTTTTAATAATCCAAACTTGTGTTGTTATTATAACCTTAAGTCATGCTTTTTCCAAAAACACTTATTTGAAGATACCAAGACCAAGACACACACTCATAAACACATAAGCACACCGAAACATTTACTTTAATCATTCAAAATTAGCCAACTGGTAACATTAGGTTTTTGTTGTTAATGGCTCTGTTTTGTTTTTGTTTTGTTTTGTTTTTCTCTTTTGAAGGTCCCCAATAAGCTTTCATAATTGGAAATAATACTTACAAAATTGCTGGATGCTGACTTTTTTTTTTTTTTGATGAAAGGTCTTTCTATGTTATGAAACTATAACAGCTAAAATTTCATTAATTTAGAGTAACTGGCACAATACCCCTCAGTAATGATTAAGATATTTTTTTCATCAATACTTGTCCCAGCAGTACAATAGACTTTGTGATCTATTTCCTCCTCCAAACATATGATTTGTCCATTGAATTACCATTTCATTACCTCTTCTCCTTAAAATCTGGAACAATAACTAATAACTATGTTATCTATTACTGCATAATAAATTACCCTAAATTTTGCAAAATTAAGACCATTAATAGTCTCACCGTTTCTTAGATTCAGGGACCTTGGGACAACTTAACTGGGTAGTTCTGACTGAGGGTCTCTCATGAGGTTGCAGTCAAGCTTTCAGCCAAGGCTGTATTCATCCAAGTGTCTACAGGGGCTAAAGTATCTGCTTCCAAATGCATTCATATTACTGTTGGCAGGAGACTTCAGTATCTGGCCACATGGCCCTCTCCATATGCTCCCTGAATATTCTCAAAAAATGGTACCAAGCAACCCAAACAAGAGAGTAAAAGGGAGAGACTAGAATGGAAGCTAGTATTTTTATAACTACTTTCTGAATTAATATACTTTAATTTTTGCTATATACAATTTATTAGAAAGTAATTATTAAATTCTGTGGGCTACTGAGTTGCTTAAAGAAAGGATATTATTACCAGGAGGCAAAGGTTTCTAAATCATTTTAAATCAACTTCTTAATGTTTTATTTTCTGAGTATGTTTCTTCTGGTCTATGTCCCCAGATATACTATGCATCTTATATCTCTCAATCCCATCATGCTTTCATCTAATTTGGGGGATATAAAAAAGACTCAGCATATAACAAACATTCAGTAAATAAATATTAAGTGGATAATTCAATACACAGCTCCCTGGGACTTTTAACAATTTGTGTTTATAGAACAGAAGAGTACAAAGAAGGAATCCTTTCATGACTAATCCATGCTAGATGGTTTTATACTTTTAAAGACATTGAGGACAGGCTCACAAATGTTATTTCAAATACTACTTTACATGTTTTGGTCAGGTGGAAAAGGTATTAAGTAGAAATTTTGAAAACCGAAGTTCTACACTTAGGTTTCTCAAGATATAATTGTGCAAGTCCCTTAAACTGAAAAGATATAACCTCTACTCTCAGTTGCTGAAAGAGGAATGGACTGGGAGAGATCTGCTGTTCTTAGTCACCATTTAGGTTATATGTTTTTGTTTTTTTAAATTCATATCATTCATCTGCATTCTGGACATGATAATCATGAATGGATTTTACTATGCAGCTGTTTTCAAATTTTCAAAACGCTACAACTATATAACTGAAGAAGAAAATTTCCACAATATAAACAAGAGATTTTTTGCTTAATTCTTCTTTTTTTCAAGTTTGCTGCCGATTCATGAATTCTTCTTTTTAGATAATTAGATACATTGTCCATATTTTAGTGATATTTTTGTTTTTATTCTAATGACCATAAGTCAATTATTTTGCAAATAAAAATTAAGAATAAAATAACTGATTTGTGAAGAGATGTGAACAGAGTAATTTGTTGTTTGTATTCTAGTAAGAAAATACTTATAGAGATTAAAACCCAAGACTAATTTAGAATGGTAGCTCCAATAATGGTTTAGGGAAAATATTTACCATGTCTAAACTTTAATTTTGTCATATATAAAATAATAGCAATAAAACTTGCTCCTTACAGGTTTTATAATTATTTACACTGAACAATTTATATAAATCTTTTGACATTCCTGATCTATGGAGTCATGTCAATAAATATTAGTAGTTATTAATGTTGTTGATATTTTAGATATGAATATAGTAGAACAGTACTTGGTGATTAGATTTTCATGGTACTTACCTTCTGACTAAAATGGAAATAAATACAAAGGTACTAGGTATTAGCATGTGAATTACAGAAAACAACAAATATTACTGAGGTTTAGATTCTAATCCTGTTAGAATTTTATATCTACAATTACTCCAATATTTTTTCTTGATATTACTTTTTGTGATACAGTTCTAACAGTTGGAGTCTTTCCTTAAAACTAAAATAATTTTGAAGTGAAACACTTATGAATTTTGAATTTTGAGCAACACGAAATTTAGCAAAGATTGCTCTTTGCCTTTATTAACTCCATTTAATTTTACTTGTTCAATGTAATGTTATTATATACCCTTAAGGAATATAATGGTAAAGAAAATGTCTAAGAAATGTAGTGTCTAAATCATCTAATCTATCTGAGATTGTGGTGAAGCTATTTATTTTAAGAATTTTTCTTTTCATAAATAGTAACTCCTTAAGAGAATTAAAAAAGGATCAAGAATGCCTAATTGATATGCAGTCATTTTAATGACAGTTTAATATTTTTAAATGTGAAAGCAAATTTGAGAGCATCTTTTTATATAAAACCTGTTCATTTTTTTAAAAAATAAACGTTTCACACAACTCTTTGAGCAAAGCTATTTCTAAGGACTCTTTAAAGCCAACTAATTATCAAATTAGCTTTCAATAACTTTCTGTGTCTCTGAGATGCTTTATGACAAATACTGATTTGTGCAAGACTGGTGTTCTCTTTTTGTGAAAATTGAGTGTTATCACACAAATTTCTTCTTATCTAAAAAATTCTAGTAAATTGGATTCAAAAAGTGCACCCATTGCAATGAAAAGATGTCTTTTAAAACTTTAGTAAAGGTACAATCAGAAAGTAGAAAAGGATTATAAAAGTAAATGATAGAAAAAAAGGGCACAATTCCTATTTTTTACACTTATGTTTTTACAATTAAAAAATAATTGACTATCTATAAATATACACATGCACACATACACATTGTTTTTGCAGTATAGATTGTGGATTGTTTTATCTGTGTTTCTTCCCATGTATTTTATAGTTTCAGGTCTCATGTCCAACTTTTTGTTCATTTTGAATTGGTTTTTGTGTATGAGTAACATGGATGGAGTTTATGTCTCTGACTTCAAGTAGAATTCACTTGTAAATCCATCTTGTCCAGGGCTTTTATTTTGGGGGAAGGTTTTGATTATTGTTTCAAATTTTGCTGCTTGAAATTGTTTGTTTAGGCAATCTGTGTATGTTCTGTGTAATGTATATTCAAATATTTTTTGTAGGTGCATTGTCCTAGAGATATCTATTAAGTTCATTTCACCTAATGTGTTTACTTAGAGTTACTGTGTCCTTGTTTATTTTTTGTCTAGATCTATCCCCTAGTGAGAGTTGGGAGTTGAAACCTCCTACTATGTATTATTTTCTCCTGTGTCTTTTTTCAGAAATATTAGTGACATATTTTTTGGTGCATCTTCATTTGGTGCACACACATTGATGAGTGTTATGTCTTCCTAGTGTATTGTCCCCTCTATCACTATACTGTGACCATCTGTGTTTCATCACCTTTTTCAATTTGAAGTTTGCTTTGTCTGATACAGTATGACCAATTTCTTGCTGGCAAGTAGGGCCTCCTTATCTGGTTGTTTTGGTGACCAATTTCTTGCTGGCAAGTAGGGCATCCTTATCTGGTTGTTTTGGGATACTAGAATTGGAGATGGAAGTTCCCATAGTTTCTACCTGGGTTTGCAACTGCCAGATGACTGATGCCAGTGAGCAGGGTTCCCAGTTTTATACTACAAAAGAAGGGGCTTGAGTGTGGACTTTGTCAGTGTTCCTGCCTGGACACTCTTTTGCTGTAGCGAATACTGATACATGCTATGATTTGCCAAGATCTCCTTTCTGTCTGTCTCCCACTCTGTGGAGTGGAATCCCAGGCCTCAGTCTGGGGAGATCCTGTGTGGTAGGTGCCCTAATAAGCACAATGTGGGGATCAGCCTGCTATGAAGTGCCTACTAGCAGTGTAGAGTTTAGTTCTATGTTCAGTTGTTAGGGCCCTCTATGTTATGGCACATTAGTTGGAGCCATTGGGCTTAATGGATTGTTCTTCCCAAAATCTATGTCTTTCAAAGCTGTGGTTCCACGAGAAGTGAGAAAGGGGAAAATGGGGAGAGAAAGAAAGAAAAAAGGAGAAAAAATGGAATAGAATTTCTTTTCTGGTGATGTGATGATGGCCAATGTGGCAGCTCATTCTGAAAGAGCTGCAGTGGCCATGTGCCATTTCAGTCCCCTGAGTCCCCTGAGCAAACAAGATGCTCCCAATTGAATTCAGCTGGTGCTGGATGGTGTTGGTGATGATGATGGTGGTGGTAGTGGCAGTGATTTCACGTAGCTGTGAGTTCCTTTTTGCAGTGTGCTAGTCAGACTCTATTCTCATAAAGAGTAGATAATTTAAGATATTAAAACTTCAGAAGCAAGTTAGAAGCTTTTGCCTGTATTCTTAGAAAACACTTAGCATTCAAAAAAAATAGCAGCATAATTTGATTTTAGATTTATTCCATTTTTTTAAATCAATTTTTATGATGATTTTGTTACTTGGATGTCATACTCAAATATTCATCGGGTAATAGTTCAGTTATGGGAACTTCAGTATCCTACCAAAAATAGTAGACTGCTCTTCAATTTATTATTGTTTTTTAACAAAGACATGCAAATGATGAGATAGGAAAATCTTCTATTCATAGCTTCCTCTTATACAGGGAGGGGTAAGAACTTTTGTTGTTAATGTATGTACTAAGAATATAAAGCTACGCTAGGCACAGTGGCGCATGCCAATAAGCAACAGCTTATGGAGTTGCGTAAGGATCTGGAGATGACGATTCGAGTCCTGCTTGGGGTAACATAGACCTAGTCCCAAAAAATAGCGGGACATGGTGGCGTGTGCCTGTAATCCTAGCTACCAGGGAAGCTGAGGCTGGGACTGCTTGAGTCTGTGATACTACGAGCAACATGAGCCTGTGGTTACATGGGCAAAAATAGCTAGACCTAGTCTTAAAAAAAAAAAAAAAAAAAAAAAAAAAAAAAAAAAAAAAAAAAAAAAAAAAAAAAAAAAA
>PVHY01000758.1:114266-125296 GCA_004024945.1 Uropsilus gracilis | reverse complement strand
TAAAATGGTAACATGAAGGTATGCAATCATGTGCATATTTGGAAACCACTTTAACAAACCTGTATTGAACTACATTAATGCTCTAGCCTTATACCTATCAAATTCTGAGTAAAAAGAAATAACATAAACCCACCTTTCTAGATGCACATGTGAGTTGTTGGATGAAAAACAGAGACTTTACAATAAAAAAAGGATCAGAGAGATATATAATATCTTGTTCTTGATGTTGTCTGAGGATCAATTCATTCAAAAACAGAACACTTGTAAAAAAATCAGAAAATTAGCTTGGAGCTAAATATTTAAACAACCAACATATTTATAAGCCCTATCAAGTATAGACTATTAATCTCTGATATTCTCAGAGAGTTAAGTAGCATAATTTGTACATCGCCAGCTTTTTCTTATGTATACTATAGAATGATAGTTTAATCAATTCATAAATTCATATCTTGATTAAATCTCTTCCATTCATCCTACTTCATCTATAATTTAAAAAAAAAGAAGTCATTAAATCATGAACGTTAGCATGATTTTCCTGTTCATTTTACCATCTCCCATTTATCAATATTTACCTATAAAGCTGTATCCATCTTTTTGGCATATTTTCTGTATGTGTTTTGTCCTGTTTGCTCTTTTAAGGTCAGAATGTAACAAATAGTTAAGCTTCCTTTGATTTTTTTTCTGTCAAAACTTACATGCTGTTTACTTACTATAAGTATAGCATAATGCTAAATGCTAAAAATAAAACATAGCCCCGATCTTTCAGATGTTTAGCTAAGTTTAGGAAAGTTTAAATAGTTGGATTATTTTATTATATGACTATATTAAGGGGAAAATGAATAATAAAGCAGGGAGTGAATTAGAGAATAATAAAAGTAGTATATATTTTGTATGTCAAAGAAAACCACATATACAAGGTAGGGATGAAAATATAAGACTAAATATTACTTTAAGAGGTAAGTACATACTTGCTGCAAAAAATGTCAAAATAATTGTATTACATTACAATGTAATCAGAAACAATTAAAAATATACCAAAGATAAACTAATCATGGTCTGATTGAGAGGACACTTTAGGTTATTATAATCTTTCAAGGTCATCCTTAGAATAATGCATGCTTGTAGAAAAGTGAGAACATTTTCCTGATAGGACAGAGCATTTATGCTCCCAGTCACAGGTAGGGTGGGTTAGGTAATTGGACCAGCCCCTGTTAAATAGACTTAAGTAGATCTTTAAGTGTATTCCACTGATGAAAGCTATAAATTTGGACAAAATAAGCAAATCTTTAAGAAACTCTAAAAAGTAAATAACAGTAGACTGGAGAGGAAATCAGAACTTGAAGAATGACACAAAATAACAAATGCCCTGTATTTACATCTGCCCCCTACCTCCCCAATTTCATTCCTTAGTTTTGGAGAATTTAAATATGAGAATTTTATGCCAATAGAGACAGAAACATTCTAGAAAAGCTTCCTTTCTCAGACTAGCTGATAGATAGATAGGGGCAAGTATATAGAAACAATCTCCTTTACTCTTCTAAACTTATATATGATTGGGACATTGGTGATAACTGCAAGTGCTCCTTTAAAAAGAGAAAAGAGAAAACATAAATTACCACTATCAGAAATTAAAGAGCATAACATTACATAACTGCAGAAACTAAAAGAATAATAAAATATCATGAACAACTCTGTGCACATAAATTTGATAAGTTAGATGAAATGGACCAAGTCCTTGTAGAATTTAAATGTCATTGGACAAAGAATAGCAAGTGTTTGGAATGAAGTAAAGAAATTAGAATCCTCATACATGACTGGTGAGAATATAAAGGGTTGACACTTTGGGGAGGCAAATTTTCAAACAGTTAAACATATGACTGGTGATTCTTCAATTCCATTTTTGAGTATACACGCAAGAGAAAAAAATATATATATAGCTAAACAGAAATGTGCAAATGAATGCTCCTAACAGCATTATCATAATATTTCAAATTGGAATTACCTAATTGCATCAATTAATGAACAGATAAAGTGTAATATATACATATACTGGAATATTATTTGGCAGTAAAAAGATTAAAGTACTGTTAAATGTTACCACATAAATATACTTTGAAAACATACTAAGTGAAGGAGATGAAACACTATGGTAGAAGATCCCATTAGTAAGAACTATAATTTTTTATAAGGTAATAGGCAAATGTATTCATATAAAAAGTAATTAGAATGGAAGGCTTAGGTATTGATAGATGGGGAATACACGGTTTCTCTCCATTCACTGGGATTGGTAAATTCATTGAGTTGTATACAATTTTAAGCATTATTCATTATTCCTTAAAATTATATACAATCAAAGAATCTACCAGTGCCAATGAATTGCAGACATTATGTAAGTGAATTGTTTGGGATGTGAATTTTTATCATTAATAAAGCTTTAGAAAAAATCACTGGAGAATAGATATTCTGAAAATCATACATCTATTGCATTTTTAGTTTAAAAATCTTCCAACAAATTAAACTGTAGGTATGAATGACTTGTGAGGAGTTTTTTAAGCACTTAAGTAAGAACTATGAGTTGTATTTCTAAAAGGTGAAAAAAATGGAACGCTACTAATGTCACTTTGTATACCTCAGTTGTGAAACTAAATAAAGAAACTACAGGAAAACAAAATTCCAAGCCAATATTTCTCATGAATATACATATGTAAAATCTCTTAACATATATTAATAAATCTAACCCAGTTTATATATAAAAAGAATATTGACTGTATGAACATACATAGTTATATCTGGGATGGAAGTCTACTTTATCAGCTGTAAACAAAAACATGTTGTTTACCATATTAACAAACTATGGAAGGAAAAATTATAATCACATGAAAGATATCAAAAAGGTATTGAACAAAGTTGAAATTTAATTCATGATTAGAATTATGTAGTGGTTAGAAATAGGATTCTTTTTAAGACTTGATCAAGGAAATCTGGAAATTCCAACATGTAACAATATACTTAATAGAAAAGAAGAAATGCTTCTTCATACTATCAGGAACAAAGTTAGGATATTTGCTTTTCCCTGTCTGCTCAATATTGTGTTAGAAATTCTAGTAAGCAATTAGTGAATAATTGAATGAAAGAAAAAGCATTCAATGGTAAAGAATGAAAGTAATATGATTCTATTTTTAAGAGGTATGATTATGAATTATAAGCAATTTACACAGAAAGAAAAGAGCTCAGAATTTCACTAACGAAGGCAAATCAATTTACCAGGATCAGAACAACAGGTGAATATTCAAGATCAACTATAATTTTATATACAAGCAATGTAAAACTTTGGAAACTAATATTTCTGAAAAATGAAATGATTAGATTTAAATCCAAAAAAAGCATGTGCTGAATCTCTATACTACAAATTACAAAATGGTAATCAAAGAAATGAAATTAAAAAAGACCTAAATAGATGAAACAATAGATCATGTTTAATTATTATTAGAAGACAATACAGTTAGCTATCAGTTCTTAAATTGATCTATAAATATATTACAACAGAAGTAAAATATCAGCTGTAGGCAAACTATTTATGGATATATGTAGAACTAGAATAATCAAATTATTTGAAAAAGAGCAAATTTAGTGGGTCTATTAGGCCTGATTTAGAGAATTACTATGAAGCCTAAGAGATATACTAAGAGAAGAGTAGACATAAAAATCAATGGAACAGATAAGAGAATCAAGAAATCAAGCAACTTTTGACAGAGATACACATATTATCCAGTAAAGAAAGAATAATCTTTTTTAAAAAAATGGTGCTAAAACAATTTGATATCCAGTAGTAAAATAAAGAAAAGCTCAAGATATGCATTACATTATTTACAAAATCAACTCAAATTGGACTTAAAAATAAATACAAAAATATATGAAACTATAAAACTTGTGAGTAAATTTTTTGTGATTTTGCTTATGTACTGGGTCATGAGCTAAAACACTAAAATATGATTTATTAAGAAAATAACAACTTGAGGGTAATCTCTCTTCTCCACCCTAGACTTTCTCATTCCTATCCAAGGTGCTCCTATCTGCTTTCTCTTTACCCCTTGGAAAAAAAAAAAAAAAAAGTAACAACTTGAATTTCATCAAAAGAGAAAAAATTATCTCTGTAGAAGACATTCTAGAGAAAATGAAATTATAAACCACAGATTGGTAAATAATTTTCTTGTAACATATAATAAACCAAAAGGAGTTACTCCCACAATATCTGAAATAGGTTCAAAACTCAAAAAAATAAATTATTTTAGTCTAGCCTATATTTGCACTGCTGCCATATTCCGAGGGCTTAGGAAAATAGCATTCATTGAGTGTTTACAGAATATCAAAGGTAGATGTAGGTGATTCACATTTGCTGGTATTTAACCCTGCTAAAACTACTGGGCATATTTTCATTAATGTCAATAAATTCTCCAGTGCTATTCAGTTAAATAGTTGATCCATATTAGTGACTTCCCTTCATAAAAAAGCATGCTACCAAAATCAACCAAAAACATAAACATAAAAATCACAACCATCATAGTATACATTCTAATTAGAATTTAGAATTATAACAACAGCACAATCAGTAACAGACTCACAGTCATGGTCCTTTTTTTTTAAAACAATTTTATATTACTCCATCAAATTGACTTTACCGTGATTCTTTGGTCTACTGCAGGATTAAATCTGTGTAGCATGTGTGTGCATGTCTGGTCAATCTAAACATTTGATCATTTTTTACTAAGAATTTGACTTATAGAGGTCCGACACTTCCTGGCAACGGCATGTTGACAGTGATCATTATAGATTATGTTGATCCTTGATTTCTATCACCTTGAAACCAACAATCTTGAAGACTAGTGACTGTTTTAGTTCTTGTTTACATTCAACAAATATTTACTGAGTTCCTAGTGTTTGTCAAGCACTATGCTGGGTGCCCAGATGTCAATAGGAACAAAGTACATGACTTTAGATTTCTCAGTCAATTTGTAGCAGAGAGACTACCAACCTGTAATGTTTTAGACACACTAAGTAAATCTTATGGAATAAGGTCCGAAATGGCTTCTCAGAGCATGTGGAAGATAAAGCTAAATCCAGACTGAAAAACAGTTACTAAAGTGAAGAAGGTGGGAGACAGAAAAGAGAATTTTCAATGATCCTCTTATCCTGAAATACATACTCTCAAATCATGTATCTCTAAATATACTGCTGCAAATATTTAAAGTTCAGATGATCTAATCTTAAATTCAAGTTCAAAGAGATGTAATTCAGATTTTCAAACACCTGTGGACACATTTTTGATATGTCAAAGCAGTTTAGAGTATTAAATTTCTTGAGACAGAAGGAAGCAGGAAGCAGGAAGCAAAGCTTGTTATCTTTTCAGTGTTTTAGAAGTCAGTGTCACAGTTTCTTAGTCACTAACTACTAGGGGAATTTTTTTTTACAATATTCACAACATTTCTACTAATGTCACAAATGTTCCCATACCTAGGATTGGATGATAATTTTCTCTCATTATTCATATTTTTTATGCTTTTATTTTATTCCTTTTTTCTGTTTTCTCAATTGAATAGCAAAACAAAGCAAATATCTTTTTGGAAATGTTCCTTTAAAACCAATTTTCACTTCTGAAGATTTACCTTCAGTGATCCTTTTTTCCCTCTGTTATAAAATCTCTTTGTGGGTTGATTCATCTTCAGTTTCTCCTCACTAATTCCTTCCCTCCACCCTCACATATCAATCCCTAAACTCCGACGGGAAACAAAAACAAAATGAAGCAAACAGTATATCTTACTTTTGCTTGGTTGCTCCCTTACCAGTTTGAGTGGATAGATACTGACCGGCTCTCAGTCCTAATTTATGTGAATAACTCTACTTTCATACTTGGCAGAAAAATACATCACACTAGTTCATTTTCCTGAGGTTCTCCCTCAGGCAAAGCTACAATTGATCCTCTGTGCATAAAAAAGACAAAAACAGGGCAAGGATATTTTATTTTTGTGTATACCAACAGATGTCAGTTTCAACACAATGAACTGTGCAACCAACAAGCTACAGCAGACTTGCAAATATACTATTTTAATAATACATATTTGAACCTACACATTTGCAATTGCACCCTTTTTGTGGGCCTTGAACCAGTCGTTGATTTTATAATAGAAATGAACGTGACACAATAGAAACGGCAATTTAAAAAGTAATGAACAACATATGTCATGAGTCTTAAAATTTACTGTTTTAACCATTAAAAGTACTGTATCTTTATGTGACTTATTTTCACATGTGAATTCATCCCCATTTTGCAGTTGTAATGAATTAATGGAAACTTAAGAGGTGAGTTTTTTCTCTGTCAGCTAGGAGAATTTTGTGACATAATGCTTGATCATGTTGAATGATACCACCCATTACACAGTCCTTTGCATTTCAGTGTATACGATGTGATCAAGCTAAGCAGGTTTGGGTGAGTTTAAGTCCCCATCTTAATGCAGTGCTGAAAACCATTGCTTTTTGCTACATCTTTCAGATCCCATGTGTTGTATTTCCTACTTAAAGGTAGTCTTTCTCCATTACGAGCTATGTTTTTTGTTGTTGTTGCTGCTTGCTTGAGTATCTCTATTTTCCTTTAAGATTTGATTTAGTTATATCTTTACAATTTGCTATGAACATTTTGTACCTATGTTGGGTAATAATTGGTCACTGTTTATGATGCCTTCCCACTAAAAATCAGTCTATGAAACTAAATATGAGGGAGGATAGTCCCTAATACTTCAAGTTCTATATGTGAGAGTCTTAATTATGGTTAAACAGGAGTCTTATTACATACTAAGTGTAATGGCTTATCCCTCCCATTTGATAGTTCCTCTCATATTCATATTATGTATAAACATTCTTAAAAGTCCAACTAAATTACATATGCTATGGGAATTCTTAACTAAATCAGAATGATACCCTCCATAACTTATTCCTGTTTACCATTGTAATATATACAGTACCTCCTTTATGATATTATAATGGTTATCTGTCTACCTACCTATCTATATCTAGCTATCATCATCATATCAATTATAACACCATAGATGGAAAAATAATATTTGAATTATGTCAAACATATAATGACTAGCATATGGTAAATTCTCACTAAATATTTACAAAGCCAAATTAAATTTGTTTAGGTATACAATAGAGTAGTGTAGATTTTAAACCTCTTAGCACAAAACAGTGTATCACACATATGTGAGTTATTTAAAAACATATGCCATTGTTTCACTGTAAGAAAATAAAAAATGACAGATATAAAAGAATTTCACACATGCATTTAAGTAATATCACCTTACAAATCTGACCTGACTACAGAGTTTTATTGGTATTTCCATAACTGAATCATCATCGAACTATGACAGCACACCATCTTTATTTTTGTTTTGTTTTTTCTCTGCATACTCTGTTTATATTGTTCACCATCTATTTGTAGATTATCAGTTATCTAATTTAGAATTTGAGTTTTATAGCATTTACATATAGAGAAGGTACGCACCTTAATAAACTGTAATCCTCTTAAATATTCCTAGATAAATTTAGGATGAGTTTCTGGAGTTTTCATCATTGCTCTATAAATATTGCTGAAAAAATGTTATATAAAAAGAACTCAAGATGGTTGGAGGACAAAAAAAAATAAAAAGAACTCAGGAATAAGAGGACTTGCATTCGTATTGCAACTCTAATTCATGCTGTTCTTCCATTTTCTGCAAATTTTTTAACTTCTCTTTCTCTGAATTTCCTCATCTGAAAAACTAGGAGAAATTAGAGTACTAGTCTTGTGGATTATTATAATAACTTTAACATATTGAATGGAATAGCAAGGCACTTGGCACATAACAAATTCTCCAGAAATAACAATTGATTTAGTAGTGGTCATGATTATCATGTCCTCAGGAGGGATTAATTTTCAGATGTGTGCCTTGAAGCAGACTCTATTTTAGAGGCAAGATTCTGGAAATTGTGTCATCAATAAGAAATGAGATTGTTGGGCCTTTGTACAAAATCATCAACAATTTCTCTTTTGTTTTGTTTTATTTCAGAGAAAATGATCTTAACAAAGAATCTGCTACAGCTTATTAATTCATGTTTACTTGGGAAATCATTTAAGAATGACTGTTTACTATTGAATTATCAGAAGATTGTTATTTAAAGACTATTTTGTGTTTAGGAAACTCCTGAATCTTTCCCGTGAGGTCTTGAGGAGTCCTTCTGTGTATAAACAAGGCATTGTTTTCTCCTAAAGCACACTAAGTAAAACTTCAAAAGAAGAAATCAGCAAATAATATAAAATTCCAGATACTCAAATACCAAACATATTCCTGCAATTTGTATTTAATACATAAATAAACAACCCAATCACTGAATTGAATTCTATTAAAATAGCATTGTTTCTTTCACTTGTTGCTTAAAATAGGGGGAAATAAGTATTTTCCAATTGACCCCTCAGCAATTTCTTTCCCAGCCATCTCCCCCTGCCCCCTGCCAAGTAAGTAATAGTTTTTCTATTTCCCATCTTTTTTTCTTTTGTCAACAAGAGAGGGATCACTTCCTCTACTTTTTTTTTTCTTTGTGGTAGAACATCATTTTCTATTCATTTGCAGAAGCAGGAAATATTTCTTACCGTACCCAGATAAATTTGGTCTACACTCAATTTCTTGATGGGTAAGAGAATACATTTTTAAGCTTTAACTTCAGTTTGTGAACAAAAAGCTAACAAGTATAATCAGTTCCTTTCTTCAAGAAAATTGAATGTTTCCATTATTACTTAATGAAAAGAAAGACAGTTACCTTCTTTCTCTGTCCCTATTTCCTTCCTCCAAGCTTCTTGCCTCCTGTGTAGCCGCTATATTTTTGGTGGAACAGCTAAGAATGTCCACAGCAGAGCCAATTAAGAAACTTTAAAGTATTTTACAAAGGGTAAGGTATTTCATGTTATTCGAACAGCACATTCTCAACAAAATAGCCAATTTATGTCTGCTAGCTAGAGCAATTTACCCTAAAAAAAGGAAAAAGAAAACACAAAATCAGCTGGTACACTGAATGTCACAGTTCTTTAACACCGATGTCGTACATTCTTGTAGTAGTGGAATATGTTTTCCTGCAGAGTTTAAGAATATCAGTAATTGTTCACTCCAGACCCTCCTCATTTGGCCATAACCAATGTGTGCGTCTGATTTCTATGGGAAATTTTATTTTAAAGATTATTTTGATAATGCAATTTTCTTTAGATCACAACTATTGTATAAAAGAAACTAGTATGTGTTAAAAGTTAGTATAGGAATGTGTTAGTAGTTCAGAAGGAATAACCTACCCTTTCTATCACAAGCCTCTGTGGAATTTCTTTTTCTCTTCCCAGGCATATTAGTTATCTTTGCCAAGTAACAATGTTGCAAAAAGTTATCAGCTTACAATACAATATACTAATTTTAATGGTACACATTGATTTGGTGTTAGAAATCCAGTCAAGGTTTAATTGCTTCCTGTGTCTTATATCTTACAAAGCAGAAATCAAATTGTCAGACAGGGTTGTGGCCTCATCTGAGGCTCACTGGGGAAGGATCCTCTTTCAAGATCATGCAGGTTATTAGCAGACTACAGGTCCTTGTGCTTATAGAACTAATGGTTTTGTTTCTTCAAATTGCCCTAGGTTATTCTCAAACCCTAGAGACTACCAGCATTTCTTGCTGTATGGAATTCTTTGAAACAGATGCTTGGAAGCTAGGAAGGAAGAGAGACTTACAGGGCAATTGCTATAATCTTATGTAACATATTTGTGTAGTCCATGTACACATAATCAAATACATCCCATCATGTTTTGCCAAAGTCTGTTGGCTAGATACAAGTCACAGTTCCTGCTTGAACTCAAGAACCATCTCTGTGGCCACCTTAACATTTGTCTGACATATCAAGGGAGTTCTTTATAGCTTTCAATAAAATGCATGCCTGACCCTTATGCAACCATCAGAGCTGTAACACCCAGGGTTTTGTAGTTTGCACATTCTATATATAACCTAATCATAAAGTATGTCTATGATTAGACTTAAGCTACATTCTGCTTAAGTCAGATTCTGTTTGCCATACATGGAGTAAGTCTTAAGACTTTAAAAGAACAGGAGAGTTTGATTCTAAAGTAATTTTGTCTGAAAGTAGTTTATTGCTTCACTATATCTTGACTGAAAAGTAAATTTGATACTGAATTCAAAACCAGATTCATTATTACCATTAAATTGGTCCATTAATTTTGAAAAAAAAAAAAAAACAGTAAGTTTGACCAATAAAATAAATTCATAAATATTAATCCAATTGTTCCCCATGTGCTTTGTTCTCTACAATTTAGTGGAAATTCCCACTACAGTACTATCATGGAATTTATGTTATTTAGAAAACAATTGAGACTCATTGGGATTATGTGACTTGTCTAAATTTATACTTGTAAACAGTTAATTAAGAGGCAGGATCAATGTTGAAATACAAGTTTGTTGTTCTAAGTATGTTTATTTGTTATTCTAGCACTTATAAAAATAGTAATTAATTGATTCTACTATGATGTTTTACATATAGTGTAACTGTTTTATATCTATATAGAGATATAAATAAGTAGATATAGATATATGCTATATACATAATGCTTATATATATATATATATATATATTATATATATATATATATTTGCAATAAGCATTTTAGAAAGAATACTCAGGGACCAGGCATCATGGTACATGCCTGTAAGTGGCAGCCTAAGAAGCCATGGCTGGGCTCAGGGATCAGGGATCTGCCTGGGGCACAGAGCGAGACCTAGTTCTAAAAAAAAAAAAAATAGCTGGGCATGGTGGTGCATGCCTGTAATCCCAGCTACCTGGGAAGCTGAGGCTGGGGATTGCTTGAGTCTGTGGCCCCCCGTGCAATGAGAGCCTGCGGTTCCACAGGCAAAAATGGCGAGACCTAGTCTCAAAAAAAAAAAAAAAAA
>PVHY01000758.1:79527-114166 GCA_004024945.1 Uropsilus gracilis | reverse complement strand
CCTAATTATCTTTCATTTTTAGTGCTCTTGGTGCTTTTGTTTGTCTTTAGCATTCTGCAGTTTACTTACAATGTGCTTTAGTGTGAATCATATCACATTTTGAATGAACTAGCTTTGTCTATAATGTCAGGGTAGTTTCAGTTTCACAGAAAAACCAAAAGGAAGGTAGAGAGATTTCTCATTCATCCTCTGCCTCAACAATATCAATGACCTGTGCTAGGATGTACTAAGATGTCTTAATTTGCAATTAATAAACTTATATTGATACATCATTATTAACTAAACACTATAGTTTACAACAGAGTTCACGCTTCGTTTTGTACATTTTATGGATTTGGACTAAGATATAAGTGGCATGAAAGTGCCATTAGAGTATCATATAAAGTAATTTCTCAGCCTTGAAAATTCTCTGTGTTCTGCCTGTTAATCCCCCCCCTCCCCAATCCTCAGAAACCACAGATCTTTCATTGTGTTTAATTAGTTTTCCAGAATGGTGTATTTTATGTAGCCTTTTCACATTGATTTCTTATTAGATTCATTTCCATGTTTCTCGATAATTCTTGTTTTTATTAACACTGAATAATATGCCTTCATTTGGATGTACCATAGTTTAGTTTTTCATTCACTTGCTAAAATCTTGGCTGATTCTAAGTTTTAAGGATTTTAAATAGAATTGTTACTGACATCCTTGTCCAGGTTTTTATATGAATGTATTTTTATCGCTATTAATTAAATATTAAGGAACAAAATTGCTTGAGCTAGTACTAAGAGTTTTATGGAAAGTTCAAAATACTTAGTCTTGTGAAGAACTACCAAACTCTTCAAAAGTGACTGTACCATTTTGCATTTCCTCCAACAATGAATGAAGTTCTAGTGGCTTTACATCTTCAGCAGTCTTCATTGTTTTTGGTGTTTTGGCTTTTGACCATTCTGGTAAGTGTGCAGTGGTATCTCATTGTTGTAATTTGCATTTCTCTGATACCACATAATTAACTTGTCTTTTCATATGTTCATTTTCCATCTGTATATCTTTATTGAAGTTTCTGTTGATTGGATTGTGGTTTTCTTTCTTATTGTTTCATTAAAGAGCTCTTTTATATTTCAGATGATATTCCTCTATCAGATATATCATGAAAAATGCATGCCTCCCAATCTGTGACTTTTCTTGTAATTGTCTTGATTTTGTCTTTTAAAAGAAACAGTATTAAATTTTAATGAGTCCCCCAAAAATTAGTGAGTCCAGTTTATCATCTATATTTTTTGATGATAAGCCTTTGTGATATAGCTAAAAATAATTACTATAACCAAGGCAATCTTTTTCCTGTTATATTCTAAGAGATTTTTAGTTTTGTATTTTAGTTAGGTCTATGATTCATTTTAAGTTACTTACATGAAAGGGACAAGGTATGAGTCTATGTTCTCTTTTTTTAAATATAGATACACAGCTATTCAAATATTATTTGTTGAAGAGGCTCCATTTATTACCTTTGATTTTTTTGGAAATATATGTTTTTGAATCTATTTCTGTGTTCTCTACTCTTTATTCTCTGAGTTGTATGCAATGAAAAGGTTAGACATTCCAGTAAATTCTTATTATTTGACTATGAATAACACAAAATTCCTGTATTTCATCTTTCATTTGTAAAATAGAAATAGAAATCATTTAAGTATTTCCTGGTTTACCCAATGGTAAGTATTCTATATGTAACATTTTCTGTCACACATCATATATGTGTATTCAATCTATACAAGTGTTTACACACATATACATATACATGTATGTATCTTTCTACATTAGTTGTATCAGAACACCCTTGTCCATAGAGTCCTTGAGAATCTAATTATAATACCTGTTATTCTATGGTTTTTCAGAGATGATTTTTTCCCCTAGAGAAGAGTTACATCTGTCTCTGCAAACCACAGTCCAAATTAGCCCATTTCAAAATCCCAGTTAAAATCAAGTTTCTTGATTTCAACACCTCTTTTTTACTACTGCCTAAGTCTAGATGCCCAGAGTCAATACTAATAAGAACATATGCCCATAAAGACAATTTTGACTTTCATTGCTAGTAAGAGCTCTTTTTCTCTTTCAATATGTCTCCTTTACTATTTGGAGTCCAAAATGTTACAAAAAATAATATTTTATGTGAGTTATTATATAGCCATAAGTAATTCAGATTGTTTACTATACATCTCCAAGCAAATCTTTAATCCAGTCATTACCATTTATCTAGTACTTATATTGTTAAAAAAGCTACCCAACAAGATTTTTTATGTGTTATAAATATACTTATTCAATTTAATTTGCTACTTTGCTACACATTACAGGTTATATTCCATTGATGCTCTCTCTCTCTTGCTCTCTCTCCCCTCCATTCTTCCCTCTCTCTTTTTTATAAAAAGTCAGCTGTAGTTTCTGAATATTCTTTAATATTTTGTAAATGTGTTGACTTATATTTTAGCTATTTTAATATGATTTAGAAGTCTATATTACTTTTTTCTTTCTTTATATAATTTTGTCACTATATAAGTGAATTTCAAAAATTAGTCTTGTTATTTAATGAAGAACTCAGTCAAATGATAACAAAATGAATAGCACATTTGTTCCTTAAGATAATACCAAATTTCCAAACTTCTAGAATACTTTAGTTCATTTCTTTTTAAAAAAATAGGTATTTCTCACATTTATTTAAAGAAAAAATATAACTTCCTCTCAGACATCTGAAAGTGCTTTCAAATTGCCAAAAATACAGTAATTCCTCTCAGAATGAAATGGTAGGATAATGACATAGAAGAGTAGAGTCTACCAGCCATTCATACTGCCTGATTTAACATCAGTCATCAAAGTCAACATATAAATAAACATTTTTATCTTTGGTGACTTTGGTTAATATTTTTCAGAAGAAACACGGTATTGGTGTTTTATGATACTATAGATTTTCTAGAAGCCTTTCAGGAATTCTACTGCAGTGGGCCAAACTGCCTCTAAACAGCATTCTAGCTTTTATTGTGTCTTCTGGAATTTTGCTTTTGCTCCCATCACATATTGTTATTTAGTGACATTATTATATCAACAGCAGTTTTGTAGTTGGTAATGCCAGCAAAATATCCTATGGTTCAAAATATAAAAACTATACCACAATTTAAAAAAAAACTCTGAATCCCTTTAGTTCTCTGTTTGGCTCTTTTCCTTTAATTGACTCACTATTCAGTATTTTAAAAATTGTATAACATCATTAATGCACATCGCAAAACATCCAGCTGAGTATAATTAATATAGGACTAGAATTTATTCATTTTTTTCCACAAAAGAAATATGCTTGCTCTATTCTTGTGAGCAAGACAACCACTCATGTTTATATTAAGATATGAAGGAGATTCTCAAACCAAGAAAGGTGGAATATAAGTCTATAGTCATCCCATTGACTTTCAAACCAGTTGCCTTTCATCAGTAACCAGTATCATTGGTCACTTACGCTGAAGATTACTTCTTTTTACAGAAGTCATAAAGTCTCTTTTTAAAAAGAGACTTTAGGTTTTGGACCATAGTGGAAAACACTTTGGCTTAAGAGAGTAGCAGTATCTAAACCTAGCTTTTTGTAAGTCATTCAACAGTGGCAGACCTTTATTTTTTTCTTTTTTTTTTTTGCATTTAAAACATAAAAATATACACCCAAAAATCAACTTTATGGAAATATGGTAGAATGAAAAGTATTTAATCTACATATTAGAAAGTTTTTTATTTTAATTTCAAACTCTGCCAGCAACTGATATAGTGTCATTAAGCAAAACACTTTAACTTTCTGAACCTTAATATTCAGATATATAATATGGTGATTTCATCATTGATTTTCTGTGAAAATTAAGTTAATTAAGTACAGTTAAATATTCTTGAAGTACTGAATATAGTTTTCAGCCAACTAATAATTCAAATAATTTTTTACATATAGTACTCCCTGAACAAATAATGCAAATATATATTATATACCAACTATTAGTAAACATTCAAAAATAAGTCTAGAGAACTAAAGAATAGACAATAGAGATTCTGTGATGTAGTTTGTATTATAACACTATCTGAAATGTCCCATTTCTCTTGAAGAATTCAGCAATTTATATAACCCATAATTATAGAAATTTTCCCCTTATATATAAATATTTTAAATTAATTGTTAATAGGAGAAGCTATCCTTTTTGACTATCATAAGTAAATCACAAAGATTCATGTTTTTAGAACAATGGTCTCTAAAATTCTTTTAATTCTATGGAGAATAGTAGTATTTCTTAGATTAAAAATTTCTTCTTTACTTTCTCATTTCTACATCTTTGCATTTGAACCATCTGGAGATTAATAATTTTGAAAATTTTTGATTTGGAATATTAGCATTCATAAATATATACAACTAAATGAACAAAATGAATAAGATATTTTATTTTCTTATTTATTCATGCATCGTTCTTTATTTAGGGTTAATCTTTGCCAGGCATTTTATTGGTTTCTAGGAAGACAGTGGTGTAAGATATGATCCCAATATTTTAAGTCAGGAAGTTCATTGATTTATTCTAAAAACTTTACAGAACATGATATCATAAGTAGAGTTTAGATTAGTAAACTTCATTGCAAGAATGAAGAGTTATATAGAACCCAGATAAGTACTACTGGATGTATCTAAAAATCAAAGTTACCTGAATTAGAACTTTGGTTTTGCTCTTAAAGTCTATGTGATTTAAGGTGAGTTATCATTTATCTCTGTACCTTAAGTCTACTGTTTCCAAAAAATTACTTGCACAATTTATTATATACTATATACATTATATAATATATTTATATATACTTACATATAGTATATATATATAAAATATGTGCTGATGCCTAGTTTATAGAGGTGATAGAAATGTTGCTATTTTTCTTGCTATATTTTTTGAAGATTTTTTTTTCATTCCATTTCCATATATTTTTGCCCTCTGAGCATAGTAGCAGCAGTGAGAAATAACCCTCTGACTGGTACTCTGACTTAATAGTCATTCTGAAGTTATTTTTAAGTTTGTGTATTTCTGATATTTATTCTTCTTTCTTCAATAATGTCACTCAATTGTATACACTGAAGCAGATATAGAAAATGGTTCTTTTATTGGAAATTTAATTCATGAGTCTCATTTAACTATGCATCATTGCAAAAAATATGAAAAAGTAAAAGCAGAACTAATGATGTATTTTGATATCTGTATGTTTACATACACTTTCTTAGATTTTATTCTTTGACTCAGTTAGGAAGGCGATCTCAAACATTGTTCGTGAAGAGAAGCCTAGAAATGTAATTTGCTATGTCTATTATTTCTGCCAACTTTAGTAATAACTACTGATGAGCCACATATTTTAAATATACAGCCTAAGAGGCATATGAGTCTCCAATTAGTCCTATTTCTTCTTAGAACTAACAATACTCTTTTACTTGTAGCTTTAATAGCTTAATTTTGCTGATGTTATTATTTGAAATGAGCTTAGTCAAAGTAGCCTTTGACACCAAAGATAGCAGGTTTTACTTTCACTGAATTTATTTTTAAAATCCCTTATTATATCAAGTTCCAGCATGGTAAGTAGACAACTTTATTTGCATTTAGTAAACTTTCAGTATGTGTACAATTTTGAG
Organism: Uropsilus gracilis; assembly: GCA_004024945.1. NCBI lineage: Eukaryota > Metazoa > Chordata > Mammalia > Eulipotyphla > Talpidae > Uropsilus > Uropsilus gracilis. The sequence continues at coordinate 108,515 of PVHY01000758.1, read as the reverse complement.
AGCTCATAATTTACTAGAATGAGGTCATAAGGTATGTGATGGTGGTTGCTGAGGTGTTTGCAGTTTCCTAAATGTAGAATGTTTTTATGTTTTCCTCTCATGTATTCTTAACACATCGATGATGTTTGTCTCAGTAAAACACTGTTAAGTCCCACTAGAATTTGTAGAACTCTGGGAAGACCATAATCATTGACAACTAACGTTTCTCCTCTTGTGAAGATCTGTTTCAAGAAGAAAGTTACACTTTGTCAGTTGATTCCATTGAGACTTGACTCAAATATTAAAATATATTGTAGAGAAAGCAGCATAGATCATTGGAAAATGAGTCTACAGATCTAGGTTCAAATTCTATTACAAATAATAGTAGCTTAAACTTTGAATGTAACTTTATCTTTTGTCCTTCATTTTTCCTTTCTATAAAAATGAGTACTGGTATCCTACCTATTCAGCACTGTTATATCAGCTAAGTATCATCCATTGTGTATATATACTATAGCTTCTTAATCTACTCTCTATATTTCGGTGCTTGTTTCCACAGCTTGGCTAATGTAAATAACATTAAAATGACTATATTAGTGCATATATGCCTTCATATTAGTGTCTTTGCATTCTTCAAGTTGATACTTAGGAGTAGAATTGTCAAATCAGGTGGTAGATCTATATTTAATATTTTTTCAAAAATTCCACACTGTTTTCTTTAGGGGTTAGACCAGTTTTTATCCTAAAATTAAATTAAATTAAAATGAGATAGTTTTTTCTACCTAATGCTTGTTTCTGGGATTTTTGATCTGAGTTCTTTTTATAGTTGTAATGTGGTATCTCATTGCATATTTGATTGCCTTTCTCTCGTGATAAACTGTTCTCAGGAGCGTTTTGTGAGGTCCTTCATTTCCTTTTTTAATCTATCTTAGCTACTGAATTCTTTTTGTTTTGATAATACATAGAATATTTACTATATTAATTTATTATTTAGAGGATTCTGTATGCATATATGTGTGTATATCTATGTAGTCATCTGCAAATGGTGATTTTTGTACTTTTTTTTTCCAATTTGGATTTATTTTTTATGCCCATTTTTTCTAGTTAGAATTCCCAATACTGTGTTCAATAGTTGCAGTTAAAGTGGGGATCCTTATCTTTTAGCTGATTATAGAGAAAAAGCTTTGTTTCTCAGTATTGAGTATGATACTAGCTGTGGGTTCATGACATATGACCTTTTTATGATGAGTTATGTTCCTTCTATCCCCATTTTTAATATAAATAATTAATTTATATAATTATTTCCATTTTGGGGAGAATTTTTATCATAACTAAATATTGCATATTGTCAATGCATTTTTGTACTGATATAATCATATAATTATAACTTTCCTTTTGTTGATGTGGTGATTTATTGATCTATTTGTACACGTTAAATCATCCTTGATGGACAATGGGGGAAGTAAGAAGGGGAAGAAATGGAAGGTCAGGAGGGAAATTACTGGAAAGGTCATTAATAAAGATGTACTGATTTCAGTTGTGCGTATGTTTTACTAAAAATATATATGGAGTTAAGTCTTCCTGGGAGAGGCTTTTAGAGAGTTCACATATAAATATCTTTTTCAAAAGCAATCTACACCCTGTCTGCAGAGCCTTTCTCAGGAAATCAACCTTTGCCAAGGTTGGCAGATTTTTGCTTCCATACAATAGTAGGAATCTAAGTAACTCAGTAAATTAATTTACAGTGAAATTATTTAGGCTTAATGACTCTCAGGATGTTATAGAAAGCAAAGAAATTTCATCAAAATATTTTTTTCATTTGAACATACTGGATATTTTATAAATATTCAGTATAGCTATCTTCTGATAATAGTATTAAATTGTTTACATTCAGTTGGAGTCATTGCATTTTCACTAGTTTTCTTATTCTTTCCTTTATATCCTGACATATGATACTGATATTATAGGTATTTTCTCTATTGTTTCAAAATTAAGATCAAGTTCTATTTCATCTTGCACCAGGTAAATACTAATGTGATGCCTAGGACTTTTTTGTTCATGAGCAAACCCAGAAATAAATAGGGTTTGCCTGGTTTGGTATCTTTACTTGTGCAATTAAGAACAAAACTGAAATGCAGATACTCAGATAAATTTAAAAGAAAAAGGTTTACTTACAAGGGGAGTGAGAAGAAAGAGATTAATTGAATAGCAGGTATTGGATACCATCTGTCATACCAGCCACACCAAGGTCTAGTTGAATTCCCCAAATTAAGAGAGCATAATCTTCCCCCATCCATCTTTTAAAGGTCATCATAGCTACATAGCTACTCTCCTATGTACCACCAGACCTCCTACTCAGGAGGTCCAATTTATGCATCCTGGGAGTTGTATTTCGGTATTGATGTGGGTATGCAAAGTCTACAGCATCTTTGACCTCATCCATGCCAAGTTGCTCTAAAACTAGTACATATTAAATTCTATTACATAATTATACAAAAATGAGCCCCGAACCATTGTATTCCAGAATAGGAATCCTCTGATCATCAAGAAAGCATTTTTTACGGGAATGAAATTTGAACGTTACCATTACAAAGCAATATTTAGAAAGAATTTTTTTTTATTCTGAATAAGGAGTTTGTATTGATAGGATTCAAATTGGCTAAATGTGACAGGGAAGTACACTAGCATCAGATTTGGGAAACTTCTCCATGCTCAGATATTTTGTTTCAACTGTCCTTTTTCTCTACTTCATCTAGTTGTAGTTAAAGGAAATGGACTGTCAGTGAAATATCACTTCTAGTATTAATACAGACTAATTTTATAACTTGGGGAAATGACCTGTACTCTGACATCACTGAGAAAGTTCTAACAGTGATGTTTACCTTAAAACTTTACTCCAAAAAGTAAATATAATAAATAGAAAGCACCTACATACTTTTTCACTTCTTTTTCACCTAACATACTTTTTAATATTTCAACCTCAAATAAATGGTTGCTATCCTTATTGACTTTTAATCCCTGGATACAGATCTTTATTCAATGATCTCACTTGAAACACTATTGATATTATGTACTGCCAGTACTGGAAGAAAGGCTGAGAGAGAAAGCAATCTTAAACTCCTGTGTTTGGCATTCCCCTTGGAAATAATATCCTTTTGCATATTTGAGAGTTTTGTATATTTTCTTGAGCAACTAAGGGATAGTAACTTTCTCATAAGATGATTGATAGTGATAAACCAAGTGGCAAATGCAAAATTGAAAAATATTACTATGTTCAGAAGTATTTTAGACAGGAAATATAGTGCTATAATGCAAGATGATATAATAAATTGAAAGAAAGCAGTAGCACTTATAAATTGATGCATAGAAATGTAAAATATAAAAAAAAGTTCTCAGTAAATTTTCAGCTAAATTAGATATAAAAACTAAGCTCAGTTCTCTTCATTATGTCTTTCAAAGTATCACTATATAGAAAAAAAATAGAAAAATTCAATATAATATTTTACAAGGTATACTTGAGGACTTTTAAAGAATTAAATAAAATGCAAAAGGAATTTTTTATGAGAGAATTTATTCTAGAAGGCAAAATTGAACATTGATGGTCACCAAGTATATGCCACATATCCACATGTCCAGAAAAATCTGTTATGATTTTCCCCTCTGAAGAACATTGTTAATTATGTAGATCCTTAAAATTTTCTATTGTAGAAATATTAAATAAACCATCACAATCTTGGGGTCCTTTTAAATATGCCATATGTTGTTGTTGTTTTATAAATAATGGGAATATAAAGCAAATTTCCCCATCAAGTTTAGAGATTTGCAGCAACTGTTTTCAAACTGTGAAGAACATTGATTACTTATATGACATAATTATTCACATAGAAAATTGATGGCAGGAGCATTCCTATTTGTCAGGTTCACAGTTGTCAACTTTTAAACTTTTAATTTCTTACTGTTACTTTACAATCATATTTAGTTTTTTTGCTTTGAATAAATCTGAAGTCACATTAGTTTGTTGGCTATTGATATTGTTTTCCAAGAGTCAAGAGGTGACTAAGTCCCTTAAGGCCTAAAAATAGTTCTGAGACAGAAGTGTACACCCTAGGGGCATGATTATCTTTGTGAGCATGCAATTGTATTTTCAACACAATTAGCTGCCTAACTGTGTGACTAAACTTTTCTATGTATTTGCACATATAAGTAATTGTGATGGAATTGAAATCTAAAGAATTCTTCTGCTTCTTTTATTTTCTCCAATGAGTCAATATAAAATAGATATTGAAATAACTCTAATTTGTAAATTCATTTATATAATGGATTAAAAAGTATAATAGAAATTTTTCATTTATGTGTCCCTCAAAAAGAGATAAGACTATGAATAAACATAAAAACTTACAGCTATGAGCTGCCACCCATATATATATATATATATATATATCTTAGGTTTTATATATAGACTTATAAATGTCATCAAGACACAGTATTAATTAGTGACTGTTACATTTTATTTTCAAGGTGATAATTTAGAGTCTGCATTTCAATATATTGTGTTTCTATAATTTAAGCATCATTTGTGTTAACATTAACTTTTTATATAATTCATGTTTTATATACCTATATTTTTCTGTGACTTTAACTCTGAAGTGAACATTTAATGCATTACTTAGTATACTTGTTAGATATAAATTTGTCCTTTATAACTACCCCGTAAATGAAGGTCAAGTTCTAATGCATTCATAAAAACCACATGTACCACATATCAAGCTAGTATTATCTACCTTATGAGAAACTTTTGTTGGTTATCTGGATGAAGAATGCATAAAAAATGATTAACATCTTGTAAGAAGATAGTGAGTCTAGCTGGTAGACTAAGTATCCATTTCCTTCATTTCTCCCTCTTATTAAAACATTCTTTCCAAATGTCAAAAGGATCAGTTAAACTATTATATACTGAATGATAAAGCATCCTGAATTACAATGTAATTGTTCATATCCTGGTATTATTTTTTTAATTATAAAGGCCATTCTATATTTGGATTAGTTGGATTGAGGTTGTTCATTTTACAAAATTCTGACTTAGTTCTACAAAGTTTGAATCAATTACTTAAAATAATGCAGACATTTAAAATGGAATAATCGGCTTTTTTTTCATATCTTAGGGGTGACTTCATGCATGATTAATTTTGACTGTTAAATCTCTCTCCTTTTCTGAAATAAACACTTTAATTCACCAATCTGAAAATCTCAAGAATTGATATTGCTTTGCCCTTTTGCCCCCATCATATCAACTATTAGGTTCTCTCATTAAAAAAATAAAAAAAAAAAAAGTGCGCATTCAGGAATCTTACATAGATAGTCATCAGGCCTAGGTTTAAAGATCTCTAGTAGGAGGACCTGGTTCAGACACTCTTATTTGCTTACAGAATAGATGCAGAACAGGTGAGGGAAGACGCTTCTCAGAACAAACCTGCATTATCTTCTCTAAAGACAGTTATTAAAACACCCATTGTTCTTCTGAGACAAAACATGAAGAATTTCCCAGAATCCTTTTTCCTATTTTATCTCATTTGAACTGACAGAATAACTTCTGTTATTAAGACACTTATATAAAGAAGGCATTCCATACATTTTTAATGTTTCTTTTTCTTCTACCCATTAAAATAAAACCAGGCTGTCTGCTAAACAATATAGCACAAGGTGCATGTTGCTAAAGTACTACAATCATCCCTGATTGTTGGAAGTATATTTGCACCCTGATTTTGGTATGCCTATTTGAATTTAATTTTTGAATTTTTTTAATCTTTAGGGCTATATATACCGCTGAAGAGTCCAGTACTTTCTGAACAGATCTAGAATTATTTCTCTCTGTAGCTTCCTTTTTTCTAGTATAGACTCCCACAAATCTAGTTGCCTCATTTCCTCTATTTCACTCTCCACAACCAGGTCTCTCCATACTAATGATTTTTCCTCCCTGTGACTAGATCCAGGAAATGGTTCCAATGTTTTGTTTGTAAAATTTGTATTTCCTAGTTATAAAATATTTTCTAGAACTTGATTATTCTTGTATCTTATATTTAAATAAGGCAGTAAAGGGTTAAATAAAGACTGCTTAGTTCCACCTTAGTTTCTTTTAAATTGCCAAATCTAGTTGAAGAGTGAAAACTAATTAATTGAAGCAAAGTGAAGGTCTGCAAATGTATCAGGTACAATGAAGGCTTCTCTGAGCACTTTGCCTACTCTATGAAAATGCAGATAGCAAGTTTGAAAAATATCTTAAATATGTAACTGTGACAAAAGGGAGGTAGCATATTACCAGCTCCAATTATTGTGAGGGAACTGAGCAGCCAGGTGCAGTTATTAAACACAGAAGACAGGAGTTACTTAGAGACATGTGGGGAAGATGGGCTTATTTGTTGGGAAGAGATGTGGATGAGAAAAACATAGGGAGTCTGACAAGAGCAGCCATTGCTTTGATTTGTACTTTGATTGTGGTCTGTAAGTCTAGACTAGCCTGGTCCATGATGTCCCTTTCTTATGATTTCCTGCCAGAGAGTGCCTTAGAGTTGTGACAACTTTTCATGTCTCAGAAACCCCACCTGAGCCATCCCTGTTTTACTGGGCATTTACCCACAAGAGCATGATTAACTTTATTTTTTCTTCTCTCTCTATGCACACCCATCTATTATTCTTTCACACTAAGAGAGCTCTGTCTTGCTGCACAAGAATGACTGGATCCCTTTAGAGCATGCTCATTTGGGGTCCATAAGGTTGGGGAAGAGTATATCCTGAATGAACTTCACTACTAGTGTTTTACAGACTTACCCCCAGCTCCATGAAAGATCCCACGTGCCAAGTATTAGAAGTCATCGTGTCATGAATCTACCATGACCCTTGACACCTGGAAGAGGGATTTGGGGGAAACTAGGTATGGGGTTAAGTAGCCATCCACACTTGCTATAAATCTCAATATAGATGAACCTGAGAGACCTTAATTTTGTGTCTTCAGCTTGCATGCAGGCCCCAGGTCAGTTGGTGTTACTGGTAGGAAATATTGACAAATTAATATTTCTTTCACTCTTTGTGCTCCCCCTTTTTCATTTCCCTTATAAATTGTGTATTAACGTTTCTATGTGCATCTGCCTTGGGTCTTGTTCTAAAGTGTTTGTCTTTTTTTTTTTTAAGCATGTGGATGAGGGTTCACACTGAGGCCATCCGTTTCTCTTTGGGGTTGCTGTGTAACAGTGGGGGCATCCCTCAGCTCGCCTGCTAACAAAACTTGATGGTTAAGTACATATGACTTAATTAAAAGATAGGAACTACATGGAGCAATTTAATTTGAGACATTAATTTGTATGCTGTTCTAAACAACTGTTGGAATTATTTTTAACTTCTCTAATTAAAAATAAAAAGTAATGCAGTCATCTGGTCACTTACCTTAGAGGCTATTTTGTTGTAGATTTGAAAGCACTAGTCTGAATAAACCAACTACTTCTATCTTATGTTTTGATATAATCTTGACTGATCAGAAAATGAATGGAATTGAAATGGAGTGACATATGCTAACAATTTAAAATAAGAGACTGCATTCTTAGCATAAATCCAATAAACAGACATACAGGTAAGGCTAGATAAAAGCCTAGATGTAGCAGAGACCAAGTCCCATAAAACAGGTGGCCCTGATAACGTACCTCAGAAGCAGTATATATTTATATATATTTTATATATACTATATTAAATATACATATTTATATATATGCTTACAAATATATATATGTTCATTTTATATTATATATATTCTATATTTACATATATTTGATATATAAATATATATTTAATGTATATTCATATATAAACTACTGCTTCTAAGTTACATTATAAGGGCTTATATATACTGCTTCTGAGGTATGTTATCAGGACATATATTGTTAGTGTGTGTGTATGTGTGTGTGTATATATATATATATTTAGAGAGAGAGAGACAGAGAGAAGCTGAAATAAGTAAATCTGAGACACTTTGAACAATGCAATACATATAGGGAAATAGATATATTTGGTCATTCAGGTGACCAAATAGAGTTCTCATATTTATTCAATCCTTATTAAAATTTCCTGCCCTTTAGCTCCCTTTGGAATTGAAGTGTTGTGAGTGTTACGGGTGCTAAATGAAGGAAACTTGGAAAAGTATGTGAGGGCTTGCCTCTGGAACCTCATTTTAGTGGTTAATAACTCCCCCCATTTCACTGTCAAGTGGATGCTATATTTAAATATGTAATGTAGATTTTCCCTAGTAAATTATATTGTAATTTGTTATTGACTTTAGTAAGTGAAATCTCTCCACCAGGTGGAAGTTAGCATTTTGAAGTTCAAATCACACAGTTACCGTTTGTTTTTGTGTGGAGTCTTTTATATAAATTATGATGGGTGTTTGAAATGATATAAATTATTAGGAAGGCAGTAGAATTAATTAGAGAGGAAAGAGACTCCTGAGAGTTCATGTTAGAGTGGTATTAGGGTTGCGAGGGAAAGAAAATTTGGAAAACCTTCTGTTCTCTCACTGTGCCCTTGAGTGTGGTGCATGTTGTGATAGCTTTCTGAGTGGAAGAGACAACCTTAAATCAAGCCCTATGTATTTAACAAGATTTTCCTTTGATTCCATTAGAAGTTGGAGAGGTTTCTTCCTCACTGTTGGCTCCTGACTTCTCTTTTCTAAAGACATTTATTTAAAATAACCATTTATTTTCCCCTTAGGTTGTAAATTCTCAACCAGCTTCAGTTTATTTTACAATGCAGGAATCCCTCTTTCTTTCTTTTTTTTTTTTTTTTTTGTTGTTGTTGTTGAGGTGTTGAGGTAATTCTCCCTTGGTCCCTCTGGTAATCTCAGTTCTGCTCTCAGAATCCTAGTTTTTGTTTGTTTTGTCTATTCATTAACTTTGTCTTTTCATATAATACACATACATGTGAAGGTACCCACTAGTTGTCTTTCTGATTTATTCCATGTAGCATAATCTCCTCAAATCCCATCAATGTTGTCACACATGATAAGATTTCATCATCTTTCATAGCTGAGTAGTCAGGAATGCCTTTTTTAAGACCTGGAAACTGCCTTTTAGAAATTTAATCAAGAGAACCTGTCTCATCCTTTGTGGGAAGTGGAGACCTTTTTACTCAGCATCAATTAGCAAACACAGATGACATTAATCACGTTGAGTAAAGTTCCCCAGTACTCTTCCTCTCCTGTAGCCTATTCCTTAAACGCATTGCCACCTTTTGTTTCAGACGCTTTGATTTCAGTTTTATACTAAATTTCTTCACCAAATATGTGCCACACATAAAATCTTTGACAAGCATCTAGTATAATTTCTCTTTAACTCAAGTCTCTGTGCTTGGGCAAAAAGCTCTTGTGTGAATGTTGACACTTAAGTGGAGCTAGCAATGTGGCAGTTAGCAACATTTAATGTGAACTGAAGATCAGAGATCCTTTGAAAATGTTCAAAACTGAGGCACTTTTTCCATGACTTTGCGTAACAGTCTAGTAGATGTTCTTTCCTAAGAAATTTTCCTCTCCCCGGAAGTTGTTCTTTTCAAGGTGTTGCTGTGTTTCTTCATTTAAAGTTTGCCAGACTAAGACTTGTTAGTCTGGTAGTCAGTCTGGAAGTAAGTAAACCTTTATGGATTCTTTTAAACCCTTTCTTACCTAAGCATCTTGTTTTCTGGTACAGCATCATGCATATTGTGGTTCCTTGCATCTCCACTGAGCATTGATGCTGGAATTCTCCTTAAGGATACTTGTTTAGTAAACATGCTAGAAAGTAGTTATAATTTTTTCATTCTTCAGTTTGAAAAAGATAATGTTTCTCTTTAATGAAAAAGTCAGGCAGCCTAACTCCTTTATAAAATGTTTCAGTTCTCTTAATTCAAGATTTCCTCTTCTGTGGTGTGACTCATTCTCCATGTTAAGGGTGACCTGCTACTCTTTGTATTGCTCTCTAGAAATAAGGGCTTGAAAAACTGGTGTTGTGCTGATATCTGGATACTTCTATTACTGTGAGCAATAGATAAGCTATCCTTTGTTTCTGACCTTAGAATCTCATACCTTTTGCCAGTATCCATAAAATTCTAGGGGACTTTTTGCTACCTAACAAATATTGTAAAATCATAGGCTGACTGTAGTGCTTGACACTCTGTGTTTTGCCTTCACAATAACTTTTCCTGAATGCAAATACCTATTTATTGCTTTAATGAATGCTTACAGTTATACCTCTTAAGTATGTTATTGAGATAATCACTAAGAAGTCAATATTTTTTGAATGGATAAAACAAGTATAAATGTTATAAATATTCTCTCAGGGTTATTCTGAATATAAATTTAAATGTTTATGAAAGTTCTATGTAATTGAAAGTGCTGAAAAGATGTTAATTATGTTTCTTTTTAAATAAAAAGTATAGCTTCAGAAGTTAATAGCCTGGGTCCTAAGTTCTGCCTCTTGCTAAGCGTACAATATTTTTGATAGATTCCTCCTTCTGCTTTTACTTGAATGTTCATAAAATATTTACTTTAAAGAGTTCTTATTTAGAGGAAATAAGAAGTCATTAAAACTGAGCAATGATGTGCCATGTTGAACATTTTTCCTATAATAGTTATTGTGGCAGTAATATATGCCAGTTAAATTGACTTTTTGACTGAGTCGAGTGAAAGATAAAATCTTACTGTTAAATGTGTTAGTGAAGGTTAGTTTGGTTAAAGCTATAGAAATGATATCAAATAAACATAAACTTTAAGACAGTTTTCTGATATGCAGAATAATTTTTTTAAGGTGAATAGGGATTTGTAAAGCTTCTTTTATGATTAAATCCACCATCTACATCCACTTCATGGACTTTCAACTTGTTTTCTCTATTCCAAATATAAATCCTTGAGAAAGATAATCTAACCTAGATTGGATCAACCGCATACTCCTAATCGAAGAGCTACTCAATTTTGGATTAGCCTAATCACTACGGAGCTCATAGCATAAGCATATTTCCATTGCCTTGGCATAATCAATGGGTATCACTTTTTCATAGCAATGAGCAAATGTTAAAATGCAAGAAATTTTTAATCTAATTCGATAAAAGAAAAATACTTTAAGAATGTCAAAAATACTGTACCTGATCATAGAAAAATAACATTTTAAAATTTAAAACTTGGCACTTCACTGCAAGTCATATATATATATATATATATATAGAGAGAGAGAGAGAGAGACTATTTTGTACAAGAAACCATTACAAGGAAGCAGTAGATTGGCAATGATATCTTAAATGAATCTAAGCCAATCAAGAGATTTGTATGTTTTCACTGTGATTTGAGAGATATTCCACATTTTATTGCATGACATTAGTTTAAAGATTATCACCAAGTTCACTAGCACATATATCTATATCTATTCTATTTATTCAGTTTCTTAGTAGGACAAAATCCTGATCCCAAAAGAAATGTTAACTTACTGGATTGTTTTGGAGAATGTTCTTCCAACTATGTTTTCTTTTTTACAAATCTAAATTTTAATCCTCTCAACAAAGATACCCTTTAAAAATTTAGAACTCATAAATGTGGAGTCTAGCCCCTATGTAAAATAACTCTAAGGGGTACAATTCACATTCTAATTTATATGAACAGTGTCCTTTGAAGCTGTATAGAGAAGAATGTGTCCAGTTGTCTGTGATGGTTTTGATTAGCTAGACAAAGCCTTTATATTTGAAGATGAAGTTATTTAATTGCACGTGGTTATGTGTTTATTTCTTTGTATAGGAGAGGCTTCATTTTGTATTATTGTTCCTTATTTTTTCTGATTCTCTTCATTTTCATAGTATTTTCATCTTAGTGTTAGAAGTTCATTAAATTATAAGGGCCAAAGTAGTTTTATAGGTATAGTAGAAAACATGGGATATTATATATAAAAGGGAAATGTGCTTTTTTGATGTCAGAAACCGAATATTTCAAGGTAGGAAGAAAAGAGAGGAACAAGGTCTATATTAAAGTTTTGATAATGCTCAACTGACCCATGACTATTTCATGTTCCCTGGAACAACTTGTGGTCAAGGGCAATGGAGACAATTCAAAGGACCATGAATTGAGAAAATTAAGATAATGACTACAAAATTTCATTTTAATTTTACATTGGTTTTATGTCTATTTTTTTTTTCAGGCTGTGTGCTGATTATTTTAATACATACTACTCTCAAGATTATTCAAAGATAAGGTTCACATCAAAAGGAGCAACCTAGCGACAGAAAAACAATAAAATCCAACTGACAAACAAAAAAATCACATGAATGATTCAGATGAATGAATGCCATGATCATAATTAGAGAGACACTTGGAGGGGTTAAAATGACTGGACACAGTCAGCAGCACAGCTGTGACTCATGTGTAAAAAGAATCTTCATGAAGAACATGATTAAGATGATCATAATTAAGTAGTTAATATTTTGCATCATATGCTTGACTAAGTATTTGACATTCAAACTTAGACCAGTTCTACAGTATAGCTATAATGTAGGTTTGATGATAGGCCAAATTTTATCTTTAGAATTGGTAATTTGATTAAAGAATGCAGAGTTTCCTATGAATCAATTTGGCTCTTAATGGTCTTTCTAGGTTTTCCTCAGAATTGAACTCACCCATCTAACTGTAGTCATAGACTGTAGTCAAAGTCATCTAACTACTCCCAGAAAAGTGAATGTAGGTGGTATATGTATATACCATTTTTTTCTAAGTCTTAAAAGGGGACACTATAAGTTCTCACTATCATTGATAGGTTCTTGGAAATAAATTTTAAGGAAAACTGTACAAGGAAAGCAGGTCCTTGAATAACATTGTTTTGATTTAGGTAAGTCAGTAGTATCTTTTCCTCATCAGAGTTGCAATGAAATAACATTGAATTAAATGCTATTCAAGGAACTGATTAGTCTTTTCCTTTGAAGGGTAGTCTAAGTGGAGGGAGGTTGTTTAGATCATTTTGATGCTAATAACTGATGTTCCCAGATACTGACTTAAATAAAGTAGAAGCTTATTTTCTCTTATAATTGTTACAGTTAGAGGGATGCTGCTATTAGAATAACAGGGTAAAGAATGCTGTCATTCTTTGTAAAATTCCCTAGAAGTTACAATGTAACTATATAAGCAATCCTGTTCATATTCTAGACTACATGAAAGAAAAAAGACAGAAGATAACAATCATCCAAGCAAGCTATCAGCATACGGTACTCTTAGTATAAGGTTCTTTCTAAACTTCTCTTTCCGGTGACTTTCACATGTGTTTCATTGGCTAATGTCACATGCTTTAGCTGGAAGGTAGTGTGGTATATAGATTTTTGGTTGTATGTGTTGCCTCCCTGTGCAATTAGTATTCTACTAATATAAAAAAGAGGCCAAATAGTGAAACAAAAACTATCTGTAGAGTGTTACTCCATAGTGTCCCTTCTCATAGTAAATTTCTGTAATGAAAACATGAGTAAAGGAGAATAGAATTTTATAATATCATGTCTTCACTTTCCAGTATCATATCCAAAACTTTGAAGAGTAAACAACTTGTTCAAATTCACACATCTGAAACATGGATTTTTTTTTTTCTCCAAACCTAGAAGTGACTATATTACAGCTAAATTTGGGTATTGCTTCCTTCCTTAGGAGTACTTTCTTAGGATTGATTGTAAAAGTACTTTTCTTAGTAGTAATCAAAAGATTTTTGGATTATGAACTAATGGAAAGGCTATTCAACCAAGAAAAAGTAGTTCTTCCAGGTGTAGTGATGTGAACTAAAAAAAAAAAAAAAAAAAAAAAAAAAAAAAAAAAAAAAAAAAAAAAAAAAAAAAAAAAAAAAAAAAAAACTGGGAATGGGAATGGGATACATTTTAAACTAGAGACTTATTTTCAAAATATATTTGATTGCTTATATCAGTCTTTTCAACAAATACCTGAGGATGGAGTTTGATACCTGTGTTTTAATAAGCTACAAAGAATAGTCACACATACACTAAAACTTCAGAAACTCTGAGAATAAAATCATTTCTGCTTAAGGGTGGATATATTTTTTAAGAAGGAGGTATATATAAACTAATTTTGTAGAACAACTAAAATTAAGAAACCCGAAAATAAAAGTTTGCATGAAGGAAGTAGTTTGAGCAATGAGGTAACTAAGAAAAGTTATATAGCATAGTATATCAGAGAAGCAGTAAATGCATAAAAGAGATCAGAAACTAAAATTGAAATGAGAGATCAGAGAAATTGGCCTCTACTAATCATAAAAGCAGAATACAAGAAAAGATAGGTTCACTAAACTCCATACAAGTATAGAGGTCTTTATTGACCACCAGGAATATAGAGTTTGATTGTTTTTAGAAGGGAATACACACTAATTAGTATAAATTGTATATTTATACCTAAAAACTACACCTGCAAATGACCTTACTCAGCTGATTCTGCAAATTGTGCAAAAGGATTTGAGTCCATAGACAAAGGGCATTCAGTAGAACTCTGTTATCCCACTGAGTCAGCTGCAAAAGAAGCTTTATGGGTGAAATAAATAAGGGCCTTCATGCAGAGAGAGAGAGTGTATAGATGAGTTTAAAAGTTTTCCAAGGAACATTTCCAACTATATATTCCATAACACTTGTACTTTATTTTCTGTTCATGAATGGTTTATATAACTCCTGAAGTATAATTATGTGATGATTATCAAACTTGGTGAAACATAGGAAAATCCTGTTAGTGATTGTGACTAAATTGTACTCTATTGCTCTATTTGATGAAAATTATTGAGTACTATTGGAGATGCCTTTCATTACCTTGACAGAAAATTTAATTGTCCTTTCCAACAAAGCACCTTAGAAATTAATTGCTATGAATTCCTAAAATGTTCATGTCATTGACATTACACTTTATTAAATTAGTAAAGCAAAAAGGAATATAACCTTGTTTATGAATGTTTTTTACAAGAGTCATGTGATGTGATGAACAACTGCAAATAAACTGGGGTTAAGATAGACATGTCAAAACCTGACTGATTGTGGATTTCCTTTAGAAAAATAAAAAAAAAAGTCATTCAAAGGCATGTTTTACATGTTAGATTTTGAACTGCTGAACACTTTTTAGAATAACCTCCTGTCCTCTTTATTTGATGCAGTTAATGTACTTAGCATAGTCTTTACTTACTGAAATTTGATAAGTGAATTTTAGTTCATTGTCAAACTAATAATTTAGTTGTGTTGAAAACATAATTTATATAAGTAAGAAAATCTGAAAGAAATACAATTTTATTTGAGAGTAATGACAAATGAATTGTTATTCTTTTGATATGTGCATTTTATATACTTTATCTTATCACTACATTTAATGCTATTTCATTCTTTCAAAGTAAAGGCTATTCTAAAATTAGGCTTATTCTAAAATCACTAGTTCATGAGAAAAGTTGACATATTTTGGCAACCAATATAACTGGGTAAATTTATATGAAATCTTTAAAAACACAAACTTATTGACTGGATTTTTGAAGTATGATTTGCGTAAAGTCAAATAGGTTGTGATGTTCTAGATGAGGGAGACAAAGGGTGATTGACCTTAGAATATTTTCAAAGACTGGTTTAAGAATCATTTATTTGCTTTTCTGTGTTAGATTTTTATACTATATTGGGAATATAAGCCTTAGCTTTTCTAGTTTAGAATAAAATTTGTTGTTTTGAGACAAAATATAACAAAATAATTTTCTCTATAGCTCGGAATCTATGTTAACAAGAAATTCTTAAGTTACACTTTACCAATCCCATTTTCTATAACACCTGGCCTGAGAATTAAATAGATTGTAATTAGTTTTCTTATACGAATTAGTTCTGTTAGTAAGTTGTATATAAATACTAATATTAATTTTAGTAAGTTGTATATAAATTATATATTAGTAAGTTGTCTATAAATATTAATATCAATTTCCAAATCACATTACTATAGACGCACACACAATTGAAGGAAGAAAATCATTTGGAGTCACTTAGCTCTGAGTTGTTTCACATACTGATTGACTTAATATTCATTTATATTACTTACTGCCTTTGATAATGGCATACAATGAAAATAAGACCTACCTCTCATGGTTATTCTAGAAATTACCAATAAGTTACACAAAATGGTATGTGCAATTATCACCCATTGGTTTTAAATTAAAGTTTAAGTGTAATTCGTAAATTTTTCCATCAACAAATTTCTCATTTTTAGTGGGTCTCATTTTTACATATACATACATAATTGATAGTAAAGTAGATAATTGATTACAATAGATTTTAAGAGAATTTTACATTTTTTTCAAAATTAATACCCCTTTTGTTTTTCTATTTAATGTCTAATTTAAAGATATGTTAATTGATGTAATACTTGTGTAGCTCTATCAACTATTACCACTATAGTGTACTCACACCAAATAATCTATAGTTTACCTGCAGGGTCTATGGTGCTTCCTTCCCTCTTTGTTCTTATTCTTACCCCATTTCCTCTCCCACTTAGTGCTTCAGCTCTGTAGTATGTTTTCAAGGGTTAGTTTTTCATTTAATCTTTATCTGTGTTTAAATTAAGTACTTTACATCCCACAAATTAGTGACACCATCTGGCATTCTATTCTTTTTGACTTGTTTCACTTGACATTATCCCTTCAAGTTCCATCTATCCTGCCACAAATGGCATGAGTTTCTTTTTGTTTGCTTAATAATATTCCATGGTGTATATTGCCATATTTTCTTGAGCCACTCATCTAGTTTTGGGTAATTTAGATTGTTTCTACAGTTTAGCTATAGTAAATAGCACTGCCATTAATATGAAACTGATTCAAAATGCAGATCTAATTTTAATGGTTTGAGATACCTCCATACTATTTTCCAAAATAAGGGAGGGTGGACAAGTTTGCATTTCCACCAGCAGTCCAGGAGGATTCCCTTTCCTTCACATCTTTGACAGCAATTGTTGTTTCCGGTTATTTTAATATGGACCATTCACACAGGTGTGAGTTGGTACCTCATTATAATCTTGATTTGATTTTCTCTAATAAGTAATGGTGAACATTTTTTCATGTGCCTATTTGAAGTCTGCATATCTTCCCTGAACAAAGTGTGTGGTTAGTTCTTCTGCCATTTTTTTGATTGGGTTATTTGTTTTTGTAAAGTTTTTTGAGTTTTTCATGTATCTTTAATATCAGCCTTTTGTCAAGTGTATTGTAGGCAAATGTTATATTTAGTAGAATTTCTTTTTATTTTAGTTATCATTCATTTTTCTGTGGAGTTTTTTTTTAGTAGTCCAGTTGTTTATGTTCTTTTTGTTTTCTTTGCTGTTCAGGGTGAATTCCTAAAGGTCTCAGTAGGTCATTGTTAAGTTTCCCCTATGTTTTCTTACATGTATTTTATGGTTTCAGGTTTTATATCCAATTTTTAATTGACATTTGTTTATGGTATGAGATTATGACTTCATTTTATTCTTTTGCATGTTGCTTTCCAACATCATTTATTAAAGTGATTATTCTTGTTCAAGTGCATATTCTTGAGATTTTTGCAATTTTTTATACTTTGTGTGCTCCACATTGTCAAAATTGGTTTGGAATTTATATGTAAATATTGCTTTTAATCATATGAAAGATAGTGTGAACACTAGCTTAATTGGTTTTTTCTATATAATAAATTGCTGTTTCATTTCATTCCTTATGAAGAAAGTTTAAAGCTAATCATTGTGTTCAGTGAATATCTTAATTTTGCAAGAATTAAAGCTTAGAAATTGGTAATATTTATTGCAAATCCTATATTTTAACTGTAGTAAATTGAAATTCTATCAAATTTATAGATTAATTCAGAAATTTTCTCCTCTACAATTCAAGAATTTCTTCTTGAGAGTAGAAAAGGAAAAGAAAATGATCAGATAGTGATGACTAGCAAAATTTGTGGTAAGAATTCTTTCAAATATGCTTGAGTTTTAATAAATTACCTAGAATTTGATTGTGCACAAAAATCTACATTAAGTCCCTTTTTTTTTTTTTTATAAAAAGAGTTCTTTGCACACTGAGACTTATTTAATCATAGCATCATCACCCAGCAATTAACAGGAACTGAGGTGGAGCTATTCCCTTCCCATGCAACATATATGTAACTGTTTTCATGTGACAGTTTTCATGGGGTCTGCTTTATTTCTTGTTATTTGTGTACTATTAATAGGAATTAAAACACCAAGCTCTGATTCCACAAAGGTCCCTGAAGGCATGTTTCCTCTGACTGGAAGAGCTCAAGTAATCTAATGAGACTGGTAACTCTATGTATGTATGTTATTTTTGCTTTAAATTCTCCTTTAGATATGAAGTCTAGAACAGAAAGTAATAGAGTAGTTATATGAGACTCACACTCAAGAATTCAAATAAAAGACAAAAACTCAATGGTGTTTGATTAAAAAATACATTGTAGACTGGGAATTACTTGTAAACATTGTGGGGCTATATTATAGACTTTATTATTTGACTGAACTCTATTTGCTTTCACGTAGTGATTAGAGAATGCAGGTGATTAAGATATAATGACTGAGCTGTATGTCATACTGTGAAATTAGACTTTTGGGGGGCTTTGTTTTTTTCATTCATGTGTATATTGAATGATGTGTTAACTTTATGGCAGGTTCCGAGAATACTGAATGAATGTATGTGCCCATCCTCATGAATCAAAGCTTGTAAAAGAGATAAATAATAAGTAGTCAAAAAGCTAAACTATTATCCACACAAAGTATTAAAATGACTTCAAGTCAGGTCATCATAGAAGGCCTCTGAGGAGTGCTCGGATGAGACTGTAAAGAAGGAAGATCCGTGATTGGCCGAAAGAACACTCTAGGCAGGAGAACCCCCAGGAGCCAAGGTTTTGAGGCTAAAGAGTTTTATTTTTCAGTTTTAGAACCTGAAAGCAAGAATATTGTTAATCTAACCAACTGAGTTAAAGTGAGGTGGTGTTGGCAAAGTGGGCAGGCTATATATAATAAGGTGTCTGTGTTTTATCTAGAGTTCACCGGACACTTGTTTGATTCTTTCCCAAAATGCTGTGAAACAGGAACTAATCTGAGGCTTACAATTAGCCAGACCTGCCACTAACTTTTCAATCTTGGGCCTCATTTTTATCTTTTCTGAACTCCAGAGATACTGAAATAGACATCGTAGAATTTTCATCAGATTTACATGGAATATGATGTGCAGAGTTTATGACAGCATTCAGCACATAGTGAGTTCTTTAAGTGACAGCTTCTATTATTGCAGGTAGTGTGAGAGGTACATTCCTTATCTTCAATCTTTGAAATACTCTTCTTTTTTGATCTGATAATTATATAGTTTTTGTGGTTTCATTTTTAAAATCAGAAGAGACAAGGAGGGAAATCTTGGATACATTGTCTCCTGAAGGGATAAAACTCATTCATCTGAGCTCCACCCTACATCATCTTACCTGGAGTAACAGTTTGTATCCCTTCCTTTGGCATCGAGCGTTGTAGTTGTTTAAAGGATCTGTGATGCAAAGGTACAGTTTCTGAGGATTTAACTTTTTAATTTTTACCAAAACGTTATATTTACCACCTCTAACATATTTACACCCTCATGCACACACAGATTTCTAGACTGGGATGGAAATCATGAAACATCTAATAATGTTGCTCAAAAAATTCTGAGAATGGTAGTTTCAAGCTTGGCATGCATATTTTATTTGAAGTCTAACTAAAAGGCAAGCTGTAGGAATTTTCAGGATTCATAACCTTTACCTTTTACTAAATGGGACTAAGGGGTACAAAAGGAGAGACTAATCATGCAAGCAAATGAATCAGGGGGGTGTAGCATGGATATTAAGCAGACACTTTATAGATACTAGAGAATTAAAAAATGAGAAAAATCCATTTGAATTAATTAGAGGAAAATAATTATAATTACAGCCATTATTAAAATGGCCTATATAGGGCTAATTATCATATACACAAAAGCTCTTATGCATGCTCTTAATAATGATATGTAGCAGATTTGTTTAGTTGTATTATACATAAACTGTACCCAGCTATGCTTTAACTTCTGCTGTTCAAGTAGCAAGGCATCTGCAAAAATTAAAATTTAGAAGCTAAAAGATGACTTTAAAAATTCTTCCCCTCTTTACCTTCCCCCTCCCTTGTTGTGTGCTTTAGTTCCATGAAATCTGGGAAGAATAAGCACAAGATATTAAGATGGTAATTCACTAGTGACATGGTGGTGGGAGAACCTTGAGGTATATGATGATGTATAAATACACACACACACACACACACACACACACACACACATAAAATAAAACCCAGGGATTGGAGATTAGGAGAGGTTGAAAGTCAGGACCCTGAAATTTCTCAGTGGGGCTAACAATTTGTATTGGGGAACAAAGGAAAAGAATGATTTTTCTTGTTGCTTCTCTAATTGAAAAATTCATATAAGTAACCATCCATGTATACAGTTCCATTTGCCAGACTTCCCAAGTCTAGTGCCGAAACTTAGTATTACTGTATGCCTGATTCATTACTGTGCTATAATGATAGTAGGATTATCCATCAAACATAATGGATTTCTGCTAAAACTTTCAGGTCAAAGTCCTTTGATTTTACTGCATTAAATGAAATAAAATACCTTGTTTCTGTTAAGTCTCCATATCTGTGTGGCCCTTTGGATCAACTGCATTGTGTACCAAATGCAGGAACCTTAGAGAGACTGACTGACACATGGTTTAACCTAATTCCTTCACTGAGAGATTTAAGCACAAGCACTTTTAGAAACTGACCTGTTGAGTATTTTTGTTGTTGTTGTTGTTGTTGTTCACACGTCCCTGATTCTACTCACACTTTTGAGTATAGCAGCTTGTCATAAAGAGTAAGCTTACTTGAAATCTAAAATAACAATGAAAACAACACACATTCTGACATTTGCCTTTCTTGAAACCAAGAATGGTTTCATCATTGTTAACTTTTCTGCATTTGAGTTCTAGTTCTTAACAAGTCATCTGCTGTACAGATCTGTATAAGATCAATTTTGTTTGTGTATCTATACAAATGGACATACAATTATTTGATGGTGATGATTCTGAATATGTTGTGCTTGTATCATGATAGAACATATTGCATTTGAGACAATAATCTAAGGGAAAATCTAAGAAAAACTTCTGCAAGAGAGTTAAATATAACCAATATTGTTGTCCAACTAGAATATGATAATGGAAATTTCATAAATTTAAAAATTTTAAAGACAAGTATGATAGATTTATCCAGAGAGAAATTATCATGCATTACTGCATAAACAAACAACCTAATAGAATAGTATAGTGTACAGAGATCCATAGTATTGGGGTACTTAATTAAATTTAGAATTATAAACCTGGGTTCAGTCTTTAGGGTGTTGGGCATATCAAATGCTGCAGAACTCAAGTTTCCTCTGTTGTGTTACAAAGCAATGATGCATTTATGCCTAAATTACAGAATTACTGTGAAATTTAGTTAACATATTTATAGACTAGAAAGTGATAGCCTCATATAAAATGACATCAAAGGGTTAAGATGATGTTCTGTAGAGACAAAAAAAAAATAAAATGGTAGTCTTTTAAAGGACATTTGTAGTTTATTGAGGATATGTTGGGAGATTGTTTTTGTTCCTATTTTTTTCATCTATATAAGATTTAAATCAAGCCTTGATGACAGAATTTTGAGGTATCTAGTAATGAAAGGCTGTTGAGCATGGGTTGTGCGTGTGTGTGTTGACCTTATGCTGATTCCATAAGTAAAGGTTTAAACCTTTTGTGGAAAGCCATGAAAAGTCTCAAAAGTGAATATTTGAGTCCTCCTTCTCTTTTTCTTTTGCTCTCAAATATTCAGTTAGACCTTAAGAAAGGTTAAATTTGTCTTTAAAATGCCTGTATAGCACCTTTGCAAAGTGTTGATTATTTGTGATTTCCTTAACCAGAATGAGAGTTCACATTTTACAGTTGACAAACAATAGGGATTTGTTCAGAGATTTTTTTTTTCTTAGTTGGCTGAGAGTATTGTCCAACTAGAAGAAATGTAAAGCAGCTGAAGTAGAATAGTAAACAATTTACGTTGTCTAACTTAGTTAATTTGTTTCCATGAGTAGTGTAGCAATGATTATGAAAGAATACATGCTGTCTTCAAATTAAGGAGAATCCAAAATATTTTGATGAACTTCAAGCCACCCTGATTAACTTTGTTTTATAGCTTTGAAAGATATACTAAAACATGAGTAATTTTGGGTTTTGTAAATAAGAGCGAAGCGGTCTTTACAAGGACTAGCCAAGATAATTCTTTGCTGATGTAATTTACTTTTAAAAAAGCAGGCAATGAAAATGTTTTACTACAGAATAAAAAATAGTGATGCTTTGTAATATATGTATAGATAAGTAGCATAAAATATGACAATATTTTACTATATGTCTAAATAATTATTAAATAATCTTATAAGTTTAAATATAATCAATAAAGTTTTACTTAATTGAAACAATGAAATTTCAAAATATTTTTTTTTTGTTTTTGTTTGTTTGTTTGTTTTTGTTTGAGACTAGGTCTCACTATTTTTGCCCGTGGAACTGCAGGCTCTCGTTTCCTGGGGTACCACAGACTCAAGCAATCCCCAGCCTCAGCTTCCCAGGTAGCTGGGATTACAGGTGTGCACCACCATGCCCAGCTGTTTTTTTGGAACAAGGTCTCACTACTGGCCCCAGGTGGGACTCGAACCACGATTCCTAGCCACGACCCCTAACCATGAAGCTTATAGGCATGAGCCACCGTGCCTGGCCTTGTTTCAATTATTAATGGCAAAAATTATACCCTTTTTCTGGAATAAATATATCTTAATCAGTAGGCTTTGAAGTAAAGTCATTTGGAATAATTGATTCATTACAGATATAACTTATTTTCAAATGTTAAATAGGAATGATTTCTGTCTTCAAAAGTTTAAATAATTATTGTTTTTAATTTACTGAATAATTTTCAAGACTCAGAAGAAGTTTAAAATTACAAATATAGTGAAAAATAAAGTGTGAGAAGATAAAATATATGTTAGCATATAAATAATAAGATGAAACAGCACCCATCTTCAGCACCTGATCATTCTCTGGCACTATTGAATGATCTGTTGTGTGAGACAGCTTTTTGCTTTGCAAGAAAGCACAGTTAGTTGTAGCAAGATGTTTAAAGCCACTTTATTTATACTGCCACCTACAGTATAAATAAAGGTATCATTTAGAAATGTTTTAATGAAAACCCTGCTCAGATGAAACTTTGATTCTGCGAAAGAAGAGGCTGGCTTGGTGACCCTCTCACTTTCTATTCCAGGTGTGTCTCTGGCACTCAGGCTCTCTGAAGAGAAGATTAACACAGCAGACAGTGACAGCTTAACAGAGCTGATCAGCAGTCTGCTTTTCTTGCCACATTTGACAAGGGAATTCATTCTTACTTAGTAAACCTTATTTAGACTACTAAGATTATCCATTAGTGCATTTGCAAAGAATATCCTTTAGGCGATATCATGAAATAAATCCTCAGGAAATAAGGTAAAAATAAAACTCAGGTCTTCAGACCAATAGAAGTTTCTGTAATTCTTGGGAATATCATAAGAAGTGAGAATCAAGAGTAGATGTTATTTTCATTCAAATCAAATTAAAATACGGTTTTGTGTGTTTAAGAAAAAAGTTGTTAAGATATATCAGGATTTATGCTATCTAGTTTTAGCTCTATGAGTAAATTAAACATTTGGAGATAATTGGAGCTCTCTATGTATTTTAAGATAAAATTGTAGTACCATACCAAAGAAGCATTTGTAAAACCATGTATAGGGTTGTTAAAATTGCCATTATTCCTCAAACAACACAGTACAACTATTTATATAGCATTTACATTTTGTTGGGTATTATACAAAATTTAGAGATTATTTAGTATATGGGAGGATGTGTATAGGTTATATGTGAATGCTACACCATTTTATTATGAGATAATTGAACATTCAGGAATTTTGGTATCTGTGGGGGTGCAGGAACCAATTCCCTGTGGATACTTCTGGATGACTGTACATTGTTATATGCTCTTTAACAGTGTGTAAAAATCACATGTAAAAATCATTGAATTACTATTTTCTTTACAAGAAGAAGGGCAAATGTTCAACAGATACATTTCATGTTTTCTATTCTTCCATCTACTAATTATGTAACTCCAGACCAACATTTTTTTCCTACATACCACTGGAACTCCTAATCTTGTCTCAGAGTATTGACCGACAAAATTTATACATTAAAAATTACTTATGTCTCTGCTTGACACATATTCCTTAGAAACATTTTTAATGAGAATATATTTTATTAATTTGGGATCCTGAAATAGATGAAATTGACTTTATCCTTTCTTCTCAGTTCATTTTAAGCTCATTGTTTAAATGCCTTACATACAAATTCCCTTATGTATGATGCTGCTGTAAACCTTTAGAAATTCAATTGTCCTTTTTATTAGCATACATTGTTCAAATGTATCATTTGTATGCAGAGTTTTCAGATACATAGGAAACCAGTCTATTTTTTTTAATCTGCTATAATCCTTTGAACCAAATATTGCTATCAGTCAGGCAAGAGCAGGCAAGTACATATTTTTGCTGCAGTGTAAATAACTCAACAGTGTTATGGTGAGATGATTTTATAGCAGCGTCTTTTACTTTTACCCTTGCATATGCCAATATGAAATCTTGGAGTTTTGCCCTTTAAATCTTATTTTATTATTAAATGAAGTCTGTATGAGACAGCATTGTTCAATAGAAAAACAATACACAAGGTATGACTGTAAATTTTAATTCTGACACCACCATGGAATTCACTAAACCCTCTGTGCTGTGCAGCCTGAAGTGCATTATTGAAAGACTCTAGTGCCTAATGCCATCATCTTGGCATTAGTCTGAAGCTACTATAAATGCATGGCAGCTTAAAATAAAAGAGGTTAAAAACAAAGAAAAAGAAAATAAAGAGGAGCCTTACTGAATATTTACATAAACTTTCTCTGTTTTCAGATAATGAAGCTGTGGTTTAGAAAGTTACATGATTTCATGAAAAGTCAAACGCCATAAAAAAAATATAGGTAGTTGATCGCCAGTTTTATGATCCATCTACTATTTGTGATATCAAGTGAAAACTGGGAACAATCTAGTTCATTACCTGAAAACCATGTTGTTAAAGCTTAAATCTAGACTTTTAGTACCTTTCTACATATTTTTATATTTCATTTACAAATTAGGGTCATGTGACATTCTAAGTGTAATAACAGTCAACAAATGACATTAGTACATCCTATTTAGTTGGGTGAGATTAGGGAGAGACATTAATGTGCCTTTGAATATTGTCAACATTCTTGCTGAGACTTGTATTCTATAGAACAGTTGGCTATGTGGAACTGATACATGGAGGTAAAAGAAAGGGACAGGAGAGAAAATTGTCCTATATTCCTCAGCAATTGATATGTGATCATTACTGTACCATGTGCTTTATATAAATTATTCCTTTTAAAGAGAAAGATAGGTCTCTGAATTTCTTGCATCAGTATCAGAATTGTCATGGCTGATCTGCAAATAACCATGGGTCTTTTAAACTACTTGAACCTTGAGTTCTTGATTTGTAAAACAGATAATAAACTGATTACTCCATAAACTGAAATACCTCAACTATGAAAGTTCTAGAAAGGAGTAGGTCATAATCAGAATTTGAAGTCATAGATAAGCGTCATTCTTCTTTCATTGATTTGTAATAGCCACTTTTCTTAAGGAAACTTTAATGCTTATATTTACTAATTCTATGTAGAATAATGGGGGACTACAGTATAAGATTAAAAAATACTAAGGGTGATTAGTCAAATGTTTATTCCATTTGAGAAAACAAGGGTGATTATTTCCTTTGCCTGTACTTTCTTGTCTTTCTTTTTTTTTTTTGTGCATTTTGATATGCTGAATATTATATCAACATTGTTTTATGCAACACATTTTATAGATAGTGCAGATGTATTTGAAAACTGATAACACATGTTCAACAAAGTTGATAAAGCCAAGATAATTAAATACTAAGGGAGATATTTATAATTTTATGTTCAAAATTTTGAACTTTCAATTGCAAATGTTATTTTTATGTTGTTATCTTTCAATCAGGACAATTAAATGCAAGCAAGAAAAATTAATTTGGTTATCTTTAACCAAAGATAACATAATAGACTAGAGGTTAAGATAAGGTTGCTAAAATAGGCAGGGACCAGGCAGGGAGAGGTAGAAGAGAGACCTACGGAAAAGTTAAATAGTTAATTTTTATGTTTTTTTTTTATAATAGAGAAATAGGAAATCTATCTCATATAGTCAAGATATATAGCATTTTAAAAAAAATACTAATAATAAGTCAAATATCTATCTACTCAACTTTACTATATGACCTTCTCTCCTATTATCATTGTCTTGAATTTTCCATCATTTATTTCCTTATTTATACTTATAGTTGCGTACACTAAAAATAACAGTGCTTAGATACCTGTGTGTAATATATATATAGATAGATAGATATGTCATATATATAGATATGTATATATATAGAGAGATATGTAATATAGATAGATAGATAGATAGATAGATAGATAGATAGATAGATAGATAGATAGATATGTCAGTGACATACAAGGTAACTGCTATTTTATTTCATGGTCAAAGGATTATTTTATTTCATGGTCAAAATCTATTTTTATAACCTCTTCAGTCTCCTTTTTTCACATCTTGTTTTTAAAACACGTCCATTGATCTACTATATAAACATAACAAAATGAATTATTTTGCTAACAGTGTGTGGATTATTAGGTTGTTTATTTTCTTTCCTGTTCCTATTCTGTTTTTCTAAGCATAATGTTGCAATAATTTTTTAACCTGGTACATCTGGTACCAATGCTTGTTAGGTTATACATTATTGAGTATAGGGGTTTCTCATTACTTTATGTACAAAGTGTGTAAAGATTAATGGTTTACCAAGCATTTAAAAACACATATAATTTCAGTAGAATAGCTTCACAACTCAACATGTACACATGCTTCATTCAAACATCATCAAATTTTGTCACTATAAAATGTCATATTTACTCTCTCTCTCCCCTCTGGTAACCTCAGCATATTTTTCAGTCTAAAATTTTTATAAATATTTTACTTTCTGGAATTGCTATGTAAATGTTCAATATTTCCCTTTGCCATTCTGACCTGCTTTATTGCACCTAATTCCCTCAAACTATTTCCATTTCATGGTAAATTAAAATATTTCATATTTCCTTATGATGGAATAGTAATCAAAATAGAGACTTAGATATTAGACCTGTGACAATAAAATGTATAGATAAAAAATTTGGCAATATATTTCATAACATCAATGACAAAAATATTCTTGGAAACTTTAGCATATGGAAAGTGAAGTAAAAGCAAAAATAAACAATACAATGAGCTCAAATCAAAAGTGTGAGTAGAGTAAAAAGACCTCTTACTGAATGGAAGAAAACATTCAGATGTTATATAACTGAAAAGGTAGTAATACTGAAGATGTGAAACAGAAAGTCCAACAACCTAACTAATAATTGAGCAGCAAATGTGAACAGATGATTCACTAAATAGGATATCTAAGAAAGCCAACAGACTCAAAGAAAAATGTTCACTCTCACTTTTCATTATGGAGTTGCAGATGAGAGACACAATGAGATAACTTCTCAATATGGCATGTATAAAAAAAGTCCATCATCTAAAGAGGATACATAGAAGAACCCTGTTATATTGTGGAAATGTAAACTGGTTTAAATTACAAATAGACATTTTAGAAAGCAATTTGTATTTACTACAAAAGGCTGAAAGTGGAAATTCATTGTGATCCAGCACTATTGTATCATTCAGTTTTGGTAATTTATCTGAAGAACATGAAACAATTTAGAATTCAAGATAATATATGTTGTAAATGTTTCTTGTAGCATTATTTACAAGAGCTAAGGCATGGAAATAACCTAAGTATCCACTGAGAACTGAACTAGGAAAATGTGACATAGTCACGCTGAATATAGTTTTAGCATAGAGTAATGTGAAATGTTGCTATTTGTAGTGAAGTGGAAGTAGTTTGAGGAAATTATGTGTAATAAAGCAGGTCAGAATGACAAATACTGAACATTTGCTTAATAGACAATTCCACAAAACAGACAACATATAA
Organism: Uropsilus gracilis; assembly: GCA_004024945.1. NCBI lineage: Eukaryota > Metazoa > Chordata > Mammalia > Eulipotyphla > Talpidae > Uropsilus > Uropsilus gracilis. The sequence continues at coordinate 80,249 of PVHY01000758.1, read as the reverse complement.
AATTTTTAGACACTAATGAACAAAGTGAGATTTCTGAGGTAAGAGTAATGGAGAGAAAGTGTCAAAGGTATAAAAGGGATGGTAGTGATGAATAAGACATCTAAAATATTACCCTTTTATTGGATGAGTGATGTGCAATATCTTTACCCATTGTGCTGGTTTATATCCCTTCAATGCAAACTTTGTAGTTTGATGTAGTCCCAAATATTTATTTTTGCTTTTGTTCCTTAGCTGATGGAACTGACTTCCCAAAAACATCTCTGCCGTTGATGTTCAGCGGTGTATCAACTATGATTTCTCCTATGCATTTTAAGGTTCAGGTATTAAAGCCACTGATATAATCTACTTTGAATGAGTTTTTATGAAGGAAGTTAAATGATGATTTAGTTTTTGTTGTTATTGTTGAAGAGCATTTCTTTTCTCCATAGAATGGTGGTGAATCCTTTCATATAAATTATCTGTCCATGTATATGTGGGATTATTTTTGTGTTCTGCTGCTGCCCCAGTTGTCTGTTTCTGGTTTTGCTCCAAATCCTTGTGTTTTGATTCATATCACTTTGAAATCATTTCCATGATTTCATTTTTTTTTTTTTTTTTTTTTTTTTTTTTTTTTTTTTTTTTTTTTTTTTTTTTTTTTTTTTTTTTTTTTTTTTTTTTTTTTTTTTTTTTTTTTTTTTTTTTTTTTTTTTTTTTTTTTTTTTTTTTTTTTTTTTTTTTTTTTT
>PVHY01000758.1:52598-79427 GCA_004024945.1 Uropsilus gracilis | reverse complement strand
ATATGGCATTTTAATAATATTTATTCTTCAAATTCATGAACAAGCACAAGACATTTTTCCATTTATTTGTATCATTCTTCTGACTGTTTTGTTTTTAGATTTGGTCATTAGTGTGATTGTGAATCACTGTTTTCTTAATTTCTTTGCCATATTGCATTGTTTTAATACATTAATGCCCCCAAATTTTTTTAAATGTTTTATATTATGTGACTACTGAAATTTAAGATGTTTAACAACTTTAAATTCTTTCCCTCTCTATAAATTTAATAATACATTTCTAATTTCTATTTCCTGAGGTTTTTCATGTTTGTCAGCCATTACTTTTTCATTTTTTATTAAATACCTATCTAATAGTGATGCATTTTTCTCTTGTGCTTGTATTTTGTGCACATAATTTGTTAAATGACCTTGCAAAATAATTTTTCTAAATAATCTTCCTGAAATGTACTTTATTTTGTCATGGTATGTATCTGTTCATAGTTTTATCTGACTTATAATTTTAAAAGCAAGCTTTATTTCAAGATACTTGTATATTTACACAGGAGATTCAGTGATTATACAGATCCTGTAATCCTGTAACCATCCCATCAGATTCTCCTAAAGTTTGCATCTTCTATTTTTGAGGTATATTTATCAAAACTAAGAAATTATCATCATTGCGATCCAATTCAGATTTCACTAACATATTGACATACATAATGTTCTTTTTGGTTCCAAGATCCAATCCAGATTTTTGGTTCAAAGATCCATAATGATTTTGATTATAAGGTATTTTTTTGTGTTTTCTGAAATATGAGTTTCTCACCATTTACTTGATAATCTTTTCTTTACTCATATTATCCTATCTTGACTACTGTAGCATTACAGAGTAAGTCTCAAAGTAGGGCTATGCTAATTATATTTTCTTCTCCAATATTTTATTTGCTATTCTGGGTCTTTTGCATTCCACTATAAAACCTAGATCAGTTGGTCAATATTCAGAGTAACTTTTTGATATTTTGAAAGGGATTGTATCTTATAATAATTGGAGAGGAACTGATATCTTGACATACTGAGTGTTCTTATCCTTGTATGTAGGTTATTTGTCTATATATTTAAATATTTTTAAATCTGCTTTATCAGGTTTTTGTAGTCTCTGACATAGACACTGAACATATTTTATTAGATTTATACCTAATATTTCATCTTGGGGGTATTTGCATAAACAGCATTGTGTTTTTCACTTTCAAATTCCAATTATTCATTGCTGATATATAAGAAATCAATTATCATTTTTATATTTCTCTTTTTTCTGGCAATGTTACAAATCACTTTTTCCCCCAGGAGCTTTTAATGATTCTTAAATATTTACTGTGTAGACAATGATATCATCCATCCAAAAAGTCAGTTTAATTTCTCCCTTCCCAAATTGTATGTCTTTCATTTCTTCTTCTTGACTTGCTGCATTATCTAGGAATCCTGGCTTAAAGTTGAATAAAACTGTTGCCAAAAATCCTTGTAGTGTCTGATCTTAGTGAGAAAATCAATTATTTGCCACTTAATTTCTTGTTAGCTATACGGTTCTTAAAGCTATAGGTTGTTTACAAGTTTAAATACTCACCTCTATTCCTAAATTGCTGCGTTTTTATCATAAATGCCCTGTTGCTATCTATTGATATGATTTTTTACTTTATCCTTTTAATGTGACTCATTACATTAATTAATTTTTTAAAGATCATACTTGCACACCTGGAATAAACAATTTTTTGTTTTATATGAATGATATATAAACATATAATATACAATATGTATGTAATACATATATAATACATATGTAACACATGATTTATTTATATATATATAAAGTGATTTATATATATGCTAATATATATACACACATACAGTTAGATTTGGTTAGGTAATATTTTGCTAAGGATTTTTGTGTTTAGGTTTATAAGAGATATTGATGTGTAGCTTTGCTTTCTTGTATCTTTTTTTAGTTTTGGTAGTAGGGTAATTTTGGTCTCAGAATTATATAGGAATTATTCTGCATCTATATTCTAAAAGATGTTGTACAGAACTGGCATGATTTTCTTCAAAGTTTGGGAGAATTCACAGTGAACCCATTTGGACCTGGTTCTTTGTGGGGTTTTTGGAGGTTAATGATTTTGGTCCAGTTTTTTTTCCAGGTATGACTAATTATTATAAATACCTCAGTAAAATATGCAAGCATAAATTTGGGCATTTAGAGGGGAATTATTTTATGATTAAGTGCAGTATTATGTAAATGACTTTGGAAGAATTTCAGGTGGTTGTATAATGAAATATTGTACAGTGAAATATTTCATTTAGAAATTTTGACATCTTTCTTCAGTTTACTTTAATCCAGATGGACTCGTATTGGTTATTGGAATCAAGTTTGTTCTGTGTTGGTGGGTTTACTCTTTCTTTAGTGACAGCTACTGTTTTGAACAATGTCTGATACATGATAGACAACACTGTTCCCATACTTTAAATGCCAATGAAAACAAAGAGCTGGTCAAACCTAGGTACTTCCTGGCCTGATGATGTCCTGGCCAAGTATAGTCATAACAGAGGAGGTCTGAAAGGAGAGCTTAATCCAATTTCCTTAATAGATATAGGCTGTTCAGAGTTATGTTTCTGTCAGCATTAACTTTTGATAGATTGTGTCTTTTAAGGAATTAATCCACTTCATACCCCTATCAAATTTATGGCAATAAATTATTCATACGTTTGTGTTATCCTTTTAATTTCCATGAGAACAGTTGTGATGTTGCCTATTTCACTTCTGATATTACTAACTTGTGTATTCTTTCTTTTAAGTACCTGGCTATAAGTTTATTATTTTTATTAATCCTTTCAAAGAAGCAGTGTTTGATTTCACACTTTTTCTTTACTGGCTTACTATTTTCGATTTCATCCATTTCTATATTATTTTTATTTCTTCTGCTTTCTCTAGATTTGACTTGTTCCTTTTATCCCTGTACATTCCTAAATTAGAATTATAGATTACTCATTTTAGATCTTCTTTTCTAATGTATACCTTTCTCCAAATAACCTTTAAAGGTTATTGATCAGGTTATTTTGTAGAATGGCCTTCAAGTTGGGTTGTTTGAAGTTTTTATGATTGAATGAGAGATAATTTGTGAATATAGTATCGCATGAATGAAAACCCTGATTACCAACTGACTTAAAACTGTGACAGTGACCTCAATCACTTGATTAAGCTATTATCCATCATCTTTACCACTATAAAATTACTGCTTTTTCCTTTCCATGCACTATTCATTAGACTCGAGTTAACAAGTCTAATTCACATTCAAGCGAAGGGGACTAAATTTAATTCTTTGACTCAAGAGCATCAAAGTATTTGCATGTTACTGTGACTATTGAACATTAACAGGAGATATTTAGAATCCTTGAAATATCCTGTTTTTCTTCATGTTTTGCCACCTAACTTTAGCATTCATCAGTGCAGTTTTTGTGATGCTTTTCAAGTAATTTTTAAAGTTTCCCTTATAATTCTGGTTACATATTATTTTTGTATTCTTATTTGACAACATACTTGAATTTGGAGATTATTATTAACCTCTTTGCAAACATAGCAAGGAGTTGGATGAAAGACAGTTGCCTCCAACACTTTGTTTTGTAACCCAATCTTTCCCTTTTTCTAAAATGTATCAGCTGAAAATGCTGAAAAGTTGCAAGAGAAAAAGGCATGTTGATTATTAGGACTTTTGTAAGATTAGAGTCAGATTTTATATCACTGTCATCACCAGGTATTGGTTGTCACCTTGGAGGTTTCTGTCCCTTTGAGAGCTGTCATGATGGAGCTTTCTAACTTAGCAGCTGACATTGAAATAAGGATACTTTAGGGGAATCATTAATCACTTGTTGAGATAATTAGTAAAAGAACCAAATAACGTTAGCCCCAAGTAATGCTATTGAATTTCATACCTCACCCTACATATGCTTTTATTAGATTCTCTTGTATTTTAAAAAGGTTTTAGCATGTCTATCTTCTAACAAAGTTTTCTTGATGTATTTTATTAGTCATGACTCAAGAATATAATCTTAAATTTTTGTTCTCATGTTGAGTCCCATTAAAAATCACAAGCATTTAAAAAAATAGGTGTCACACACTGTCTACATTCCTCCATTTTAATTTCCATGTCAGATGGCTATTCTGTATAGTTCATCATTGGCTTATACACTGATATCCAAGTATTGTCTTCTTCTCAAACTGTTACCACTACTCTTTTTGAAACATTTCTTGAAAAACATTCTTTTGAAATTACTTTACATATGTGACCTCCACTTGCGGTTCAAAAGAACACTAGCACATTCAGTCCTTGATACAACCCTAACGAGCAACCTAGTTAAGCTTCAATGTAGTGCAAGGTATTTCTTATCCTTCCTTTCCTTGCTGCTAATAATGGCCATGCCAGTAATTTCTGAATAAGACAGAAAGAAAAACTCTTGGGAATATTTTCCTTCCAGATAAAGGAATGGCTTTATCTGTTTCCTTCCTTCTTGCATTTTGTTATATACATACACAAAGAACAGCTGCAGTGGTTATGCAGTTGTGCAGCGTGAGCCTGAGAGTGGAAGCTTCAGTATTGCAGAATGAACAAGCCAGAACTTGGATCATTGGTTATATTGTTGTGCTGCCAAATCCACAGTGTTTGCTTGAGCTTGTAATGATTAAGTAGGACAGTAAGAAACATCTCTTTCTAAAGTCAATTTATCTGAGTAATGTTTTCTAACAGCTGAAAGCATGTTAACAGAGACATTAGCACATTTGAAACACTTTATAAATATGGGTTAGAGGACATAAGGAGATATTGTAAAAAATGGAATGCTTCTCTTAACAAAGGAGACAGATGATAATTGTGATACAGATACACATTTTAAAATACACAGGTATGCCTCTTTATGAGTAATTTTTTCTTAAAAAATATGGTTATAGGAGTTATTCTAATAGATGTGAGGTGGTATCTCATTGTGGTTTTGAATGTATTTCCCTCATATATTAGTGTTGATGAACATTCTATCATGTGCCTATTAGTCATCATATGTGTTCTTTACAACACATTTTTGGGGAATAGAGGTTATTTCTTTTTTTGGATTGTGAGTTGTATATTTTCTTTGTAGATTAACTCTTTGGGTAGATAATGTTCAAATATTTACTTCCACGTAGTAAGGTGCCTTTTTTTAAAGTGATGGTTCCTTTATCTGTGTACCTTTTTCTTTTTAAGTTGATCTAATTTCAATTTTTTTCCTTTTATCATTGCAATTAAGTTCCCAAATACATCCCTGAAGTCATGGAGTTTATTTTTTTCTATGTATTTTTTGATTTTAGGTCTTATATCTAAGCAGTTATTCCATTTGAGTTCATTTTTTATGTATGGTGTGGTATAGTATTCTAGTTTTGTTCTTTAGTATGTGGCCATTTTTCAAAACACACTGTTGAAGAGTTTCTTTTCTCTTTTGTATGCTCTTGATGCCTTTGTTGTAAATTAACTATCTATATAGATGTGGGTTATTTTCTTTTTTTTTTCTTTTTTCTTTTTTTTTTCTTTTTTTTTGAGACTATGTCTCGCTATTTTTTTGCCCGTAGAACCGCAGGCTCTCGTTGCCTAGGGTACCACAGACTCAAGCAATCCCCAGCCTCAGATTCCCAGGTAGCTGGGATTACAGTGCCACCATGCCCAGCTAATTTTTTGGAACTAGGTCTCACTACGGGCCCCAGGTGGGACTCGAACCGCGATTCTTAGCCCCGACTGCTTCATAGGCTGAAGCTTACAGGCACAAGCCACTGTGCCCAGCACAGATGTGGGTTATTTTCTGATTTCCTGATTTTATTTACTTTATCTATTCATTTGATAGTACACTTTTTTTTTGGTTGGGTTGGGGCCTATTGTATGACTGAAGTTTGAAGTTTAGGAGTATGATATCACTGTTAGGATTACTTTGGCTACTTGTGTTCTTCCATGAGTCCATATAAATGTCAGAAATGTTTATTTTTGAAGAATGCCATTGAAATTTTGATTGGAATTGCATTTAATCTATTTTATTTTGGGTAAATGATCATTATAACAATGTAAATTATTCCATATGAGCAAGATATATATATATATATATATATATATATATCATTTTATTTCTTTTTTCCCCTTTGTTGCTTTAGTAATTTTCACTGTGCATGTCTTTTACCTCCTTTGCTAGGTTATCCCTAGGTATTTATTTTTAAAGCAGTTGTTTTCTTGATTTCCTTCTTCACTAGCTTATGTTTGCATAATAGAAACAACATGTTTTAGAACAATGGTTTTGTAACCTGTATTTCTCTGTACAAATACGCTGTTTCTAAGTATGTTAGTTTGAGACTGGTCCATATCTAAAGAGCCACAAATAAGTTTGTTAGTGATTATAGGGAGAAAAGAAAACCTTTTTACACTGTTGTTTGGAACTATTGTCAGATTTCTAGTTTTCATATCTGAAATACGAAAAAAAAAAAGCAAAAGAGCAAAGAAAATAGAAACAAACTAGAAATCTGACAATAGACTTGTTAGAAGGGTTGAGCAGGGATGGGAAGTAAATGGTAAGAGGTGATAACAGACTATATTGGAGGATGTTTTGGTGATGGACATGTGGTACATGCATTTGAAGAGATGTGACTTAACATTCCTACATCATACACTTGCAAACCAATGGTACATCAATAAGAAAATGATACATTTTAAAAAAAGATAAAATTATACCTGGACCTGCATTTAAAAAAATTTTTTTTAAAGAAAAACAGCCAAAAAACAAGCAGAACATTTATCACAATTCACTCTACCTTCTATCCTGTTCTTTCTACCCATACTCACCACTGCAAGTAATTATTCTTGTTTTGAGTGTTTACTTGTTTATTTCTTTATTTTTGACCATTTATCCATTAGTTTTCCTAATTTATATATGTGGGTGAAATCATCCTGTATTTGTTTTCATCTTTTAGAAAATTTTGCTTCACATCAAACCCTTTAGTTCCTTCCACTCTATTGCAATTGGAAAAATCTCAACTTTCTTATAACTGAATGCTATCTACAATTATGGAGTGGAGATTTGCATTTAATACTATTCTATAATTGTAGCCCATTTTATGCTTATGCTACACAACTTCCTATCTAAACATCCATCAGCAAATACTTAGCTTCTTCCAAATATTAGCTATTATGAAAAAACAATGCTGTAACAAATATGTGATGCCAATCACTGTTCATGTTGAAGATCTTATATTCCTCAAATAGAAATCCAGGAATGGGATTGAATGTTCATGTGACATTTCTACTCTTGATTTTGTGAGGAAAATCCATACTGCTTTGCAAAACTACAGTCTTCATTTACATTTCCACCAGAAGTATATAAGGATTCCTCTTTCCTCACGTCCTTGACAAGACTTGCGATTAGCAACTTCTTTGATATCACTGTATTTTTCAGATATGTGATGATAACTTACTGTGGTTTTTATCTCCATTTTCTCTAATAATAAGTGATGATGGGTATTTTTTCATGTCTGTTAACTACCTCTTTTTGAAATAGTGTACCCTTATCATCTCACCATTTATAATTAGATTTATTTATTTTTGACTAATAGGTATTTGTGATAAGTGGAAAATGTGAAAGCCATCTTTAAAGAGAGCTTGCTGTGAGAATCAAGTACTTGGAAGAGGAAACAATTTCATGTTTTTATTTTAAAGATTATATGGTCATTTAACATGGTAATAAGTCAGAATATGAAATTCCTTTATAGTTATAATTAATTTGAGTAACAGCTGAGAATGTACAATAGAAATTATACAGTTCTACTTTTATCCCATAAAAGTCATAAGATATCCTAACAGAAATTTCATTTATCTGCCTCTTTCCATAAATCTTTAAAATTCCATTTCAGTAATGAACTACTGCCCCTATCACATAAACAAAATATACTCTTGATGAATTTGGAACTTATCTTTATGTTCATTTCATCTTTGTTGAAATACAAAGCATAACGTGAGAAAAATCATTGTTGATTATGGTTAATCATTAACATGAATATCCCTTAATTATTAACCACAGAAGTTAGAGTTAAACCTTATGCATTAAAAATAGGTTTTGGAGAAATTTCCTGAAACCACAAAATGTTATTGACTCCTCCAAAATGTTTCCTTCTAAAGCACGGAGCAGTAAGAGATAATATTAATAAGAATGCACTGTGTTTCACATGGCCACTTTCTCAGATGACCAGGAATTATGCCTGACAGAACTTGGGACAATTATCTTGTCCTTTGTGTTCAGAGATGATGTGTTGACAGGTTATTTCCTGAGCAATAACTGAAATATGTGAACTGCTTGCTGTTCTTGCCGGGAAAGAACCGATTTTATAGTTGACAGCAGCAGTCACTAAGGGAAGAGTTTGACATTCATGGCCTTGTAGTCTTTGAGTCTATTTTATTATTTCTGGCCACTATGGTGTCCTGACGGCTGCCTTGTCTTGGTAACTGCTGCTAATGCTACCTTATTTCAAATGATCTCTACAGGCATTCCCTATGTCTCAGTCCCCTATATATGCAATCATCTCCCATGTTCTGCAGTCATAACACTTCACTTCTAGTGCCATTTTCTGCATCCTTTTGTTGTTGAAATGCACTAAGCCCCATTATACATGCAAATGGAATTAATGTTATTCAGTTCTCCTTCCTGGGGAGTTGGTTCTACTATATATGCCTATAAAGAGATTACAAACCAATAAATACACATTTTAAATCTATTCTTAGATTGCTTGAGTAGGATATCACTCCTACTCCTATGCATTTTTTATCATATTAGTGAGAACTTCATTTATGCAAAGAAAAATGAAGTTTCATTAATGAATGCTGAAGAAAAGAGAATGAGAAATTAATTGATAAATTTATATCATAGTATAATAGTATGACAGTAGTTCTAAAAATACTTAAGTCTTGTGAGTCATCATTTGATTTTCATAGTTGATGAATCATAGATGATTTATAGGGATTGATTTATAATACATGATAAATATATACATTTGTGGTAACCATATAGTTATCTATGTATTTGTTGCATCTCCAAATATTGTTAACCTTTTAAAGGTAGGTTTCTAAAGTAGAAAGGGTAAGTGTCGTCTTTAGATTATATAGGAACACCATTGTTTACTCACTTGATGCAATTCAGGCATAAGTATTCTCACTGAAACTTTATTTTCTCAAATGCAGCCTATTATAGTTAAATACATATTTATTGAAATTATTTTACCATTGTAGAGAAAGGAAGCAGTGCACAGAAGGAGCTTGCCTAAAATATGATGGTTTACTAGACATGTAGAAAATCTTGACAATAGTGACTTCACAGGCATAGTGACAAGATCCTCTGAGTAGGAAAGAGCTGATTACTCTAAGACTATTATGGATAATAACAACAAAAATTCCAAAATGTTCTCTTTGTGGGTGGGCTGCTGATGAATCCTGGAGAATTCCATGTGTAGAAGTAATAAAATGATATGAGAGATTTTCCTTGCCTCAAATGAAAGGTTTTCACCATTTTTGCTGACCCATTGAATCAGTGTTAGCTTTGACTATTTCAGGTTTCATCCTAGTTAATCCTCTTAATTTCAGAGCTTTGTCCATCAGTAATATACTAAAAGTTCTGTGTGTACAGTATAGAGGCAAAGTCAAGCATTGCCATAGCAAAGCTTTAGTGAATAGAACCAGAACAGGTTTAAAAAGTGAACTTTTCCATATATATATATATATATATATATATATATATATATATATAATATATATAATTTATATAGATATAAATTAAATGCTTGGTATATAATTCAATAATTCCTTTAATAAACAGTAAAGTTAATATGTGCATTATTTAAAAACAAATTCATCTTTATGATTTCTAATTGTAAAACTAAGCCAGTTATGAGTTCCTTGGCCCAGGAGTACATGGAATTAAGATTATTGAAATATAAGAATTTGAATTTGAAAAGCTTATTCACTCACTGCACAATTACTGGGCAGCTATGTAATTAGATTTAGTCAGCATGCTAAATCTAAATATTAATGACTGACTGTATATGGAAAATGGAAGGTATATGGGTAGAGGAGAGAATTTGAAATTTGGTGAGAAAAGTTAATGGCACAAAATACTGGATATGCACACAGACAATTTGTACACATGCATCTCTTAAGTCCCTTATCTCTGTAGAACATAAAATAGACAAATATTAGTATGTAGAACATAAAAGATACGAGTAGAAAAAGGGAGAACGTTGTAAAGATTCTGAAGAGCTGGTAGCTGCACTGACTCTTCAAAGAAAAGGAGTAACTACAGTAATGAAGACATACTAGAAGAAAAGAAATAATCCAATTAACACTCATGAGATCAACACAAAGATATCACCTATTATTGCTCAAGGCACAAGGTAAATATTTTCTTGTGTGAGTAGTCACCTAAATGTAAAGCAACATTGATACATATTGAGCAACAAAACTGAGAATAGAATCAGTAGGTAGAAGTGATACATAATCTTTTACTCCAGCCCAGGACGTTTCTAATGAGGGTTTTTCCCAGAAGTTTCTAATTCACGTTGGTAATATATACATAGAAAAACTACAAAATTGATAGTTATTTTGCTGTTTCAGTATTTAGAGAATGGCCTGCTGAGGACAGGCACTCAATAAATACTTGATTTGCAAATATTTGTCTGCTATCAATACAAAACTTTCTACCATGACAAAAGTAAGCTATGTCTGCATTGTGTAAAATGGTGACTACATATGGTAGACTAGATTGAAACGGGGTAAAATGAAGACTTTCTGTTTTTATTTAACTGTTTACCCCTATCTGCTTGCTTTTTTTTTTAAAGCAGGCTACAAGCAGTTCCTTTGCAATTACTTTTAACCTTAACTGGATACACTTTTCTTCCTGCTTCTCTCTACAAAGCAGGCTACACACTCTTCATTAGCATTTTTACTGATCACCTTTACCATTGATCTGCAAAAGCCAGCCAGCTGCTCTCTGCTTTTAGCTCCAAAAATTGCAGAATAGAAAAACTTTAATACACAGTTTAAACTTTCCACTCGTGGGTCCTTACCACCATCCCCAGCCTTTTTAACCAAAATACCAAACCAATGTAAGACTATCAGTACAGTGCAGACTAATTTATTTTTAACAAAGTGATTTTTAATTATTCTAATAACTATAAAAGAAACATGTAAGACTCAGAATACTTTAACATTGTCCCAAAACCTTTCTCAGTATTGTCCAAAGTTTTTTCCCAGATTGCTTCAAAATCCTCAGTCTCTCAGTCCTGATTTTTTTACCAATGTCCAGACAGAGTCCATCTCCAGACGCTTGAAGACGTTTTTTTGACTGCTCCTCCTTGTCTTCCACGCTGTCTTCTCCTTGTCACCTTCAGGTAGCAGGAACTCCATGGTGCCAAACCAGCAAAGTTCACTTTCTTCTCAGGCCTAACTTTTGCACAGCCTCTCGCAGATACAAGTTAAACTCAGCAAAACAAACTCTAACACAGAGTTCAAATCTGCAAACTTTTTAACTGCATTCAGCACACATGCTGCCAGTCTGGGCCAGCCGAGGGTTGCAGGTCCTCGGTGGCCACATGGCCAAGCTCACATGGCTCACATCTTTACAAGATGGCCGATTCCCATCTCCTCTCCATATTGGAATCCCAATCCAATTGAATCCTGAAACGAACCCAATCGAATTGAATCCTCCTCTTTGTTTGCACACCCTTTATATACCCTGATTTCCCGCCTTCCAGGAAATCTGTTACACTTCTTTCTTCCCCCTGCATCCCCCTGAAGGGAAATTCCAGCTAAGGTCATTCTCCCATTTTAACATTACCTGTCCTTGAAACCTGCAATCTTAAACAGGAGACAGTGGGGGGGGGGGCACACCCTATCAAGATGACTGCTGAAATTAATTTTTAATTGTCTCTAGTTTGTATTTAAGGTGAAGTTAAATAGTGCCAAGTGTGTCATTGCTTCTGTGTTGGACAGCATCACTTGAAGAAGCATTATAAGCAACTCAGTGGTGCATATCTTTAGAGTTCAGAACAAATTATTTTGTTTTTATTTACTTTTTAGTTTGGGTATCCTTCTTTCCTTATCTTTTTAAGTTTTTTTTGAAATTGTAGAATTTTGACATGTTTTATAGATATAAAAAATACACAAAGTGCATTCTAAATGATGAGTACTTCTTTTCATATCTCTTCCACTATTCTCACATTGCCTTGTTAATAATGTTTCTTTGTTCCTTTTATCCTTCATATGATTTGTTTTTTGAAAAATTATGTGAAATTCTCTTTAAAAATCTATTATAATATATTATCTGCACTTGCTTTCAATTCAAAATTCTGCATGCCTGCATTTCTGAAAGAATCTTAGTCCAACCATCCACTTCTTTATTATTATTATTTATTATTTCTAAAGCAGTGTTGCATCAAACCTTTATATAGATTGTAGGTATGCATCATAAGACTGACATGCTGCAATGTATCTTGAATAGAATTTAATATATACTATATCCAGTTTACCTCTAAAAGTTCAGTTCTGTCTTTCCCCATGTAATTGATCTGTTTTACCCAATTCCCAATCCTTCCTCTCCCTTTTTGTAAGTACTAATTTCATCTTATATCTGTTTATGCCTTGTGTTTTATTTATTGAATTTCAAGTTTAGAGTCAAGTCTTCTTAAAATTTGATTGTATTGCTGCTGTTTTTCCCTTCAATATCCCATGTTGTTCATGAAAAGTCTAACACCATCTAATTTCAATATATTATGGATATCCTTTTCCTCTCTTGAAGATAGCTTTTATCATTATCTTTAGAGTTTGTAATGTTGAATGCCTATTTCAAGATGGTTATCTTGTATCCTTGCATCCAGCATATTGATAATGAAGTTGATCTTAAAGAGTTAAATTGTTCTTAGAACCTATGGCATTAAAAAAAAAAAAAAAGTCTGAACTTTCCCTTGAGACTTGGCTTTCACAAATACCAGAATCGGAAAGCTTATAAGCAAATGATCCAGGTGGAATATAGATAGACACAACTCACTTTGAACTCACCCACTAGCAGAGAGGAGCTATCAGAGGTGATAGAGGTGAGGGGTCCATCAAAAAACATGTACATCTTGAAAAAAATGTGAAACTTTATACTTCTTTGTGTACAGACTGCCCTGTCAGCAGTTAGTGACTTTCAGTCAAGTCCACATTTCTTTGTCCTTACCCTGTTCCTTAGTCAATACAATTTAAGCTTTGTTTTCTAACACACCTCCCAAACCAGTATAAATCCCTTTTCCCTACCTGGGGTATAATTTGAGATGTTTCTCTTGCCTTTTTGCTACTCAAATTGCAATTAATATTTTTCTTTTTTAAAAAAAATTGTGTCATAATTGGCTTATATGCATCAGACAATGAGGTCATTCCTTATTAACTGACTACCTTAATTTGAATACCTGTCATTTTCCTGGGAAAACAAAGTTGACTCGACAGTTACTGTTTTCAAGGATTCTCCATCAAATTTCTTGAAGTGACTTGGTACAGAAAAACACATAATATTTAGAAAAATTGTATCTTTTAACACATGGTTGCATCATGGTTCAGCATATCCCAGAGACAAGATTACAATAATGCAAATGGAGATATGGGTGGGAATGGTGATCATGAAAAGTTTCACCAAGGAACTAGCACCTAAATTGAATCTAAGAAAAGGCTAGAAAGTAACTAGGAAGATACAGACAGGTAAATGCTCTTCTCATAATTTTAGACAACCTAGCAAAGGGAATGGGGTTTAGAGTATCTTTGTTCTTACAAAGGAAAGCTCTGACAACATGTGAAAAGTTACCTCAACATAATGGGTCAAAAAAAGATGTACATCTCAGCATCTTTGTAGATTCCATTCTCTTGGATTTCTTTCCCTGTTCCTGTGGTCTAGGATACCTCCTAAACTTTGTTTTGCTAGAGTTACAGACCATAATGCCACTGTTATCTCTATTTTTCTTCACTTTTACTCTTTTGTATGCTATTATCTTCTTTTGTGATAATAGAAACTGGAGAGGTTAAAGAAAGATCTTGAGCAACAGATGGTTGATGAATCCAAAAGAAAATTTGTCAGTTCAAACTGAAAAATGACAAGAAAGATTAAAATAGACATAATCTGGAAGGATATACCTTCCAGAAAGTTTAAAGTGTGAAATATACTAAGTGTTAGTGAGGATGCCATCTTAAAGTGCTATACCTTTGATAGGGGTAAAATTTATTTTAATCACATTAGAAATGGTCCTTGTCACTAACTTGATACATCAGAATACTTTGTGGCATGGCTATCCTACAGAATAGTTTGTGACATGGCTATTCCCTGTAAATATGTATATAAATCCCCTGAAGGTATGGACATACACTTTGTGCCAAAATGTTCATAACTTAACTACATATAATTGCCATAAACTGGAAATTATCCCTATTTTAACAATAGAATGAATAAATCATTTGTGTATAATTATACCATACCATACCATACTATACAGTAGTGAGAATAATTGAAAATTATCTCTAAAATAATCTCAAATGTGACAGTGTGGGACAAATCAAATGTATACCTGAATGAAACATGATAAAAGAATATATAAAGTGTATTTCCATTTCCATGAGCCCAAACAGGCAAGACTAATCTACCCTCTTGGAACTTTCTGTCCAAGTAGTATTGTAGTTACCCATTATGAAACAAATCATTCTAAAATGTAGCTACTTAAAACAGAAAAGAAAACTCATCATATTTCATGTTTTCTGAGGGCTAGATATCCAGAAGTTGTTTAGCGAGTAGTTCTGTCTCAGGATCTCTCATGACATTTTAGTCAAGGTGTCCTCTGAAGCTGTAGTTATCTGAAGACTAGAGGAACCAATTGTAATCTCTCATATGCCTCTGACCCAAGACCTGATGTCCTTGCCAACTATTGCCTAGCTACCTTAGTTTCTTGCCATGCGGTCCTCTCCATCATGCAATTACAACATAGCCACTGAAGTTTCTGATTAAAAACAAAACAATATTCCAGAGAGAATAAACAAAATAGAATCTGTGAATTCTTTTTTTCAAAATACATAGAGAAATACACTATAACAGATCTGTGTTCTCTTGGTCTCATAGAACTGGTGAAATGTGGAAAAGGAATACACAGAAATGTGAATACCAGGAGACTGAGGTGAATGGGGTTCATATTGACTGCTGGTTGTCATACCTGATAAAATTTAAATGGATGTATTTTGAGAAGTTTAATAAGGTATGCTAGTAATTTAAATATTTGAGAATTTGTACTAATATTATGAAAATACACATTTTATCCACAAATTCTTAAAGGCAATTTGTTAATTCAATTAAAATAAAGTGTTACATACATTAGGCAGTGTCATCACAGAATATGACATGATTCAGATCCAATTATATACTGGATACTTACATACTTATATTCATTTAACTAGTCATAATGGAAGGAAACATGTTAAAGAGCTAAATCTTTATATTAGATAGTCATTGACCAATTTGCAAACATTTGCATCAATGAATACTAATTTTAGCATGCTATTTAGAAACACCAGGATTTTCAAATTTAAACTGTAGGATAATTACATATCCCAGTGACTGGTGTGGCCAAAGCAAGGCACTCAGTGTAATTACATTGTCTGGTGTTTCATATATAGAAAAAGAACTTTTCTAGAGGAGAAAACAATATCATGAAAACTTAAGTCTCTTTTCACCATTGTTTGTTTTCTTTTTCCAATTTTGAGATATACCAGATGTTTCAAAGTTATATATTTAAATGAATAGTCAAGTCAATAGTACTGCACCTGTTACCTGTGTAATATATCATAAAACACTCATTCACTCTGATCCTTGATTCTCATTTCAAAAATGACAAATACTTGCCATCATTGAGTTGTATAATGTGTAATCTATGTGGACTAAAGCACATTATTGGTGCATAATATTGGCTTCCTAAATATTTTTAAAAATACAAATCACAATAATCAATGTTCAATAAATTTAAAAATGCAGGGAGTGAGGCATTTATGATAGTCATGTATAAGCTTTATTGTACTTTGTACTATTAATTATTTTTAGCTACTTAGCATAACAAAGAAATTATGCCAGTTATATGAACATTCAAAGTCAAATTCTCCTACCATTAGTAAATATCAAAGATAATAGTATAGCTAAAAATATTTATTCTGAGTTTTATTATGATAGAAAATATAATTTGGTGACATCACTTCAGATCATTAGCTGCAATGAGCCTGAATTATTTTTGATCTAATATTTGATCCAGTAATTATATATACTCACCTACTTTCAAATGCACACAATAAATATATCAAGGATTAAGAAGGGATAAAATAGACTTGGGTTACTACCAGAGAGAGGCTCAAAGTGTGGGAGCAATTGTTTCTGTAAACATTGCCAGAAAATTAACATTAATTTTCCCCTGGGAATTCTGAAATTGAAGTTTCAAGGCTTTCATTTGTCAAAGGGTGGCAGAAATATTTAAAATACTTTAAATATTTAATTTATTTTTTTATTTTACTGCACATATATCTATTTTAACATCATTGTTTACTCTAAGGTTTTCCCACCACTGTGTCACCTGTGAAACATCATCTTAATCTCTTTGCCCATCCCTTCCCCAACTTTAGACCTCTTCCCCTCCCTTGCTCTAAGCTTAGTTCTACTGACAGTTTATTGGTTTTAAGTTTTACCTGTCCTTTTTTTCCCTTTCCCTATATTCCCCATATAGGTAACATCTCCCAGTATTTCTTTTTCTTTCTGGCTTATTGCCACTAGTATGATTCCTTCTAGGTCCATTCATGTCATCACAAATGCATCATATTTGTCTTTTTGACTACAGAATAATATTCCATTGTGACATACACATAACTTTCTGATCCATTCTCTGTTTTGGGGCATTTGTAGGTATTTCCATATTCTAGCTACTGTAAATAGTGATGCTATAAATATGTGAGTGGAGGTTTCTTTTTTGGATTAATGTTTTGGTGTCCTTTGGGTAGATTCCCTGAAGTGGAATTGCTGGATTGAATGGTAGTTCCATTTTCAGTAGTTTGAGTGTCCTCCATACATCTTTCCATTGTGGTTAGACTAGTTTGCATTCCCACCAGCAGTGTAAGAGTGTTTCTTCTCTCAGTATCCATGTCAGCACTTGTTGCTTGTTTTTTGACATGGGCCACTCTTACTGGTATAAGATGGTATCTCATTGTGGTTTTGATTTACATTTCCCTGATTATTAGTGATGTTGAGCAGTTTTTCATATGCCTATCATTTATTTGTTTTTCCTCTTTGGAGAAGTGTCTTCTTTCCATCTTCTGACTTGACTTTGTTTTGTTTTTGTTAACTTGTGGGAGTTCTTTGTGAATCTTTGACATCAGACTCTTATCACTTGTATGGAGAGCAAAAAAAATTCCCATTAAGCTGGGTTTTGTTTTGTTTTGGTTATTGTCTCTTTAGCTGTCAGATGGAACAGAATTGAAAGCCCAGAAATAAAGCCACATATATGTGGTCAGTTAATCTTTAACAGAGGAGCAAAGAATATCCACTGGAATAAGAATAGTCTCTTCAATGTATCTAGACTACTCCCTCACACCATGCAAACAAACCATCTCTCAAAATGGATAAAAGATTTGAATGTAAGACTGAAACCATAAAACACATAGAGGAAATTATGGGCAAAACACTCCAAGACTTATACTTCAAAAACCTCTTTCAAACAGTGAACCTTTGGAGTTTAGGTGCCAAACTTTGGAATCTTAATTACCAGCCTGCCCTTATTTATGTGTAACATCAGTTTCTTCATCAGTAAAATCATGGTAGAAATAGTCCCTGCCTTATAGGATTGCCATGAGGATTAAAATACAATGCAAATAAAATGCTTAGCATGGTGTTATGATTAATATGATTAATGTAATTAATATGATTAATATTAATTAATATGATTAGTTAATATGATCATGTGATTAATATGATTAATAAGCAGTCAGTACATATTAACTATTTTTAATGCTCTGAATGAAATCAATCAACAAAGTACAGACCCCCAAAGGTTTCAAACCCATTTAGGATTTGACAGTATGAAATACACAAGATACTCTAAGTTTTAAGATAACAATTGTCACAAAGGCCACTTCTGTTTAATAAATATACAGTCCAAAGTTCAGAATCATTTATCCTACCTGACATTTCTATTGATTATACTGAATTAGTTTTAGGTAACATCAATGGTTAGATAATATGAATTATGGATAGATCTAATTTTATTAAAACATAGGTAGTTTATGGGATTCAAGATAGGTTCTGCCAACATAGTAGTCCCTCAGATTAATTACTATTAACTGCATACTTATTTATATTCACTTTGTATTTTCTTGGAGGCATTAAAAAACATTCCACTCTGTTTCTAACTCATGTCCATATGTCCACAGTTTTAGTAAAACATGTGCACAGCTGATGAAATGAGAACTGTGTATCAACTTTGAATAGTCCATTTATGTTGTTAGAGTTTTAAAAGTAGCATTTTCCATCTGTATTTCAGAAATTAAGCATTTGTTTCTAAAAGATTTTATTTTAATTGGAGCTGATATTAGTAAAACACCTATAGAGAACTTACTATGAAATCACATTACACTAATTAAAAGATAATGTTGTCTTTTTCTTAAAACACCCTACTTTGTATCTTCCTTCCATTATGTCTCATGCTGTAAAAACTAGTCCCTTACCTGATTGATTTTGTGTTTGTTTTTTTTTTCCCCCCAAGATGTACACAGGAAGATGGAGCATATTCAGTGTAAAGAGCTTGAGTGTGGGGCATGAGGAAGTACAATGAGAGAGATTGCTCAGCCACAGAAGCTGAGGGCATGAACCAAACAGCAATTTTAGTGTACCCTACAAACATTTTTATAGGTTTCAGACAAGGGGAAAAAGGTGACTCAGGCAAAATCAGATTAAGTGAAACTTTAGTTCCTATGGGAGACTTGGGGGCAGTGGATCCACTTATTAACTTGCTGTAATCTCCTAAGGAAGGTCTCTTAGGGTAAATATTGGAGGGATGATGACACTGCTGCCCACTAGAGGTCAATCATGACATTTCCATCGCCAGTGTTCTGAGGACAGATAGGAGTGGAATGAAGTTTTCTTCATCCATAGCATAAGTCCTGATCAATCTTAGCTCACAGCCTCTGGAAATTTAGTATTATAGAGACAGCAGTAACAGACTTAACAGATGAAGGTGTTTATGGAATTAAACTTTTATGACATTCACACTTGTGTGATAGAAGATGAAAGTTATTTTAATTTGGAAGATTATGAATAAAGTTTTGACAATAACAGAGTACTATCTATCTAACTATATTTTTGAAGTTAGTAGAGAATCTCAAAATGTTTAGAAGCCGTTTTTCCCTGTTCTTCATAGTAGCAGTTTTGATGGAGGATTTGCTACTCAATCCTAGAAACTAAAGGGAATATAAAATGACTGAATATCTTTCCTAAAGTTGCTTCTTCTTTCAATACTATAAAAGGAAAGGCTAACTCATTAAATATATTGAAAGTTCTTATAAACCCACATAAACATGATTTTGGGAGCCTTCTGAGAGTGAATGAATAAATCGCACTGAAATATTTGTTGAATTATAGATATATTTGGATCTGTCATTTCCATAGTAAAATTTTTTCATTAATTCAGTTACTCAATTCATTCAATTACCTAATATCATGTTCCAGAATAGGCACCTGAGATATAAGTAGAAAAAGGTTTTAAGGAGAAAATGAAAAATTATAAACAATGTAGTGACAAGACTCATCCATAAAACAAGGTATTGTGCAACTATGTTGTAGTAGATAGTGCTGTGTTTAATGCTAAGTGATGCCCAGGGACTAAAATTATGTAATATATATATATATATATATATGTAAAAAAAGATTATACTTGAAATAATTCTGAATGATAAAAAGAACTTAAGAAAGAGAAGATCTATGGTAAGCATTCAAGCAGAAGATAATGGTACCTAGAGGCAGTGAGACCAGAATTTGCAATGAATTTAAAACTTGTGAGAATATAGACTAGTCTAGTCCTTATGGAAAGAGTATATGGGTTTCTCAGAATAGTGTAAATAAATCAACCATATAATCCTTCAATTTCACTTCTAGATATCTACCCAAATAATATAAAAACATGAATTTGAAGGCAAATACACAGTACATGTTCATTGCAGTAATATTTACAATAACAAGGTTGTGGAAAAAAATGATGTGCCCAATGACAGTTGACAGATGAGTGAATTGAGAAGTATATGCACACAGTGAGATATTGCTTTTATATCTATCTATCTATCTATCTAT
The DNA here is from genome assembly GCA_004024945.1 of Uropsilus gracilis. NCBI lineage: Eukaryota > Metazoa > Chordata > Mammalia > Eulipotyphla > Talpidae > Uropsilus > Uropsilus gracilis. Next base: position 58,976 of record PVHY01000758.1, on the reverse strand, counting down.
CTATCTATCTATCTATCTATCTATCTATCTATCTATCTATCTATCATCTATCTATCCATTTGTCCATCTATCCATTCATCTAATCTATCTATCTGTAAAGTTTGTGATAATCTGTGAAACTAGAGGGGATTATTTTTAAGCAAAATACTTCAGAAAGAGAACAGATAACAGTGAACAATGATTTCACTCATGTGGGTTGTACAGAAAGAAAATAAAGAAACAGACAAAACTAAGCTGAAGCAAACCCTAAAATTGTAGAAAAAGTTTAGGTTCTCTGAATAGAAAAGAATATGTTTAAAAGAGATAGAATTTGAGGTAATACATAAGACTGGGACAGAATTTTACAGAGGACTGTTGGCTATATAGCAAAAGAATTTAGGACCAAAAAAACCAGATTAGAGATATGCTCTAGCAATCACATCTAAGTAAATTGGAACTGTGGTTTGGATAACTTTTCTAGACAAGAAACTGTCACTCCACTCACTGAAAGTGAGGCAATGATTTTGAAATTGGATCAAAAAGGAGCAGAAACCAACAACCAACAAGCCACAGGGTGAGAAAAAACTCTTAAATTGTGGCTTCTGCACCCAACTTTGTTCACCCGTGTGTAGCAGTTGCCAGTCAAATGCAGTTTAACAACAGGGTTATATTAACAAGAAAAATTAACCAGGAAAACAAAAAATCCTCAAAGCCACAAGTGGATAGTTTCTTACCCCAGTCACCATTTTCAGTTCCAAAGCTCCCAAAGACACGTGTCCACGATGGTGCCTCTCTGCTCCTCCAAAACTGAGGCAGACACTCTGCAAATGTCCAGTCCTTTTCTGGCATCTTCTCTTTGCTTCTTCTCCAGTGTTCTGAGTTACTACACTTCTCCAAGACTCTTCAAATTTCTTCCACAATTGCTGATGCACAAATCAGCTTTCCAAATCCCTGGCCATCTCCAGGTACTAGTTTAACAATGCCACCTTGCTGTGGCAACACACTCTGTACACCAGCTACTTTACTACCCATCAATATGGCTCCTTGCTACCTCCAGCTCATTCTTCAGGGGGCTTCCTCTGTCCTGTTCTATTAATCCACCATTCTCATCTCTCTTCTTTATTTCCTTTTTTTTCTCTCCTAGCCCCTCCCTTCTTATATTCCCTCTTTTCTTACTTCCTATTTCTTCTTGTGGTTCTTCAGACTCTGTCCACCAGGGTATTTTTGTGCCTATACAATTTTTAACTGCATCACTACCCACTATCAACTTGATGAAATTTCACTATGGAGTTACCAGATAGATGCTAAGATAATGATAGATATGGTCTATGTCCTCAGTCTTCAGAACAGTAGTCATTTGAACTCTTGAAATGTGGTATGATTGAGCTTAGTTTTAAATTTAATTTTGAAAAAAATCAATTTCATATAGCTATGTATGTACAAGTGACACTTTCATTAGACAATATGTCTAGAAAATGTTTGAGGAAAAGAGTATACTAGACAATCTGGATGAGTACAGGGTATAAGCAGCAGGATATAAATGGATATTTTAGTAGGTTTGGGAAAGAGGGGATTAAATAAACACAAGAGCCCAGTTTTTATACCAACATCTCCCCATATCAGAAATATGGCAGATATAAAAGATATTTATGTAGAGAAGGTTGCATTTAGTGTACATTCTGATAGTGAGGAAAAAATTGTAAGCTATGAAAAAGATGGTATGCTATAAGCACATATAAATTTGGATATGGGGTAGTTATTTATCAATAATTACACCAGATAAAATATTTTTGTCTCTCAAGTTAAGAATCAGTACCAAATGACTCAAAAATTTACCTTTTTATCCTTTTCTCCACATAAGCAGGAGCTTCTTACTATGGTATTGTAAAATGATTAAGAGTATAAAGTGTACTCAAGATTGAGCTCAAAATCTGTTCTGTTCTGTCTTAGATGAATGACTATGGGCAAGATTTTTGATAATTCTGTGTCTCTATTATTCAGCTGTGTATTAACCTCAGGTTCAACTAAATATTAACCTTTGATTTATGCTGGCATTATTTAAAGATTTAAATCTCATTAGACAATTAGAATATTACCTAAAATCTAATGAAGAGTTTATAAATATTAATAATATTAACATTAAAAGTAAACCTGGAGGCTTTTTAATTGTGCCTATTTAGAAATCATAATTTATAAAAAATCTATAAGTTGGACTTTGTTGATAGATGTATCCAAAAATTCATTCAGTGTATTAAGTTTAGATATTAAAATTTTTCTGTGATTGCTAATTTATTTTTCATTTAATCCCTTTGATAATAGCTTTCCTCTTAGTATCACAGAATTTTTTGTTATAATTAAGAGAACTAGTACCTTTAATTAAATTTCTTCAGTTGATAAACTCAAATGTTTCTTAATCACTGAAAATCTTTGTTTAAATATTTCAATTTTTATTCTTATTTAAAATTTTCTTGGGAATTTTGATTGGTAGGATGAGAACTGATAGCCTCAGTCTTGGCTAAAATTGCTATTAAGAATATTGATAATATTTTAAAACATTTCTATAAAAGTACCTTTCACATTTTTTAATAAATTTTACTTTTCAGGGATCTAAGATTATTCTGTCAAATGTTTTGTGTCTTTATTAGCATACAGAGTAAGGGGTTCCACAGGAAACCCAAGCTTATATGTTTTATATGAAGGGCCCTGCATCTACCAGAGATGACGAAGAAAACATTTAGTGTGAAGGAACTTTAGTGGGATAATGTGTACAGAGTAAAGAGAAATGAGTACAGTTTTTCCCAAATAAACACCCAAACTTAACCATCCCCTCATGTATAAATATTCCAGCAAAACAGTATTGTTCCAAAATGAGATGACTATGGCCCTAAAGTTTGCTACAAATCAAAGGCACCTTCTTGCCAGAAGCATAGGAAAGGGCAAAAGGGCCAGGCAAATCGGGTTTGAAAGAGCAAAATAAAAGTGCAAGTCAAGTTAAAGACTGTCATTTTCAGGTTTTCTATGTCTCCCTCCCCCATATTCCTTCCAGGTGTCTTCCCATGTCTCTTTCCATGTCCCCCTCATGCCCAGTGAAAGTCCAAGCTGAGAAATAAGCACCTCCTTCCTCACATGTCTTTTTGCTCCATGTGCCTCCTCTTGGAATCAGATGCAAATGTGGCAGAAGCCTCCAACCAAGAAGCCAAAGGAAAAAAAATGTGGCACTTTTAAAAGGCAGCTTCTGCCACCCAGATTCTTTCAGGTTCTTACCACCCACACATAGCAGTTTCCAGTCAATGCAATTTGAACAACAGTCTTATTTACAAGGAAATTTAGCCTGGAAAGCAAAATGTCCTATCACAAGTGGCCAGTTGTCTTACCCTAGTCACCATTGTTAGTCCCAAATGTTCCAAAGACACATGTCCATGATGGTGCCCCTCTGTCCCTCCAAACCTGCAAACCTGAGGCAGACACTCTGCAAAGTCTAGTCTTTCTTTTCCCATCTTCTCTTTGCTTCTTTTCTCTCCAGTGTTTGAGCTGCTCAGCTACCCCCAGGTTTCAAGCTTGCTTTCTTTGCTAGGCATCATACTCCACACTGGCTGCTTTCTGTCCGCCACTCTTCCACATGGCTCCTTGCCACACTACCAGCTCATTCTTCCAGGAGGCATCTGCCCAGTCTGGTCACTCAGGCTCTTCCTTACCAGCCTATCATTCTCATCTCTCCTCTCCCCAAATGTCTGTCTCCCAGTTGCTGCTTTTTTCTTTTTATGACTTTTTTCCCCTTGCTTCCCCTCCCCTCTTAAAAACCAGAGACTTCAGTCCCCCCTTAACACTCTCCTGGTGATTCATTTCCTTTTTTCCAATGAGGGCCAAGGAGAAGGGGGAAGGAGGGGGCTTGAAACAATAGCCCCAGGGTGCTAGTTTCATATATTCACCAAGGCTGCTCAAGATTTGCAACACAGTAAAAGAAGGAAGTACTTTTGGCATCTATGTTTTTCAGACACAACTACTGGCAATGCCTAAATTTTAACACTGCCCATGTTGGGGTCACTCTAAGTGTCTCTTCAAGCTATCTCTAACTTCCCCTGACTCCTCAGCCCCACCCTTCATTAGGTGGGGTAGGGTGTATGAAACCTCCCTTTTGAATACCAATCCCTCTCTATGACATCTCTTCATTTAAAAGAAGTTACTGTTAAAGATTAAATGTTTAATAATTGAATGTTTGTTTATAGATATAGCTCTTCAATTCCTGGAAATTCTAAAAATACAGAGAGAACAATATTTTCTTTGTTCTTTATTTTAATAGCAATTCCTGAATTTGTATCGCAAGTAAATGTTGCATTAGAAGCTTTAAGCAAAAACTCTTTGGATGTGTTTGATGATAATCAATTTGTGGACATCTCAAAGAAGATCTATGATACAATTCATGATATCAGATGTTCAGTCATGATGATTCGGGTAAGTTTATTTTACCCTCCATTGAATTATTACTGTACTCCTCTCCATCTGGAATGCCTGGAATGATTGCAAGCAGTGTTTTATATCTTTGCCATAATGTCAATGTTGAAATCCATTACAACTTTAGAAAATCATACGTATCCCCAAAGTCAGATCTACTGTCACAAACAACGCTTTTGCTTATGTATTTGGTTATAACTTATGCAAATGAACACATCTAACTGTTGTGTGTGCAGAAATGATAGGATTCATTGTATGCAAAATTCATAGAGATGTCATATAGCATGATCAGGAGCCACAGAAAAATAGTCATTTGATTTCTTTTCATGAAAAGAGAAGAAATGATGCTTTTTTAAATTATTACTGTACTGGAATTGGTTGGAAACCATGTTTGAAACAAAGTATTTCTATCACCATATCCTCTCATACTAGGTGACAGAATCAGTGTTATTCTTAAAAAAATTGGCTTGAAATTATCAGGGAGAAGAGACTTTTGAACTGTCCCATGCTGGGTGTTGTCTGGGGTATCACATCTTCCCAAGGATATGAGTAGGCCATTTGCTGTGGTCATTCTGTGCAGATACTGGGGTTGTTTCCATGAAATGTCTACATGGAATGTTTTTTAAATGTTATTTAAAAGAAAATGGAAGTTCTTTGGAAAATGTATGTTTAGGTATCTGTAGATATCTTGGAATAGTTTAATCTGGAGGGAAACCAAGAAATAAAGATCTGTGTTATCATTAGTCTTATAGGAAAAAGCGAGAGAAAAGGAGGGAGAAGAGACACCAACAAGATATAATTATGAGTTATTGTGCATAACTGGGACTGAATCTTGGGAAAGAACTGGGATGCATTTTATAAATATCTCACCTGGAATAAACAAAATCCAATTTATCCACATATTTATCCTTTGTTAAATGCTACACAACCTCATAGGTGTTAACAGAGCCTCCTATTTATGGTCAAAGAAAGCAACTCATGGATATGGTAGCTGGTGATTGTTCTGCGAAGATTTAGTAGGATTGACAAATTCCATTTTTAAGAATGGGTCAGGTTCAATTTGAATGCTTTAGATTTAACCATTATTAAAAGACTATGCCATGTAACTGAAGTTTTGATGAGATATGAGTGGAATATCAAAGTATCTAAAAGATCTTAATGTCAGAGGTTACAGTGAACAGTTCATAAAAATGAAGTCATCCCGGTACGAAGTATAGAAAAGGGCCAATGGAACGTCAAGGAACTTGGCAGGGCAGATGGACATTTAGGGAAGTTATTGTAAAAGGAAAGTTAGAGATGTCAGGATATATGACCTAGCACTTCAAACCTTGGAAAAACCTGAAAGTCAATTAGACATAATAGGAAAAGATTCAGGGTATACATTTACTGCAACCCAGTAGTATTACTCCCTATGTAATAGTGGGATATGATATTGTTCTGGTACTATGTCTAAATCACAGAGTGTCTTTAACAATTATTTTCTCTTGTTCAAAGCCTTTTATGGACTAGTGAACAAAAGACTAGTAGCAACCTGAAGCTGGCAGGATATTAGAACCAGGAAAAAATTACTGAAGGTGTGCAGAAAAGTGAAATTCCCACATTTCTAGTATCCCAGAGTGGATATTTGAGAAAATAAATTAATGGAATAGGGAATGCATATTTTCCCTGAAAGAAGGCATCAAGGGATTATAAAAATCTTGTAATTTCTCCCACTTGGATCTTCTGGTACTTTAAAAATGTCCTTATTTGCAAAATGGCTTACTTATAGCAGGTCAAATTATCTTGTCATTATTTCTACATATCCTTCATATCTGGTAGTCTTCTGTAGGACAGAATTACAATTTATTGTAATTATTAACAGCCTTAGAAGGCAGTATTCTTCTTTCCTATCATCTTTTTTTTAAAGATACCTTCTTTAAAAAAAAAAAAAAAAAAAAAAAAAAAATT